>VCCN01003057.1:1973629-1987918 GCA_006491835.1 Architeuthis dux | reverse complement strand
CCCTCCAGCTATGGCTAAATAGCAGGGCAGTTGGAGCCCTTTTGCCCTTTAAAGGCAGTCCATCTAAGAGAAGGTTACTCTGACAGAAAAACCTACAGCTTGCCAGTTGCCATAGCTGATCCCAAGCCTGGGTGTGGGGCTAGCAACTCCATCCCGTAAAACCTACTTGCTACTGAAACCACAGCAGATTGATTGTGGCCCCATGCACCACAAGAAGTCTACAGGAATAAACAAAAATACATGTATTTCCTGGACTAAATTGCATTCAAAAACTCCAAAGTTATAAACTTGTAAACCTTGGCAAGTGGCCATTGGAAAATGGTCAACAAGAAAGTTTTCATAGACCCCAAAGAAACCTTCTTTTTTTCCAACCCAGTTTCATTATTAATATAGAGTTCAATGAAAGCTTTTAGTAATCATTTGATACCAAAAGTTTGACTGTATATTCTGCTCTGCAAGAGTGGCAAACGCATCGAACAGCCTAAGTGAAAAGACGGTCACATCCGAGAATATCAATATTTAAAAAAATAATCTTTATTCTGATATCAGACATACCAAATTTAACTACCATTTTTCTTATTAGTTTAAACCCAGCCCAACTACACTGAAGCTGGCTTAATGACACAATTAACTGCTGTCAACAAAAGCCTATTTCAAGTATATTCAAGTATATTCTATTTTTTCTCTTTTTTCATAGGCAGTGAAATGACAGAAGATGGTGGCCTGCTCACCCCCTCAGAACTTATTGAATTGCTGATGAAATGCAGATTAGAAATTCTCAGCAGAGAATTCTATCCAGAAGAAGAAAGAACAGGTAAGATCCCTTTTTCACGAAATACCAAGATTTTCAAATGAAATAATAATAATGTGCTTACTATATATTTTCTCCTTGAAAATAGTAATGTCATTCTTTCATTTGCAAACGGTAATCCTATTTTTTCTAATATCGGAATAGCAATATAAACATTCCTGGAAGAATAGCATGTTTTATTCAAAGGTTTGGCAAGATAACTTAGGAACCAAGGCCGGATTAAGCTTAATAGGGTCCTGAGGCACAGGTAATTTTTGCTGCTTAATTATTTGTTTAATATCCTTCACTCTAGTCCTCCCTCTGGTCCATGTTGATCTTTTTCTATCTCTTAAGAGTTATCCCTAGCATTGCTCTTTCCATGGCTCTCTGTCTGATTCTAAGTTGGTTTTTAGTTTGTTTTGTTAATTTCCTTGTTTCGCATCCATAAGTCATGGCTGGTATTATGCAGCCGTTGTATACTTTATGCTTTAAGCACATTGTTAAGGTGCTCTTCAAAATGTCTCTTTCCAACCTATCGTTATGCATCATTTTATTTCGCTGTCATGGTCTTTCTCTAACTTTATTACCTTTCCTAGGTAGATGTATTCATCAACCTCTTCTAGAGCCTCTCCCTGTATCTTCATGACCTTTTTGGGGACTTTAACATTGAACATTACTTTTGTCTTTGTTCTGTTCATCTTTTTTATTTTCTCTATTTAAATCTGTCAACATGTTTTGTAGTTCTTCCAAAGCTTCTGACGTCATGGAAACATCATCAGTGAATCTCAAGCGGTTTAAGTAGTCTCCATCTATGTTTATTCCCATTCCCTCCCAATCAGTTTTCTGAAAGATGCTTTCAAGGATCGCTGTAAATAGTTTAGGTGATATTGTATCCCCTTGTCTTACTCCTTTTGCTATATTTATCTTGTTTGTATCTTTATGTAGTCTAATTATTGCAGTGCCATTTTCGTATATGTTTTGGACGATTTGTATGTAATTCTCGTTAACACCTTGTTCTCACATTGAATTGATGACTGCCATGTGTTCTACTGAGTCAAATGCTTCCTCATAATTTACAAAGGCCAAACAGAGTGGCTTGTTGTATTCTAAGGACCTTTTGATTAGTTGATTTATTGCATGTAGGTGATCTATTGTTGAGTAGCTGAAGCCTGCCTGCTCACATGGTTGATTTTCATTTAGAGTGCCTGTTAGTCTGTTTGTGAGTATTTTTGTGAATAGTTTATATATGTTAGGTAATAGTGTAATAGGGCGGTAGTTGCGAAGGTAGCAGTTATCTCCTTTCTTGTGGAGTAGGATCATTATTCCTAGACAGAAGTTTTTAGGAACTTTTCTTTCTGTTATGTACTGTGTGAATAGCTGTGCTAGTCCTTTGTGCACAATCTCTCCTGCATCTTCTAGAAAGTCTATCATTATGCCATCCTAGCCTGGGGCTTTACCGAGTTTCATATTTCGTAATGCAAACACTACTTCATCTACTGTTATGTGGGGATATCGCTAGTATCTGCGGATCGGGCATGTTTTAAACTCTTCCCCTTTCTGATAGCCTCTACTATACTTTTCATTTTTTTCTTTCTTTTTTCTTTTCTCGTAGTTCCGCTTCTTTTTTTTTGTCCTCTTCAGTTTTTATCTTTATATTTCTTCTCTTTTTGTTTTAGAGTATTTCCCTGTGTTATTGTTTATATTTGTATTGCCTACCATCACTGCTGTTTCCTTAATTATATTTGGCAGACTATTACTCTTTTCCTATATGTCACTGTTGCTATATATAACATTGATTCTTGATATTTTCTTAGTACAGCACAAGGCCAAATAGGGAGAAACAATAGTTGGAAGATTGTGTTAGACCAATCTTCAAAGTATTTGGCATTGGGTAGAAACAGGCTGTGTATAATCATTCGTCATAATTTACCACAACTGGTGGAGACAGGCTGTGTATAATCAGTTGTGTCATAATCTACCACAACTGTTGGGAATTGGGGAAGACAGGCTGTGTATAATCAGTTGTGTCATAATTTACCACAACTGTTGAGAATTGGGGGAGACAGGGTGTGTATAATCAGTTATGTCATAATCTACCACAACTGTTGGGCATTGGGAGAGACAGGGTGTGTATAATCAGTTGTGTCATAATCTACCACAACTGTTGGGAATTGGGGGAAACAGGCTGTGTATAATCAGTTATGTCATAATCTACCACAACTGTTGGGAATTGGGGGAGACAGGCTGTGTATAATCAGTTATGTCATAATTTACCACAACTGTTGGGCATTGGGGGAGACAGGCTGTGTATAATCAACCACAACTGTTGGGCATTGGGGAAGACAGGCTGTGTATAATCAGTTGTGTATTAATTTACCACAACTGTTGGGAAATGAGTGGAGACAGCTAATTTTAAAGCTAAATTGAAATTGTTAAGCTTTCTATCATTGAAAATTGATTTTGTTTTCTTACAGATATTCTGATGACAAAATTCATCAACCGACTATCAACAATTCTTCGAGACCAAATGGCAGTTCTGAGCTACATTCCAGGAACTTTTGATGATGAAACTGCTACAGGAATGTTAGGTAAATGATGTGTCTTTATATAACAAATGAGCAGCAAAACATTATCTTGAAAGAAGCTTGCACTTTGATCCAAAAACTATATCAGTATCGGGGTCAATGGAAATCTTCAGTGATCAGATTATTTCCTCAGCTAAATTGATCTCTGTAATTTAACCTATGATATCATGGGTAGGATTTATTAAACAGTTACATCAAACTTTCATTCACAGTTAATGATTACATATATAGTGACAAGAAAAATTCTGTCAGTAGGGGAAAATATTAAACAATAATCACACTTGTATTTTAGTGCTGGATGCATTCAAACCCAGAATACACCCAGAAAACACGTAGGCAAGATTTTCAACTTTTCTTATTGCTTCCCATTGACTACCACTACTCCATCATTCCTCGGCATCACTTTAACCATTTTCTGCACTAACAAACTAAATATTTCTGGCGGTAGGAAAAAACCTTGATGATTAGATTTAAAATTATGTGATTTTTTACCTAAAAAAACAGTATTTTAGAACTCAATCTGTATATTGTGCGTTGCAAGCAAGGAAGAAAGGAATTGTCAGTGGTCAGGTATTAATGCAAGCATTACTGACAGAATAGGATTATTATATGTATAATGTAAATGCATTGCTAATGATTTTACTACAGAAATACATTGAAAACTAGAAAGCACTCAAAGAGCGCATACCTCTGCCAACGCCATTGTCAGGGGAAGTAATTGTGCATGAATCCGTCCCAAAAATTGAATCACTTCTTCTGTAGACTATTGTCTACCCTTTTACAAAATGTCATTGAAAATCACTGAGAACCTTTGGAGATATCATGTGGACAGACACAAGAACATTTGGAGATAGCTGTCCACACAATATCTCTAAAATTTCAATGAAACTTTGTGGAAGGGTGGACAGTAGGCTATGGGAGAAATGATTAAATTTTGGGGTGGGTCCATGCACCTCTCCATGTTGTATTTAATTGTGAGATTGTTTTCATTCCAGAGCCAGAGAGAGGATATCTTGTATCAGTTAACTTTTCCTAGTTTATCCTTGTAATGTTGCTTGTCTGCCTCTTCTACTGATCCAGGGATTGAAGTCACAACCGCTAGTTATGCTTAACACAGGTTTCTATCTACTAGGCCATTATCCTGTAGGACAATCCAGTGGTGGAAACTTGGAACCTCAAACCTAATGTTGCTTGTCTGCTTCTTCCACTAAACCAGAGTATATGATTTTTTGTGCTACCCATAGTATAATCAGGAGGTGAAATTTTAGAGTCTTAAGCCTAATGATCTTTCTCAATTAAAGGCCCCAATATGGTGTTCATTTCTATGCTAGGCCTACTGAGGAGGTTATTAGAGCCTAGCATGTGTGCTGATTCTTTCAATTGACTTATCTTCTAGTGTTGTTCAAACAAGTTGGTTTCTTTTCAAGGGATTATGTTTTTGTTTGTTTTTCTAGAGAAGGAAATACAAATCTGGCTGAAGTCTAAACTGCTTCAGATATTTTTGTTTTTTTATGCAAACAGAAGCCAATCTAAATGCTTTACATTATCCTTCACTGTAAAAACAAACTATTAAAACAAATTTTTGAAGAAATATAATGTTTTTTGGTCTCCTTATATGTAAGATTTTTTAAAATTGTTACTTATTAGATTTTTTAATTGAAAAATGAAAAATGGTGAATTTTGGATACTTAAAACCTATTTAAAATTTGGCTGTTATTTAAGATATAAATTTTGTAGTTGCATAAATATGTGTTTATATATAACACAAAAATATTTGTTCTGTGGATGTAAGGAAATCCGACAGAATGGTAGATTTGATTAGACTGTGGAAAAGAAAGATTGAGAAAAGTGTGTTACGTCTCAAACATGTTTATTATCATGAAGATAAATCTTTATGCATTTCGTCGTTGTGAACAATGTCATCAGAAGAGATTTGAACATAGCAGAGTCGTGCAAAGATCCATGATGTGTAGTGTGAATGAAATGAAACATACAAAACACATCTCATTCATTCAAGATTTATAAGATGCCACATTGGAAATAACAATCGTTGGATTTTATTAACTCTTCCATTGATTTTTGATTTTTATCTTTAACTGAAAATACAACATGAATAATCCATAAAACTCTTTTTATTAAAAACTTTTCCTTATTATTGATTATTAATCAATTTATAATAATGACAATGTTCATCTAAGAAATTCATATTTTTTCTTGATTTACAGAACATGAATCTTCAGCTATGGCAAAACATAAGTCTTTGATACCACTCCGGAAACAACACATGCTACAATATGATCAAGAAAACAGACGTTTCAACATACATGGTCTTTTAAAGGATTGCCTCAACATCATGGATCTCATCAAAGATTATCCCAGTAAGATTCCTATTTGTTTAATTGTTATATATGCTGTTTTTCTGTGTCTCCTATATTATATCAGCATAATCCTGGCTGTTCTTTGGTTGTACAAAGTAACAAATAATTTCTGGTTAATTGAACTCCACAAATGCTTTGCGTCTTCACTGTCACTCCTATTTACAATGGCTTCCACCTCCAGTTCCAGGCTCTCTCACGATGCACCTCTGGCAAAAAACGAGACTTAAGCGCAAGGCGAGACTTGGCAATCAGCCAAATAAGAAATGGTAGGAGGTGACATCACAGTTGTAGTGAGAGTACACAACATTAATTGTTATTATTTAATAATAGCATTATATAATATTAGCATCTTGTACATTTTTGGGATGGTATCCAATGTAAATCTCAGTTTAAATAACCACTTGGCTATTCACAAGATCTAGTTAGTCTCATACAGACATACAAAACAGTTGGTTTTATTTATAAAAAAAATGCATATTGTCTCCCTTTTATGGTTGTTCTCACTATTCACATCTTAATAGGTAATATTGATATAAGTAATGCATAACTATAACTTTCACCAAAACTGTCAACTTAGGTTTCTTCAGTTTTCAAGTTGGTCCAGCTGGCTGGCTGGCTATGTATGTATCACTCATACAGGCTGCACCAATGGAGCTAGAGAGCTGAAATCTTCAACATTTGCTAGGTTTTTAGTGAGGGGTTCAAGTTCATGCTAAATTGATCCCTTTGTTTGTGTCCATGCTTGTTTTTGAAAATTCAGACTTTTTTATAGCGATCATGGCCTAACAAAAGATGAGAGAGTAACTTATTCATTGATCACCCTCTTTTCCAATCTTTTAATTTGCTCACCCCCCCCGCCAGCATGCTGCCAAAAGACATTGGTCATGTGACTAACCAGACCTACTTTTCTTGTTGAAAAGTTTAAAAATCACACTGGTCAACAACAAATTTTCATCAGGCATGTTTGTGGTGTACTTTATGTGGTTTTGGATGCCGATTCCAAAAATGTAATCCATTTTCTTGTATCATAATATGTAATGAAATACACCCAGGTCGTGTGTTCATGTGTTCCCACGTTTTGGGCGATAGTATTGGGATGTGCCCCAAAACGTCATATCAGGTTTCCAGGGCTATAAAATAGGTCAAACGGCTGACCATGGGAAACAAAGGGAATACGTCCGACCAATCAGCTCTGCCGGGTTTTTTAGGACGTTGATTCAAATCAGGCGGGAGTTAATAAGTCCGACACACAGGAGCGACGGGTCAACATGTTAAGAGCTTCACTCCCACCTGTCAGGGTGGGAAGAGAGTGGGCGCCTTGATTTGAACTACCAAAGCAACTAGGAATGGAATTTAACAACTCATTTAGAATTTTAACCGAAACAGAATTTAATACCTTTCTCTCTAGCCACGTGGGAGAGCGCTTTCTCCGGTATAGACAAAATGTTTTGTTTCCCTCCTCAGATTCATCTCTCCTGCAAATGAAACGTCTCACATCGGCGTGAAGAAATACTGGCGTTATTATACAATGAGATGGAAGCTGTATTTTAGCATATAACCCCTATAGAGTACCATTGGGGGTCAAAAATTGGTCTATAAAAGTTGTACTGCAACCTTGATGAGAAAAACAAAAATTCAGTTTTGTTGACTAGTATTATTACTCATAATCCAACATAGACATGTAGATATATTTATAGTCATATTATTATTCTGCTTGTTTATATGTATGACTTTTAATCTTTCTGATTAGTATTCGTTCTCCCCATATCTCAGTCCCTACTCACCCTTGAAATGTAATGCATAAGGCTAAGAATGGAAGTGGGTGCTTATGCTTGAATGGGAGCAAAAGGGACTCAACCTTCACTATAATTGTCATTCATTCATTACTCCTCCCTCACAAGTCTGAAACCTAAACATTTAGTTATAGTAGTAGTAGACCACAAGAATATAGATAGATAGCAAAAGTAATCAATACTAATAAGTTGTTAGTTTCATTATTTTTGTAATAGTTAAAATGGATATATTCCATAGGTAATAAATTACTTTAGCAAAATTTCTTTGTCCCGTGTTTTCTTACTCAGGCAGTGAATCAGATAGTGATTAAAGACAGTTTGTAGATGGCGATGAGGGGAGTGAAAGCAATGATTGTCCTGGGGCAGCTGACGAGATATTTCACCAATATGATCTCACACAAAAATATCCCTGTCTCAAGTGGTTAAAAGTGGCACTTCACTGTCAGTAGTCAGAATTATCAATATTAGAAACCGTCAAACAAAACCGTCAACATAGGTTTCTTTAGTGTTTAAGTTGGTCCGGCAGGCTATGTATGTATCACGCATACAGGCAGCACCAATTGAGCTAGATGGCTGAAAATTTAAACATTTATTTCTTATGTCTAGAAAAAACTTTTTTTTTGTTTTTTGAATTTTTCCCCCCTAAATGGGTTTTTAGTGGGAGGTTTAGTTTACAATGTAAGTTTATGCTAAATTGATCCCTTAGTTTGTGTCTGCTTGTTATTTGAAAATTCAGACTTTTTTAGTGATCACTGCGCAACAAAAGGCAAGAGTAACTTATTCATTGATCACCCCCTTTTCCAATTTTTCTAATTGATCACCCCCAACACAGCAGGTGCCAAAAGATGTTGGTCATGCGACGGTTTCTATTTAGTGACTAATTAGCCCTGTTGATATATTGTTTGAAAAACATCTATGTACACTGAGTTTTTTTCTTTGTCTTTGTCTGTGAATGTTAATTTTTCACTTTTTTTAACATTTTCTGAATTCTTTCTCGTTTTTCAGTGGTGCGAAGGCGTTATGCAAAGGTTTTCTATGCAGTTTTTGACAAGCTGCAGAGAAAGTTCAATTCTCCGCAATATGCCGAAGCTTTGAAAGATATCAGCTTGGAGCATCAAAATCTGCAGAAATTGATGACAGATGTTGAATATTCGGACACACAAACCTTCCCCTTTTTTGTCAAAATGGTGGAAATTGGTCAAGGCATACTGGAAACACATTTAAAAAGTATGTATACTGTTTCGCTAACACAAATACCTTCTTTTGTATTTAAGCTGTGCCTGCAGAAATTTGTATAACAATGTATCATACTTTTATTTCCTAAATTTGTAAGAGGGAACAAAAGCACAGAATTGTTCACTAAAAAATGAAATTACATATCCATCATTTGATTTCATACTGTCGACATAAGAGAGCCGCATTATATTTGTGCCTAAAATACAAACGTGAGAATGGAGAAGCCAACAAAGTGTAGGATAAAAGACTCCTGTCTACCATCTGATCTTCGTTAGATCAGTCGGTAGAGCAATACCTGCGTATAAGGTAGCTTCCAAGGTGGACGCGGGTTCGATCCCTGCACAGAGTTCGTTTCTTTATTCACATTTACAATTTAGGCCGCTCGTTTAGCAGCCGCTCACACTGGCGCCGGGCAAATATAGGCTCTCACTAATAAATGTCATTATAATTATCATATTCTGTCGGATATGAAATTATCCATCATTTGATTTCATACTGTAAGAGAGCCGCATTATATTCGTGCCTAAAATACAAACGTGAGAATGGAGAAGCCAACAAAGTGTAGGATAAAAGACTCCTGCCTACAATCTGATCTTCGTTAGCTCAGTCAGTAGAGCAGTACCTGCGCCGGGCAAATATAGGCTCTCATTAATAAATGCCATTATAATTATCATATTCTGTCGGATATAAAATTATCCATCATTTGATCTAGGTTGATGCAAGTTTCCAGCATTCTTTTTTTTTTGACAAAATCTTTTATTCATATAAATTCCTAGCATCCTTACTCATCGATAGTGTGAATGTGACAGGTATACACCATATGTGGAAGAATTTCCCATCCAAACTCCATAATAGTTTGCTGCATTGTATTTGCAATTTGAGCAGAGGCGTAGCAAGAGGGGGCAGTCACCCCCCAGGTGCTGGTGTGAAGGGGCGCAAAATTTCCTCTGGCCTATAATGCATGTTAATCAATAATTATGCCCTCATCTGGGATATTGTACAACTTCCCCATGGCACTGAGAACCCTTGCAAGATCCAGCCATGATTTTCTTTCTTCTGGATTCTCGTAAAAAAATCCATTTTTCATTGCCAATGGCTATCTTGTCTAAAAATGACTTTTTCCTTTGTTGAACATGAAGAGAGAGACAAGTGTTTAAATTCTGACTTATGCTCCCTTTTTTGAGTTCATTTGGAACACATTTTTCTAGCTTCTGAATTTTTCCTATAGCTTGTAAATGACATATAGTTATAGTACATATACAGTTACAGTTATATATAGTTATAGTTACAGTTATATATAGTTATAATTACAGTTATATATAGTTATAGTACACATACAGTTATATAGTTATATATATAGTTACAGTTATATATAGTTATAGTACATATACAGTTACAGTTATATATAGTTATAGTTACAGTTATATATAGTTATATATATAGTTAGTTAGTTATATATAGTTATAATTACATATACAGTTATAGTTATATATAGTTATAGTTACAGTTATATATAAACCCAGCAAACCAAACCAAATCAAACAAAATTCAGATAAGAAATGGCTTGATACCGTTCATCAAGTTCAGAATGGTCTCAATATTCTTAATGGTGGCCATGCTGTAACAGATTGCACCCAAAATCCTATAATATAGAGAATTTATACATGACTAAGAAGTAATCAATCCTCCAAATAGCAAAAAGATGACTTGGGCGGGGGGATTCATGTTTTTATATATTTTATTTATATTTTTATTTATTTATTTGTATCTTTCACATTCCATGCTCTTCAGATAAAACATTTTTAAAACTGTATTTTTTTCAGGTAACTGTTTTGAGTTCTTTGAGAAATGTCTCCAACTCAGCTACAAATTTGCTGACAAAACACAAAAAGCAACAATTCTCATTGGTTATGGCAGAGCACAGACAAACGTCAAGGTGAATTTTCCACTCAGTCATTCTTTTAACTGCTTATTTCCCTTCTTTTTCTTTCATGGTAAAATCTAGTTGGGTCAAAATCCGCTCTGAGAATAAATGATTCTCAACTTGAGAGCCGATCCTAATTTATTTTTATTTTTTGTGGTAAAATTTAGTTGGGTCACAATCCGTTCTGTAAGAATAAATGATTCTCAACTTGAGAGCCGATCCTAATTTATTTTAGTTTTTTTTTGTGGTAAAATCTAGTTGGGTTAAAATCCGCTCTGAGAATAAATGATTCCCAATGTGTGAGCCGATCCTAATTTATTGACATGTTGCCTAGGGTTAAGCCTCCTAATCTCACAAGCCGTCCTCACTAGGTACTCCATAACTGTGCATAAACCTTTATTCAATCCATGGAGGTAGATTGTTCTCATTTCACTGTCCATGCTAGGGGGTATCTCATATCAGTTAATTCATTTTTCCACTGAACCAAAGTATATGACTTTCACTACCTGACCCAGGGATTGAACTCACAACTACCAGGTAACTAGATGCACTTAATCAACATTTTAATCCACCCAGCAATAACGCAGTGGAATTTTGGAGTGTTAAACTTAATGTAACTATAACAACCAAGATGAAGGCAATAGTCCAAATAGATCAATGTATAATAATGATAATTCCTTATCTGAGAAATAGCCGAAACATTGTGACTATAACAACCATGATGAGGACACTAGTGTGAATAGATCAATGTATAATAATGATAATTCCTTATCTCAGAAATGTGACAGGCACCCCTCCTGCTTGGTCCTGTCTCACCCCGCCAACGCTTTCTACGCCCACGTTATGCTTGAAGATCCGCAAAGAGAATTTACCAAAGATCTTGGTAACTCGACGAATGACAAGGAACGGCCGTATAAAGGTTAACAGTAACAAAAGTGTTTTATTAGATGCTCTAGGATTACAAATTTGACCTGTTTAGAGGTGCTTAGTCACTAAAGAAAGATTGGTCAGGTCTATGACTAATCTATTGAGTCGATCAGGTCTATAACTAATCTATTGATTCAGGTCTATGACTAATCTATTGAGATCGAAGCATTCAGATGGTAAGATAAGCAAAGCTGACATTGACAGGGAACAACGGTGTCAAGCCTTCCATTACGTATGGTCAGCACTTCTTGTAGCTTAGTTAAGTATCTTAATTTGGGCCACTCAGCAAATAAGTACCTTGACATGGTGGAGTGGCTTGCATGTTCCAATGACCCGGAGAGCTATGCTGGCAGGGATTCAAGTCAGACAGATCAAAGGAAAGGAACTCGACCAAAACATATTCAATCCCCCCCCCCCCCGAAAGGGAAGAACCTCTCACTAAAGTCGGAAGGCTCTATTTAATAAAAGAACCTTTTGCAACTACTTGGGCTAGACGGGTGGTCAGAAAGACCTGATCTGACCAATCAGCTGGGGAAAATGTTATTTTGGACAGAATAGTTCCTACCAATGAAAAATGTTATTTTTAGTTAAAAAAAAAATAAAATAACCTTTCACCAAAGTCGCAAGACTCTAGTTAAAAAAAGAACCTTTCAAAGTCGCAAGACTCTAATTAAAAAAAAAAAGAACCTACTTAACACTCATATACCCAACTAAGACCAGTTCCGGCATTAAATGACCTTCTAAAATGTTGACATGCCACTAAACCCAAGAAACCAAACCTTAATTTGGGACTTTAGCTGAACCGCAAACTTCGCCAGTACTTCATCTTGTGGGGTCAAGGGGTCGCCAGGTCTAAAAACTCTCTCTTCAACAGCCTCCGGTAGTTTGTAGGGGGGGTGGGATCCCAAAATTTCTCAGGACGAATCCTGAGCATGCTAATGATGATCGCCTCCCGACCAGCTGGCCAAGATATCCTGTGCAACTTCTCCCAGGACGATACCCAAGCATGCCACAAGGACCCCCTGAAGGGCCATGGTTCTCTGAACTTCAAGGCCATGGCGGTTTTGAAGAACAGATACTACACTTTGATCTTGGCCAAAAGGCCGCAAAGCGCTCGGTAAAGGTTGAGGCATGGTATCCAAGGGTTTTTGGCGAATGACCCCAAGGTTAAATTCCCTGCATTTCCAAATTCAGCTTGCCTCTACTTTGCTACCCTTTGATTTCATTGGCTAGTTTCCTCACACTATTTCTTTGAATGGGTAGAACTATACAGATTACCTTAATTGCCATGCGGATCATTGGCCAATGAGTAATTTCGTCATTTTGACCCGCTTTTGGGAATTCTCCCCTGTTTATTCAAGTATGAGGCCGCCCAGAGAGTTACAAAAAGAGGATGTTAGATTTTATCTGGGTACGCTAAACAATGTAACCGAGATAAAAAAAGAAATGGTTGAAATGTGCTTTGCACTAAAACAATTAACCCATGAGAACTCAGACCCATTTCTACTTGAAGGAACATTATGTGGGATTATGGGTAGGCAAATTGACACAAAGTCACATGACTGCACCAGGATGTTCAGTAGATGTCACTTAGTACACTTCATGAGTTAAAATCAAGGATAAAATATAGTATTGTATAAGGGACTGTGCAGATCAATTAAATTGTATGTGACACCGATGTCACAGTAGCTTTTTATGGGTTGAAGAAATTATTGCGTCACTGAAATTGTCCAGAATATTAGAAACTATATTGCAGGTAAATATACGTTTGGGTGTCGGTTGAAATTGTATTAACAGATTTGATTGACCTTAAAGGGAAGAGTAGATTATATTTGCGAAATGAGAAACTTGTGTTTTGAAAAATAGAGATACTTAATTGAAGGGATTTGTTTTTGAAATAAATCAAAATGCTTTCTTGGAAATGTGTTGTTCCCAAGAGGGGGTACAGATTACCTCAATTGCCATGTGGATCATTAGCTAATGAGTAATTTCATCATTTTGTAATAGTAATAGCTGACTATAACAACCAAGATGAGAACCCAAGTCTAAATAGATCAATATATAATAATGATAATTCCTCATCTGAGAAATAGCCAAAATGTTGTGACTACAATAATCAAGATGAGGACACAAGTCTGAATAGATTAATGCATGATAATGATAATTCCTCATCTAGAAAGAAATTTTCTTTATAATAGTTTGTTTTTTTTTGTACAGGGAAATTATGAATCTGGTCAAGAGAAATTGTGTCAAGCCATTGAGGTTTTAGATGACCTGCCTTGTACTTATGCCACAGCTCAAGCCTACCAATCTTTAGGATTCACTTTGCAAAGAAAAGGAGAAGTACACGAAGGCCTAAGGTGAGGAAACTTTATCAAAAAAGAAATTTGCAGCACTATCAGCTTGTTTATACCAATTACTGATTTATGATACTAGTAGCAATTTAATACTGTTGCCTTAACTGTGGTCTTTAATTTGGTAAATTAATAGGGTACTTTTAACTGCCTACAGTGTTATTACGAGATATTTCCAACAATGAAAAACAGGCTTATTGTTAATCAATATTTTATTAAGTCAAAATAGGTCATGGGTGATTTTGTAAAAATTAATAAATAAATAGAACAAATGCTGCCAGTAATAAACCAATAGAATCAAA
>VCCN01003057.1:1933208-1945380 GCA_006491835.1 Architeuthis dux | reverse complement strand
AAAAGGAAGCAAATAATAATCCTTCTCTTTGATGTTTCATTATTCAATGAGCTCTATCTGGCCTTCCACGGGCATTTTGTCATCTCTTGTTAATTTTTAAGCTTTGAATAGTAATCCTTTGTCATCCAATTAGGAAAATTCAGAGAGCTGGGTGATAAAGATTTATGCTATAATCTACAAATTCAACTGGAGGGTATATGTCTAAAACTTAAGAACTTTTTCCTGAAATTTTATGCGTAGACTTATTATGCACGAAACACTTATGTAACCTGTGTTATCATATGAAGTATTTAATAAATCCCATTAACTTACACTAAATTCTGGCAATCAAAAAATTTTAAAAAAACAATTATGGTGTTATTTTAATGCTGACTGCACTTTAAGCAAGTATATGTAGGAACGGTTTTGGATTTTCTTATTATTGCTTAGACTTTACCACTACCATATTTAGTTTTTTTTTTCTGCATGAACAAACTATGTCTGGTAGAAGGGAGGAAAGAAAGAAGAAAAAAAAACAAAACGAACGAACATTTTTTTAAAAAAATTGTCAGTGTCAGGAGTTAATGCAACCGTTAATAAGAAAATCTTATTATAATTCACTATTCTGATTTTCACTACTAACTCATTCCATAATGGTCACATTTTTTGTGGCCACTCCGTTCGGATGCCGATGGAAATTTGGTATCCATCTTAGAGAGGAGGTGGTTTGATTACTCTCTCTCTCTCTCTATCAAAGATTTTTAAGATACGTAAACAGTCTTCGTATTTTAAAAATAGATAGAGAAATTTCCATCCATCTAATTATTTTTTTTCCAACAGCAATTTATCCGGCCAAGTATGAAAAACTGTATATTTTAACATTTTAACGCAATTACATTATCATTTTTCAATAGTTTTTAACGGACTCATTTTTTCTATGTAAGTTTATGGTTGCAATTGTAATTGAATTATATTTCTCTCTATATATTTAAAAATAAGGCACAATGTAGCGAAGGTGGTCCTGATTGTAAATTGTTAAGTTTCACACCTCTGCTCATTCGATGTTAAAAACGGTGCACAAATAAAAACAAAATAAGAAAATTAAAGAAAGAAAAACAGAAGTAAATATTATTAAAATGTTTTATTTGTGCGCCGTTTTTAATATCCAGTGGGCGAAGGTGTGAAATTTTACAATCAGGATCACCTGTGCCAAAAATAAAAAATAAAGTAAAATTTATATTACAAGGTGGAAAATGGAAGGTCAGTTAGTTTATTAATTTCAAAATCAAAAACTACAAAATAAAATAAATAAATAAATAAAACTGTTTAGTGAGGAAATATATAAAAAATAATTTACACTGTTCAAACAGAAATTGTGAATTTATGTTGCTTATCTATAGGATTACCCATTTTTATGACAGCAAATTTAACCCATCCGTTAGGGCAGGTATTTAGCTAGTTATGTTTAATTCTCAATATCTTTTTTAATTTTTATTCAAATGGTTCTCCAGACGATTCAACTCCTTGTTGTTTGTGTTGTAAACAACGTTTTGGCCGATCCATTCTTCAGGTGTAAAATACAAGTGATGGGGTAAACAGAAGTTTTTATTTTTAAAAGGGGGTATCCCTTATAACGCAGGGTCCTAAGGAGTTCAATCGTCCGAAGAACCATTTGAATATTAATGACCCTTCTCAAAACTATAGAAAATCTTAAAAATAAGATATGGAAATAAAGTTTAGTTGCAACTTCGTTTAATGTACATTTAAAAAAAAAAACAATTGTACTGTTAGCAAATTTAATTTTTTTACTATTAATTCCATGCTTAAGTAACACTAAATGTTGATAGGGAAATACAGTAAACCCTCGCTATAACATATTTGGGAGGAGGAGGGGTTGTTGTTAAAGCCGAAAATTCATTATACCCAGTGGTTGCCCCTTGTTTGGTAAATAAGAGCTTGGAAGTGCGCCACATTTACTGAAGGTTGCCACTCGTTCTGTTTTCAACCTTATCTCTTAACGCAAATGACTAATATTATGCACAGTTCTATAAAATCTTATCTATATATAATGAAGCTTAACCTCTATATCACAAAGTTTCTCCCTGACAAATGCGTTTTACAAAACAAAAAACAACAGTTTCCTTTAGATATTTCACTCAGGAAATTATAGTCTACCATCTAAAGAATTCCGTGATTTTTTTAAGCTGAGAAACACATTTTAATAACTTAACAAAAAATAATGTTTAGAATTTCAGCTATAGTTTACTTTTCTGTCTGTTTGTTTGTTTACATAACTAAAACTAGGAAAGTCGAAATTATTATTCAAACTGCATTTATTTTGATAGGTTAAAGTTTTTAGCATTCATATATTACATAAAAAGGTGAATAAAAAACTTTTCCCAACGAAAACTAGGATGTAAACTAAAACCCATTGTATTAGTTTCAACTACTATTTACCTTCACGAATCACATAAAATTACTTATTTGCTATTTAAATATTAGGATGCCTGTCAGTAAAAATTAACAGACACGAAAAAATACGTTAAAACCGAATCTTAAGTGTTACTTTTTCAAAGTATTAAAAGTTACTGCGATGACTACGATTTTTACGTAAATTGAAAACAATGACAACATTTATCTGCAGTAAATAAAACTGGAAGTTAAAAAATAAAGAACGGTTTTTACTCATATTTCAGTTTGTAGTAAATTGAAATTAACGTTCTGTAAGTATCTACTATTTGCTTAAAAACAACACCTAATTTACCTTCAATTTTTATTAACAGTAGCTGAAAATACTCGCCCTCTGGGTGGGGGGGTTATCCCCAGCTATATGGAGCCTATGGCCTTAAAATCTAGAGTTAAGTAATGATTTAATGTTTTACAGCCATAGGTTCCATATAGCTGGGCATTTTCAGCTAGTATCAAATAAAAACAATTGTACACATTTACATGGTCCACGGGTTCACGTATTTATCAAACTTTGTTCGGTAAATCCGAAGTCACTTCGGATGGACCCACGAGTTCGTTAAAGCCGAAATTCATTATATAGAGGGTTTACTGTACTAAAATATTGTCCGAGTTAGGTTATTTTAATCTCAGAAGATCAAGTTAAACTGCTAGAAAAAAAAAAAATTTTTTTTTTTAATCCTATTGCTTGGAAATTTGTGATTTAGAGGAAGCCTCTTATTATAATCACGGATAATGTTATCAGCCGGTTATTGTTATCAAAATCCGTCGGCCAAACACTTTATTTGAAGTGATCAAACTAAGCAGTTTCCTCTATTTATCCTTTACTTAATGTTATCAGTCGGTTATTGGTATCTAGAAGACCCTGTCTCAATGTGATCACAAACGTCTTCCTCTGTACATTATCCACTGAAAAAGAAAACTGGGATGAAGTTATATACACATACAGAAGAAAAAAAAAACACACCATTGGACAGAATTGATATGGCTTCATGTAAGACAACTTTCACGATAGTTTGTTTTTATTTAGTTCACAGGATCAAGTTGTAAAAATAATTATTTGTATTTATTTGGTAGATGGTGGAGTCCTGAAGCATTTCATAGAGTGCCTCTGTGCCTGAAAAACCTTTGAGCCGTATTATGACCACAGCAGCAGATTTCTTTCTTTACTTTGTTCGTTCTTCTCAATCATTTTTTTAAGGATTCTGTCTTGGGCTTTTTGTTCTATTTAGCAGTGTCCTGAAGAAACACATTTGCTTTCAACATGGAGAACAACAACAATGGCAGGTTGGGAGGGGGAACGAGAGGGAAGAGAAAAAGTGTTTACGTATGAAAATACAAATGATATTATCGATTTGAAATGCATTGACATCAGCAAAATACTTAAACTTCTTGTCTCGGGAATTTGGAGATTTCAGAAATGAGAGTTTTTCCTTATAGGAAGGTGGATGAAGAAGGGGTGGGGGGCAAATGCCTCCAGTTTTATCAGATACTCAAAACTATTTTTATTGCTGGCATAAACGGGGGTCGGAAGGTGAAGGGAAGGGGCAAATCGTGTTTTTAGTTGTTAGTCCACCAAGATAAAAAGAGGCCTTTTTTTGCATAGAGATGGTAGATATTTTATCAACCATTTGATATTTACAAATATATACAAACAGTCACACATAACTGAATTGATGATTTTGTTTTGTAAACAGCTTTATGTTAGTAATACATAGTAATAATAATAATAATAATAAAGAGTTTGATGAAGAATTACTATCTTCAAATTGACAAATTATTGTCTCTTAATTTTGAGAGGAGTCATTATCATTCCAAGAGTTGTTAGGATTACTGAACATATTCTCTGCATTGTTTTGTTGTTACGTTTTGACCAATCCGTTCCACAGCCTTCTTCAGGTGTATAATCGGCAAGGAAAAAAGGTGGACAGAAAGGAAATCTTATCTAATATATTAACTGGTTTGTCTCATTCACAGCAATGTGTGGCACAGACGATACCATTCACCCATGTAATACAGGCGATTCCATATTTATACATCACAGGGATGCTCTCCAATTCCTTCCCTGCTGAGCAGAGAAATCCACAAAAGCTTGACACACCTGTCCAACAGGTTAATATATGCTGCTTCATTTTGATTTTCTCACACTCCAGCAATACACATCTGAAGAAGGCTGTAGAATGGATTGGCCAAAACATTGTGATAACAAGAAAAGCAACATAAAGAATGAGTCCAATAGCCCGAATAACTCTTGGATTGACAAATTAACGTTAGTGGCTGTAATCATGTGCTCAGTGAGAAATTTTAGGCCTAAAGACATGTTTTTTCTCGGAGAGTCCTTGAGGGGCATAGTGCTACAACCACTCTGCTGGGGTTTCAGTAGCAATAGGTTTTACGGGGTGGAATTGCTAGCCGCACGCACAACCCTCCTTTACCCGGGCTTGGGACCAGTGACCTCCTATAAATACTGATGCACATTCAAGTGTGTTTGCAACAATGCAGACACAGAAAAAAGAAACAGATGCTTATTTAGCAGTGCCAGTATTTTTTCTTTTACCCCAGTCCAAATATAATAAAGCATCTTGACACCATTCAGCAAAGCCCAAAAGAAATGAGAGAGAAAAATGCAGCAATGTTCACCAAAAATGTCTTTTTGATTTAATTCTATGAATAGTGAATTTCCTTTGGTGTGGGCTTAAGCAAAATGGAACTTTATGAAGAGATTTTGAGGGGGAAAAAAAAAAAAGAAGAAAAATTTAAAAAAAAAAAAGTTTTTTTCTTCTCACCACAACAGTAGTAGAAAAATTTAATTTGCTTCTGTACAAACACAATGGCCCTGTTACAGCCAGTCTTTAAATAAAGTTTAGGAATTACAGGGTGGGTGAAAAGAAACTCCCTATTGGAAATAACTTTATTATTTATTGGTCGATTGTAGTCAAACTATCTTTACTTTGGACCATACAATGATAGAATTTGCCCGCTGTGTTAAAATTCAACGTAGGCACTAGCATTGTCCACAAATTTCTGTAAGGGTTTCGATATGGCCGTGATAGACCTTTTCAGGAAGGAAGTCTGGTGGTATGTTGGCCATAACAGGTTGAATGTGCTCCTTCAGTTGATCCAGAGTTTGGTTTGGTGCAGTACACCTCCTTCGCCGACCTCCGCAGGAAGAAGTCACAGGGCGTGGCAATATTTACAAAAGTTACATATAATTTCTAATAGGGAGTTAATTCTCACCCACCCTGTATTTTTTTTTTTTTGAGGGAAAAAAATCCGAATACTGATGGAATTATTTCTCAATCTTCACAGGGTGCTCAATACTTGTGACCTTGTGCCAAAACTAAGCTAAGCTTAGTAAATAACTATTTCTCTGCAGAGTTGAGACTCCGAGCCAACTTTTCATAGTCTGCAACTCACATAAGAGAAGATGGATTGAAAGTTTCTTTGCATATTTTGTTGTTTTTAAAAATGTATTTACAGTTTCTTTAAAACTTTGTGTAAAACCATTTCCCCCCATCCCTAAAAAAAAAATTAAAATAAAAAAAAAAAAAATTAAAAAAATGCATGCACCAACTTTGCCCCAGATCTCAAAATTTGTTTAAAACAGTTTATAAACCCTGTTTAGTGTACGTAGAATCACATCAAAAGGGGAACACAACAGTTTCTCTAAGATCACCAAAGTTAGGTAACATTCAGCATAGGTAATCATTTAGAATAATGACCAGAATAAAAAGGTGGCTGAAAAATCCACCTATTTGTGGGATTTCTTTTCAGAATGGTTAGTCCAATGGCTGAAAAAAGAGGAAGAATAGCTGAGACTAGTGTCCCCAAGTCATTGATCGATAGAAAAGACTTGGAAGTGGTCCTCTGCTTGACACTAGCCAGGAAAGACATTTTTCTCGTTAACATTCAAAATGTATGATTATGATTCTTATACAGATGATTAAATGCAAATAATTTCTACCACTTGAGTGGTTTAGATATTGCAAGTATGAGACCGACTGTTAGTCAAAAGGGCTTTGTTTTTGCCCTGGTTTGATGTCAAAAGTTTTCCTTATCTTGGATGAATGTTTGTGTTGGTAATGAGCTTCACAAACTCAGTACCAGGGATTGAACCTTGGACTTTGTGACCTTCAGTTCAATGCTTTTTGCCCATGAGCCTTTATTTAAAAAAAAAAAAAAAAAAAAAAAAAAAAAAGCGTTTAGTTATTAAAAGATAAAGGTTGAATCTGGCAGGGGTGAAATGATTTCTAAAAGTCGATCATTCAGACTGAAAAATGAAAATGAAAGATAAAAATATGGAAAAAGTCAGAAAGCCCTTTTTTTGTTTTGTTTTGTTATTCTTTGTTCATTTGTCTTTTAATTATCTCTGTTCATCAGCTTTTCAAGTTTGTTTGTTTTTTTCTTTTCTCCTTTTTCTCTTGAAATACAAAACAGCCCAGAAAATTCTGAAGGTGGGTGTAGGAATTTGGCGGGAGGGTAGGGGCATGATGGGATACCATGGTAATAAAGTCACATTCAAAAGACGGAGGGAGGGGAAGTGGTTTGGAGAACAAAAATGGAATTTGTATTCTTTTGATAATAAGAATAACAATACATAAATGACTTAGGTACAAATCAAATGGAAGCTCCAAGATTGAATTGTACATTAACGTATACCCACACGAATAAGAGGAGGAGACAGCAGGTATACAAAGGAATGAATCTTTGGAGTTATCACTTGTTTTTTCTCAATCTTTGTTTTTCTTTCTTTTATCTTGTTCTTTCTTTTTTGGATTTAATTTTCTTGTTGAAATACAAGAACTGGCTCTAAATAGCCAAACTCAAAAGGATTCCTTTCCAAATTTAGGACAAATGCTTATTTTAAATGGAACAAAAAGTAAAAATGATGGAATTTAGTCCAGTAGATGATTTCTTTCTTTCTTTCTTTCTTGTTTTTGTTTTGTGCCTCCTCAGTCTTGCTTTTCAGGATGAGCAGGGTACTTCTTTAGCCAGGAGAGGCTCCTTCCTCAAGGTAATGTCATGGCCCTGTTTGAATAGCTGTATGCTTAACTTGCATAAATCACTGTCAATCATTTGGTTAGGGTAAATACTTGTCTGTTCAGTACTCTGCAGAGAAAAGAAAAAGGAAAAAAAGAATTAGTCTCTGGAAAAAAGTCGAAGCAAACAAAAATCAAGTCATAAGAGATAAAACAGTTGAATTGGCAAAGGTTTCCCCCACTATCTCAAAGTATCGCATTCCGATAAAAACCTTTCGTAAGCCAAAATGGCGTAATGTGAAGAAGCAATTAATTAATTTATATAGGAAAAATCTTTCAGCATTCTCAGACCCCAAGATGGTGATATGTTAGGCTGAGTCGTTGGAGGTTGGGGTGGTGGGAGGTACAGGAGATCTGGATGTCGGAGAAAGAGGAATTGCCTCTGTAACGGCTCGTTGCTGAACACAATTTTCGAAAAAAGTGGCGTAACATGAACTTTCAAAATGTGGGGGATACTGGTATGCATTATTTTATAAAATGGAAAAAAAAGAAAAGAAGAAAAGCTTACTAAATCAATATCTTTCATAAGTCAGTAAATAAAAGCTTTTGCAGAATACTACGTATGAAAAAAAAAAAAAAAATTAAATAAAAACAAAGATTGCAAAATTTTATTTGCTCAGTTAGCTGATCGTTCTATTTATGTTAAACCAATTAAATGTCTTGTGGTATAAGAGGGCACCAAATCTATGAAGTGAAAATAAAGTAATCAATATATCCTCACCTTGTCTACCTGACAGAGCTGACGTCGGATTTCAAGATCTCGCCGAGCACACAAAGCTCTTCGATGAGGGCCAAGATCGAGCAGTAAGTTGGCCCGTGCTTTGTCCTTCTTTACCATGGCCATATGAAGTGCTGCAATATCGTTTTTGAATTGGAATTTATTTTCAGGTGCAGTGGTTTTCTCTTTTGATGCCGCCTCTTCTCCTTCAGTGGCTGGAAAAATAAATACAATATAAGTAAATAGCTGAAAATCACTGTATGTGTGAGAGTGAGTGAGAGAGACATGGATTTAAGGCAAAATATCATTACTATAACCAACAGTAAAACCTCATGATCGTTTTCAGAGCAGCAGTTGTTTAAATTCCATATTATATATGCACCCCATTCTCACACTAATCTATCAGAAAAAAGTTAAGCCTGGTGATTTGATATGGAATGACCTGTCTGCATTTGATCTTGCCATCGTGGAATGAAGAAATTTGAGACCAAACATAGATCAGATGCAGAAGCCAAATGAGAAACATGCAATTTTCAGGGTTGAATTTTCTTTAGAAAATATATCACCTACTGAAATGTCATCAAAATCTAAGATGGTGCCCATGGGTACTTAAGAAATATTAGGTGATTTGATATGGAATGACCCAGATGTTTTACAATTGGACAGTTGAATGTTAGATTTCTGGAGTGTAGCCTTGAGTTGATCCTTATATTGTTTTTCTTTTTTTATACCACCCCTTGTTTTTGTTGCTTCTCTAAGTTCAGAATACACGGTTTGCTTCGGGAGTCTTTCGTTCTTCATTCTTAGTGTTGTATAGCCATCTTGGATTTAGAAAAAAAAGGAAGGCTTGAAACTTGGTTTATAAAAATATGATGATATATTTTTATTGCATAAGATACATTGTGCGGTGGTGGAGAATCAAGAGTGGGAGAGAGATAATGAGAGCCAACAGACTTTTCTTAAAAGGGAAATTGGTCTTGTGTCTTCCCAGGCCTAGACGCTCTGTCACTCTCCTAATGAGGGCGTCTCTAGCTTTTATGGGGCTTGAATGCCCATGCTGATTTTCCAGTCCACCACCTGGGTTTAGTCGATATCCTGTTTATGCCTTTTGAACACCTGGTGTGTCTGTTTCCGGTCCTCGACACCTTGCAGTTTTCGCCGATATCCTGTTTATAACTTTCAAATCTGTGACCCCCACCCACCTAAATATGCAACATTAGTACATACCCATACCAGATGGTCATTGTCTTCAAATCAATATTAATTTTATTCCACCCCCAAAACAGTTGATAATGGCAACTAAAGAGATAGAAGATGTGAGGAGAGGAAGAGCAAGAGATGAGAGAGCAAGAGCAAGAGATGGGAGACAAAGATAACAGGTAAGGTATGGTAAGTAATAAATATTCACCTGTTTGTTCTTTTTGTGGCTCCTCATTTAACTGCTTGTTACAAAGATCCTGCAACTTTCGGAAAAGTTTTTCACCAGCAAACTGGCGTGACACTCCGATCTTGCTGAATATCCGCTCAGGCCAGAATCGTTGCAAAGCAGATCCAGATTTCTCAGAGTGCTTCGGTCGGTTGGTCTGCATCACATGTGACCAGTCAATGTTCAGAACGTCAACAATACCTGCAACAGCAGCAGCAAAAATATGATATACAAAAGTTTACTAAAGCACAAAAACAAAGTTTAATCTTGCATTTATCAAATGATTATTTAAAATTATAGCAGTACATCATTTTTTAGAGAAGGTAACTTTTCACAAAGGGATTGTTTTTCTCTCTAAAGATTGCAGAAGGAAGGAGTAAACCCTTAAAAAAGAAAAAGAAAAAAAAAAAGCTTTATTTTAAGTTGTTTTTGAGAAAGTTAAATATTTCTAGTTGTAAAAATCATTTATTTTCGTTGCTTTTTATTACAAGATACTTTCGTCGCTTTTTATTACAAGATACTTTCGCCGCTTTTTATTACAAGATACTTTCGTTTGAACAATTGAATCTCATCTTCACATCCTTGATGTTGTCAACGCAACATTTCAGCCGATCCATTCTTCAGCCCTAGTCAGGTAGGTGTATAATTCAAGATGCAAACCTGTAATTTCTCGTCTGTTTTCTTGAATAATACCCCTGACGAGGGCTGGAGAATGGATCGGCTGAAATATTGCGTTGACAACATCAAGGATGGGAAGAAGAGATTCGATTGTCTGAACAAAAGTTGGAATGTTAAAGATACTTGTCAAAGTTATAGACAATAAATCTTTTTCAAAGCTTTTCTAGGGTCCTGGATTATTTTGAGACATTTCCTGCCACAATTTTTTAAAATTGTATTTTTTTTGCTTTTCATCAGAACACATTTTTAGCCAATCAATTCATTCATTAAACTAAACTGGAAAATCAGACTAGAGCATTAGCTTCAGATAGAACTTAAACTTGTATCCAAAATGTCAGAAGCTTGTCTTTCATGGACAATGTCTTAACCATAGATGACAAAATGTTTATTATATACTTGATTGTTGCATATGGAATGTAGAGTTTAAAAAAAAAAAGAAGAAATTCTACATTTATCTCATTGTTTTCGCAAATGCAAAGAAAATAAAACATTTGATTATAAATGTTATTTAATTTTCAATCTTACAATCAGGTGAAGTGGTAAAAAACAACAAACATTATGTATTAAAACTATCAAAGCAACACTCAAAACTTGTCAATCATGTGAGGTTCACATTACAAGCATTAACTATCCTAGATGGGCAACTTGTAAGAAAGTTGGATTGGAATATGGAACAACAAATAAAGATAACTTTTTCTGGAATTTACGGAATATTATTTACTGTCACAGAGAAGAAGCTAGATTAGTAGTTAGTAAAAATCCAGCAAAAGTTAAGAACATACCAAATCATAATTGTTTGCTTTCAGATGGGATAAAATGGGTATATGATCTTTCTGGCTGATAAAGGGTTGGTCTGATTGACCAGATAACTCCTTGTGAGAAGCAGTGCTCAGATGAGTGTCTGCTATGTATTCCATGTTGAACCTACCAGTTATGCCAGACTATAAGATTAATCGTTTACAAGGGTATTTGCAGGACTACTCACTGCAACTCATTCAAGCCCCATAACCACTTATATCAATCTTTGGTGGTTCTGGACACAATCAAAGGGGAGATAATCTCTAGTTTAATTCATATGAATTCATTTTGCAACTTCTACAACAATCAACTAAACAAAACCATCTGCTTAAATGTCATAATATTGCAATCATTCTATCAAGGAAATTACACAGGTAAACCACAATTATTTGAATACAAATGTGGTTTTGTGCAATTCCACATATAAAAAAAGAGCTTTCTCATTCTCTTGACCCAATGTTACATAGCCACAGTCTGCTTGCAGAATTAACCTTACTGGGATTGGCTTAGTGGGATATACTACCTTCTTAGCTTCTGCAATCAGTTTGTTACAAAGTAGGTGAGTATAGGATAAACAGATAAAGAAATCTTTGCTATTCTTGGAAAACAGTATTTAACATTCTATTTTTGAGTTTAGCTTCTTGACTCACCAACTGTGTAGTCAGTTAACTCTTCGGTGACTCCTGAGACATGCATACCCCAGAGGTTTCTAGGAATGCTGGGATATATATGTCCCATAGATCTCTTTTAGAAGTTTACCAAGACATTTTAATTCGGGCATTAAGCACCTTAATAGGTTAGTATTGAAAGGGTCAATTAACTGAATTTATTTTAGCTATTAAAATTGATGTTTGATTTGTTTCTGCATGCTTGTATAAGTTAAAAACAGTGATGTAACAACACAAGATATTTAAACAATTTTCAATTTGTAAATCCTACATTTGTGATGTTAATTTAAAACAAAGAAAAGAAAGAGATTTTAGGCAATGTACAGGGTTTGTACCCACAATTTTTAGGCAAGGAAAGGCAGCAGTAAAACAGTGTACAGGGTTTGTACCCTCTATTTAT
>VCCN01003057.1:1860667-1888092 GCA_006491835.1 Architeuthis dux | reverse complement strand
ATTATAATCGTCTTATCAAACATCTTGTAAATTATAATCGTCGAACACTTTTCTTACTACATAAAGTTTACATTTCTTAATATGTTCAATTGCATGGGATTATTATTTCTCATTCGCAGCAGGGCGTGTGGAGATCGGGGAAAAAGTCCCGATTTTCTTTGCATGTATCAGATTAGTGATCTTTACAAGTCTCAAGTCAGGTCGAGACCAGGACTTTAAACTCACAAGTTTTTTTATGACCACCCCCTTGTCAGATACCTCCACCCTAATAACACAGTTTAGAGTGTACTCAATTAGCTGCTGAGTGCAGAGGGAAATCTGTCCTAATGAAGAGTTTTCCATACTCTTCGCTCATACCGGGAATCGAACCCAGAACCTTTTGTGTGTGAGGCAGATGTGCTACCCATTACACCATCCGAGCAGACTAATTGCATGGGATAGCATATATCTATTATCTTATGGGTTTGTCAGGATTATATTATTGGAAACTAATCTTCTGTTTAGGAAGTGCAGGTGGCCCAACAGTTAGCAGCACAGAAAATGGAACTGGCAAACCAAGTTCAAACTCTGGCTGAGACAGTTTGCATTTACTTTGCACCAATGCCCTTTGGAAAGGCATGAATCCATCTCTTCTCCCCTCAAATATGGGTAAATAACAGGGCAGACTGAAAGTCTGGCGACAGAGAAAGTAGGGAAACATGTTCCAAAATGTACAGTTAACGGGTCTCTAGTGAATCTTCGATGGGCCTGGCAAGCCGGAAGTGGATTATAATAAATTGCTCAAGTAAAATAAAGGAGAATAAAAATGGACGGATGGAATAACACGACTGCTGTCACCACGACTCCTCAAGTACAAGTGGAAGATTTAAAAAAAAAAAAAAAATTTTTTTAAAGAAATTTTAAAAAATCAGCTGATATGACTTGTAAAGTATTGTATTAGACAGTTATTTTCAAATAGATTATTCTTCAATTGAGAGGAAAAGTAAAACTTTTGAAAATAATTATATTATGAGATAGCCAATAATATTTATTTATAAACAATGGGGTAATATATTTTACTAACATCAAAAGAGCAATTATCAGCAATAACTTATAAATTTGCCTAAAAATATATTCTAGGTTAAGAATCAATGAATAAATAATATAACTTAAAGCAAATATAAAAGAAAATTAACAAAAAGAAAAATAATATAGGGACAGAGAAAATAAAATTGTTTAATTTTCGAACACAGCTAAACATTTTTACTCAGAAAAATCATGTTTTAATAAATTATACTAAGATCAAGAGAGAGTACTTGAAGTCATGAATTTTTTTTAATGGAAAAACAAGTTTCAATGATCTTAAGATCAGAGATCAAATCTAGTGGTTTTCATTCTAATGTCTTACTCTTGATAATACAAAGAAATAAGTAATTATGCCAAAAATCTATTTTTAAAAAGTCTGTTAAGAGATCTTTTGATACGGATAGATGATAGAAAATATTAATTATTCATCCATCATTTAAGATATTGGTCCAAACATCTTAGTCAAATAGTTCCACCCATACACAGACAAAAAGGATGTCTGCCACACCCTCAAAGAGTTTGACCATGTTATACATCCCAGTTGGAGAGTTCCTCCATTTTCTGAACAAAATTCCAAAATACTTCATTAATATCTTAAAAAAAAATATACTAATCTGATATTCAGGTTTAAATGAGAAATGAACAGAGATATGAATTTAAGAAGTCCTGCTAGAGCTCTCTTGTTGCAGACCAATAATACAGTCAGTTAGATTATGCAGGTCAGAGTGATAGATTCCAGATTTATATTTGATAAACTTATTTCTTTAAATGCTCTTCAAAGGACAACTTCTTCAGGAAGTTTATCTCATTAAATAAGGTACAATACACAAAAGATTCTTGAATAATTGGTGCTCATTCTTCAAGTGGTTTCAGTTTGATTCTCTCTCCAAGTTCATCATGTCAATAATTCTCCATCTTCATCGGCCCAGATCAGAAATGGGAAATAAATTATGTACGTTTCCATGCTGAATGAGATTTGCTTGGGTTGCATCAAGAACAAGTTATTTTTGATACACCAATGTCTAGATCATGGCATCAAACATTATTTCTTTTTTTCAAGTTGTCATTATTATTTTGAATTATGAAAATGCAGTAGAAAATTTCCTAAAATATTTTAATTCTTCCATCATTCTGGAAACAGATCCACATTGTATTGCTCTCATTTTTCTTTTCTTCATGGCAAGTGTGAGAAGTTTAT
This sequence comes from Architeuthis dux, assembly GCA_006491835.1. Lineage (NCBI taxonomy): Eukaryota > Metazoa > Mollusca > Cephalopoda > Oegopsida > Architeuthidae > Architeuthis > Architeuthis dux. The sequence goes on along the minus strand of VCCN01003057.1, from coordinate 1,885,829 downwards.
TCCATAGTCACAGTAAATATTTTCCAGGCATATATTTGGTCATTTCAAGTAATCATTGTTCCATAGATTTCATTGCAACAATTTTATGAGTTTAGCATTTATGAGGGTAAAACTTTAAGAAATAAAAACAAATAAAAAACTTTTTCATCTATATCATGATGATCAGATTTCTGTATGTTTGTGAGTTTGTTATCATAACACAACAATAATGGCACATCGTAGTACATTTTTTGTTGGCGCAAAAAAATGATCTAACTTGGAGAATAAAAGCAATTTCCAGTTCAATCAGGCCACCAGTTTCCGAGTAATTTTTAATTTAAAATCTTAAAGTCAACAATAAGTAGAAATATAAGATGAAGAAAGGAGGTAAGAGATGAAATAATACTGAAGATCTTCGTTGTTCGATTTGTGTCAACGTTGTTCCATTGTAATTGCAGTATTTCCGAATTTATATGACAATTTTAAGCAAAAGCTGTGAGTTCGATTTCCCTATGGTCCTTTTTCTCAATAGGCGTCGCAGCATGAGAAATTCTGTTACCTTTTGATTGAAAATAGGAAGTGACTGGACATCAAGCAAAGGCCACCAAAGCGAGTTATCAAGTGAAGGAATGTGGCCATCAGCGTCCAAGATTATTTGTCCAAAGCTTCTTTAGTATTGCTAATAGTTCAATGGTTGGTCAATCATTACCTCTTCAGCAAATTTGGCAATTATTTTTCAAATGAAATTTCAGTAGAATATTTTCTTTCTTCAGGTTGGCATAATGATTATTATTAAAAAATGCAATTGAAGACATCATTTAATAGGTTTAAGAAAAAATATCAATAAAACCAGCATTGTCCATTTCCTGCTATTTTTTTTCCTTTCTTTTAAACAGACATTTTAGATAAATCTTGCTTGGAATAATTTTCTTTGTCAGCATTCACTATATATCTTCTATATACCACTTCTTATTTGGCGGGAATACAAAGTGTATAAATAGTATCTGTATCAGTGGAGTAGTCGATGAGCCTGGAGCTCAAAGTCTTGCTTTTGTGCGAAATCGGATTTTCGAGCAGAGCCTCGTTTTGAAAACAGTGGTCAAAGTCGTAAACAGGAGTGCAGTGAAGTTGTTCGTGAGCGACATATAGTGGACTGCAGTTACGGTTCAATTACACAGAAGTTCTTTGTGCAATCAGAACAACTAGGACGCAAACATACACTAGACAACAATCGGCAAAACAGGATTGCGCTGATATAATATAGGTAACAAGGAAAACCTGCAGATATAACTGTGCTGGTATATATTTTGTTTGCATTAAACATGAAATCTTTGGCTCTCTGCATATTCAAGTTGCATGTTATTATTGATAGCTAAACAGTGAGTTATCACAACTGTGGTTCAAAAAGAATGTATGTATATGTATATATATATATATAAAAAAGTTAGATGTGGGGGTCAAAGTGGAATTAACTTTTCATGTACTTTAGTGATTTTTGTATTGTGCAAAGGTTAAGTGTGGCATTACATACAGGTTCATGCCAAAACAAAAAAAAAAAATGATTTGCCAGCTAGCATATCACAAATATTAAACCTTGTTTCTAACAATGAGAGAATTAAAAGAAAAGAAAAGAAAAAAAAAAAAGAAAAAAAAAGATGATTGCACAAGTGTCTGGTTACGTTCCAAACTCATAAATTGATGGTAATAAAAGGTTCTACTATACCATAAACACAATCAACTTGAAAAGAAATCAAAACTTACAGATAAAAGAAAAATAAACTTAAATATCATCAAATGTGCAATACAAGAGCAAACAAAACAAAAATGAACATGAGGTTTTGCCCATTTTGTGAGCCAATTTGGTAGACATTCAGATCAACAATGTTCACATGAGCAATATCAAAAGCAAAAGCAACTGCAATGCTTACATCAGCAATGTAATGTTTCAGAAACAATGAAGTAGAGTTTCTAATATTCTTTTTCAATATATTCTAATTTTGAAAGCACTTCATTGGACTTTAGCGATTAATGATATTAAACTTATCAAGAGTCATTTAACACTTGTATGATGTGTTAAGCTATAAAAAAAAAGAATTTTTTTTCAAATCTTTCTCACAAAATTTACCTTATTTATAAATTGTATCTATGCTTTATTTAACCCTTATTAAGGTGCTTAATATATGAATTGAAATGTCTTAATACACTTCTAAAAGAGATCTGCAAGACATATATATCTATGACTGTTTGGATATATATGTCCCAGAAATCTTGAAAGGGTTCAAATCTTTGACCAATGATTACAAGTTTTAAGGTTCGTTTATACTAAGTGTATAATATTGTTAATCTTATTGAAAATATTCATGCATTATATATGTTAATGCTGCAAAACCAATCTATCTAATGTATATCTTATTGTTAACATTGAAAAAACAGTGTCAAGAAAATATTGCACAGCTGAAGCAAGCATCACTATTTTGCTGTTGTACTTTTGAAGTAGCCTTTTTTTTGAAAACATCATAGATCTGTTTGTAGACAGGTTGATTTATGTTCAACTGAAATGAAGAGAGATTTCATCCCCAAATGTTATTAAAGAATGAATTCCTTCACTGCAGTCCAATCCTTTATATGATAAACTGATGTTGAGAAAGTCTGCATATTGAAGTGCTGAGCACACACACATGAATATCATCATGGAGTGAAAATCCAACATGGTTTTTTTTTTTTTAATATTTGATTTGTTGAATATCAAAAGTTCAAATTATTTGATGTTCATATTTATGGGATAGAAGGAAAGAAAAATATTTTTAAAAAAAGAAAAAAGAAGAAAATAGCTGTCACAAACAAAAATAAAAATCACATATTATACAAAGTTGAAGAATAATAATTAGAGCCCAGTGTTGTTTGTAACAACCCTGTGCAAGTTCCTAAGAGAAACCATTCCACTGCAAGCCATCTATCATGTGTCACTTGGTATTTGAATTGAAGGAAAGCTTCAGTTTTACGTTCAACAATGTTTATCTACTTCTATGTACGAGTAGAGGCAGCCAGAATAAAGTTTAGGAGAAGAGGAGGAGGAGCAACTCAGGCTATGTTGCGATAACGTTTTGGTTTTTGTTTTGAACTTTTTTCATTTTTCTTTTAGATTTTCACTTGCATGATACGGAATTGAACTTTTTCTTTCTTTCTCATCCCCTCCCTTTCTAAGGCAGTGCCTAAAATCTTTTTTTAAATTTTTTTTTTTTTAAATCTTTTGCTCCATTTTTAAAAAAATTCATTTGGAAATACTGAGCACTTATTAAGAGCGCTCAAGATTGAGACACTGCATTGTTCTCAGAAACCGGACAAAAAGAACCATTTTTTTTTCATTTTTTTTTTCCTTTCTTTTTTATCATGTCCAAAGTGATGGAACAGAGAGCCAGTTCAAACATGGTTTCATTTTTTTTTTGTTCGTTTGTTTGTTTGTTGGTTTCAATTTGTTTGTTTGTTCTTTTTCTTTTCATTTGTTGCTTTTTTGTTTGTTGTAGAGTTTTACAGAAAGGAGACAGGTGCCAACATTCAATCATGGGACCGAATGTTCACACAATGAGTCAGGAGTGGGAACGCCAGAGATTGTCAAGTCCAGGCAGACACTTCTAGACAGTCTAGCAGTTCTAAGATAAGTTAAAGTGTCATCATCGTTATATTGCTAGCCTTTCTGTCCCAAGCCTAGCCTAGCCAAGGGACAGATGTGGCGTTTCGGCAAAATAGCTTACCTTCTGACCACTCCTCTGGCTCTTCACTATCTATTTCACTGCCTGGTTCCACCGGTTTCTTAACAACCACAGTGGACTTGATCTTGCCTTCCTTCTCATGCTTTATTTTGCTGTGACTTCGCTTTTCTGAGGAAGAATTTTCATTCTTCCGTTTGCGGTCATTACCTTTGTCTCTGGGACTTTTCAGTTTCAGCTTGATATCGTCAGTATTGTCACTTTCATGTCTGCAAAAAAAGAAAGAAACAAACAAACAAAAAAAAGTAAATTCAGTGCAAATATAAATAATGCTGTAATAAATGCAAGCATAAACAATGGCATTAATAGAAAAATAATCAAAAATAATAAATTTAAATTTTGAAAGTTGGTAAGATCTTCAGCCATGTTTGAACAATAAATCCATAGACATAGCAAAAAGTATGTAAATCTGTATATAAAAGAAGTTAGAAATAAAAATTCACTGCAATCAATAAAATTGTATGTGTTTTATTTGTGTAACAGGACTCCAGACTAACTTTTTTTCATTACCGTCCCAAAAGAAATGTAAACAGTCCCAAAATCGAAATGTTGTTTCTTTACTTTGTTATTATCATCTATAGTTAATTAAAATATTGAGGAAATACATAATTGTCAAATTCCAGTCCAACCCTGGAGTTGACTTTGTTTTTGTACCGTAAGAAAAACAACAAACCGACAAGAACAATCCTCACCAAATTAAAACATATTTAAGACTTAATCGATTGAAAAGTAATATTAAGTTGTTACGCATGAATCTTTAGGACTTCAACAGCGATAATATCACATTTCAATGCAATAGAAAACATTAAAAAGTAGATCCCGAATGAAATGCTCCATGACAGTCACAGCTCACTATGTCTAACCTTAGAGAATTGGGATATGAAGACTTGCAGCATCCTTCATATTCACCAGACATCTCTTCTATAGATTATCATCTTTTTAAGCATTTTGAACTTCACGTCTCTAACAAAAGGTTCCCCACTAAACCTAAACATGTTTATACAGATGGCATATTATCATTAGAAGTTTGTTGGAAAAGGTTTGCTGCTTCATATTTTGATTAAATATTTAATGTTTTTTGATGTTCATATCATCCTTCATCTTACTATGCAAAGAACATTTCATATCTAACAACCTAATATATATTTTAAGACATAACTAAGATATCCATCATGAAAATCATTATTTTCTTCAGTTGGCTCTAGTAAATTACTGGTTCATTTTTTAAATTTAAATTTTGAAAGTTGGTAAGATTTTCAGCCATGTTTGAACAATAAATCCGTAGACATAGCAAATATTTTTGGTAAAATTGAACAATTTAATATGGTAGTTTGTGATGGATTTTTATACCATTTAACATCCTAAAGAAGGGTTTCTCAAGTGAAGCATTATCATTATTATTAAATTTGATTAGTTTTTATCTTATTTACCTCTGTCAACAAAGTATATACTTTTGGTCGCATCTGTTGATTAATCTATTATAAGCTCATGACTGTCCACACAATATCTCCAAAAGTTCTAAATGAATTTCATTCAGATTTTCTGGAAGGGTGGACAATAGGCAAAGGAATAACAGATTCTGGAGGGGATCCATACACAATTACCTCCCCTACGTCGTAGTTATGTCAAAAACACATATCGCCAATCAGATCAGAAATTCTTTGAACTTAAAGACTCAGCACTAATGCCTATGGAAAATGCACGAATCCACCACTCCTAATAGTTCAAATCAGGGATTAAGCTTTGCTGCTAGTACCATGTAACCCAGTACAGCTTGTTAATTGAAGAGGAAATGGGCATTGCAAAGTAATCCCCATTGCCCCAAGAAAGGCCATGAAAGATCCAGCATGGTACCCAAATGATCTACTAGGTGATAGAATAATTTGTTTCTTTGATATCTTGTTGAATATCTATAAATCACTTTTGATCGGAAATGTTCACTGTATAATGTTCAATCTATGTGATTGAATTAAGTGCATTGACAAGGTAGAAGATTATGTTAAAAAATAAATATCTGCTGTGTAAAATAAATGCTTTTTTCATCATGAGGCTATGGACTTATTGATGCACTTACATAGAGGGATGTATTTTTTCCTCTGTCCCGAAAGATATGTTCCTTGTTGGCTAAATATACAAATCCAGCAAATCCCACTTGATGACTAGTTTGAATTCAAATTAAATCAGTTACTGAATTTTCCTAATTGATAAAACTATAGCTGTCTAATAATGTTTAGCAGTGGTTGTATTATTTAACTTTCCAAAAATTCTTCAGTTATTTTACAGTGTCAGTATATTTTCATTTCCCCAAGGGAATTAGTGCAAAGTAAAGCTTCCCATCTCTTAAGAGACAATTACCAATGCAGTACAGAGCCCAGTGACGAAGACCTGGTTTCTGTTGCATGCGTCAGCCTAGTGATCCTTGCAAATTTCAAGTCCGGTCGAGACCAGGACTTTATTCTTACAAGTTTTTATGACCATCCCCTTGGCAGGATGCAAGTCCACCAAAGGGATACCTCCACCCTAATCATACAGCTTAGAGTGTACTCAATTATCTGCTGAGTGCACAGGGAAATTTGTCCTAATGAAGAGTTTTCTACACTCTTCGCTCATACCGGGAATCGAACCAAGGACCTTCTGCATTTGAGGCAGACATGCTAACCATTATACCATCTGAGTGGACTAATTGCATGGGATAGCATATATCTATTGTTGTAGGCACAATATTTCATCTGAAGAAAGCCAGAAGGTACAACAGCTGAAACACTGAAATTGTAACAACAAAGTCGAGGACACCAGTCCAGAGAGATTAATATATAATTTTTTTTTTAATGCTTCAGATATTTTCCAACACTCTTCGCTCATACCGGGAATCGAACCCAGAACCTTCTGCATGTGAGGCAGACGTGCTAACCATTACACTATCCGAGCAGACGCATTAGTGCAAAGTGATCACAAACTACCTCAGCCGGAATTTGAATTTGATTCACAGATTCCATTTTCCGAGCCACTAACAGTTAGGCCACCCCCTTTCCTTGGCGAAAAGCATGAATCCATTTCCAGGCCCACCCAGATATAGGTAAAATAGTAGGCCAAATGGAGCCCTTCAGCCCTGTAAAGCAGATCATCTACTCTGATAAAAATTGGCAGTTGCCTTGGCCATATCGGCCAGCTGAGCTACCGAGGGAAAGCACCAAGCCTACAGAGTTGACTCGCCACTTAAAAAATAAATAAATAACAGCACAGAGGGGAGGAGAGTCCGCCCCTGATCCTTGCAAGCTAGGAACAACATTTTCATTTATTTACATTTTATAATCAATATCAGTTGGGGAGGAGTTGTGTTGGAGACGTGATTACAATTAATACATGAAAGTGTAAATATGTATTAGATGGTTCTTAAGTAAATTAATAATTTAATATCTCAAATGTATGTAAAAATAATTTTTTTTTTTTAGCAAACAGAAAGCTGAACCAGTTTTTATAAATCTTGAATTTAAAAAATTTTTTTAAGCACATACTCAAAAAGGAAGAAACCATGACCATCCGGGTGAGACAGGCAGGGTGTATTTTGTTTGAATAACTGATCGGATCATAAAAAAAAAGCCATACAGAACAAAATTACAGGACCTTGAAATATTGTTCTGTTAACCCGAAATTTGGATAATTGAGGTTTCTCTGTATAGTCACAAGATCCATGGTCCTATCCTTTACTACAAGGTTATTAAGGCTCATTAGTATGAACTTGCTTAATTGTTAAATAGAATTTCACCAAAAGCAAAAGGCTTGAAAGACCTACAATGCTTTAAGAAGAGGGGGAAAAAAACAAAACACTTCTGTCTTTAGAGCAAAATATTTATTCTCATGGCAGCCTTTTATCAATCTGCTGGCTTAAATATTCATTTTCTAATTGTTACAAATTCAATTTTCAAAACTCACCCTGACACAGCAAGGATCATTCAATCAAACTGCTTAAATGAATGAATAAACTTATGTATGTAAATTATTATGTATGTATATATTTAAAATGGATATTTTGATTATGCATGTATATGTAATTAATTAAGTAATTATACAGGTGGTTTCATTTGACATTTTTAAATGAAATGCCAAACAAATACAAGTGAAACCAATTTCACCAAAACTTCAATACACTTTATCAATAATACTCAGTAAAACATTTCAACTTAATGAAGAAAAGAAAAGAAAGAAAAAAAACATTAAATATACTATTATGCCTCTCCAATCATATCTCAAAGATTCCAGGAGATTGTGCTATTTTATTTTTCTTCACTTTAAAAAGAAAAAAAACTTTAGATTATTTGACTTTTCAAGATACAGTAGATTAAAGCTTGGGATTATGAGAAATCAAGTCAAAAAGCCTTTTAAATAAAAGCCTTGTTGTGGATGAAGGTTTTTTTTACTACAAAAATGTTGTCTATATCTAACTCCTTAGAATCCAGATTTTTCTTTTAAAAAGAATGGCATATTTTGATTGTTGAATTTTTAAAACAAGTTTCAATTCAAACCATATGAAACTGTTTATTTAAACAAACACCTTAAATTAGATAATTAAATGTTAGTGTTATCAGAGAGAGAAAATTCCTGAAATAAGATAAAAGGTACATGTCGAACCTCACTATTCCGGCAAACTTGGGACCAGACAGGTTTTGGAGAAGCAGAATTTCCGAGCCAGTAAGGCTTAGGGTAAAAATAGCAAAATAATGCATATACTGTACTGTATTACTGATACCAATACACTTTACAAAGGCATGAACCTAGCTTAGTCTTACTCCTTCTCAGGGCAAAAGGATTTTGATGATAAAATTAAATTTTATACAAGCAAGGAAAGTAGAAATGTCTCTATAGTTAGTATGTAAATTTGTCGACAGTGATAAAGTCAGTAACTTTTTACTTGCCTTGTGGTGAAGTGTATATTACATATGTTGTGCACACAAAAGGTGAATGTGTGTGGAAAGGCGAATTTTGGCTGTTTCCTGATTTGGGCCCAGGCGCTTGCTTGTAGGGTAAACAGATGGTTCAGAAAAACTTTGTTGTAAATTCTTTTTATCTTACACCAGTGGTGGTTAATAAATTTCAGTTAAGGTCACCGGTATGCTCCTTACTACATCCGCGCTATTTTTTCTACGGAATTATGTGTAGCCTCTTTGCTGAGTGACATTGTCCAATTTTTTCTACTTTTCTGTTTAGAGTGTGATTGGTAAAAAATTATTGTTGTTTGTTGACAGATATTTTCAAGGCATCCCAACAAGGGCACCCTCACTAGATTTAATGAGGTGTAGCCGATATTAAACATCAATATCTGTTGTGTGAATTGCAATTATCTCTGTTAAATCCAACAATTTTCATAGATCTTGGTTGAGTGGGTTGAAATCACAGAAATTATAATTTTCGTACAGTGAAGTCAGCCATTTTGAATTGTCAGCTTTATATGTTAATGTCTCTTGTTTATCAATTGTGAAGATTCTTAGTCGATTTGTCGAATGATTTTCCATTTCAATGTTCGAAAATTGATGTTGCTTGAAATATTTTGTTGATTTTCCCTGTGAGTGAATTGATTTGTGAATATTTATGAAAATTGTAGTGATGATAACGATGACCAGTGTTTATAGCATTATTTTGAAGAACTTTTTAAAGCACATTTTGAATAGCTATGTTGTATTTTCCTGTCGTATCAGCGTTTGTTGTTTTGTTTATCGACATACCAACAGTTAGTGTCATTTAATGCTGAAGAAAGGGTAGTTGTATTTTAATAAGTTTTGTTTTAATATATTTTATATATTATTGAAAAGTAGTTGAAACAAATAACTTGTAAAAAGGTAAAAATTTCTATTAAAGTTAAAAATGTTATTTTTTTTCTCACATAGATTTATAAATATATAATTTAAAAAAAAAAAAAAAAAAATCTTTTTACTTGAATTATATTTTCATGTATAATCGTATTTCCTTTGAAAATTGAAATGGTCATTTTGATTGACCTGGTCAAAGAGCAATTTTCACTTGGTAATACTTCAGTCGGGTTAGGCTCAGGTTCCGGCGTTGACTGTGTACCCTCTGTGTGCCAATTTGTATTCAAATATTTTGTACAGGCGCTGGTTTGTTTGCCATAATCAGCGTGAACAAATCTGTTGTATGCTGAACTGTGATCTTCAGAGTACATGCTTTGCGGTAAATGTATGACCGGTCGGGTTTCTCACAGGTTGTTTAGATTAGTTTTATTTCGTGTTTCTGCAAAATTGAAGAATTGGTGATTTGTTGAGGTTGGTAGTTGGTTGACGGTTGCTGTTTTGTAGAAACACATGTGGGTCACCATTTTCAAAGATTTTGGTAATAGCCGTATGTATTTGGAGTAGACATTTGTTAAAATTGTATTTTGTGTTTTTGATGAAAATTTTCCTTTTTATGGAATCCACAGTATTTCATGGTATTTGAAGTCATTGCAGTTTGTAGGGAAAATTTGGTTTCGTTTGGTGTATTGCAAGCTTGTAGCTGTATCCCAGAATTGTTGTCTTCCTATAAACACGTATTTGTTTTTTTTAAATTTCTTTTCGTAAAAAGGACAGTGACAGTGTTTGCTTATTGTAATGTTTGAAGTAGAATATATATTTTTTTTGTAGTTAATTTCTCGTGTTTTTTGAGTGATTGTTGGAAGTTGCCTATCTTTTTTCCTGATTATTCCTGGTGTAAAAAGACAGCGTAGATTTGTTCTTGCATGTATAGTGTTTTCCAGTAAGTAAATTTTGTAATTTGGAAGGCAAGTAGTTTCCTAGTGTGTTGTTTGTCAGATGTTCGTATAAGAAAGAGCTTTTTTTTTGTGTCTGAAGGTGTTTTTGTTTTTTCATAGTTTATTTATTTTTTTTTTACTATTTGTTTTAAAAGGAATGTTTTTTATTTTAAGTCGTAGGTCAGCACTTATATGTGTGGCCAATGTAGTTGTTGCCCTGCCCGAACATCGGGGGTTACCATTTGTAGTGGGTGATAGAGTTCTAACGTGTTATTCAGAAGGTATATTCAGGTGTCGGGTTCACTATTTGTAGTATTTGTATGTTGTAAGTTTCAAAAGTCATTGTCAAGGCTGTTGTTGTAAGTTTTTTCATCTTACGACAGCATTTGTCTAATAAAATTGCAGTCACGGTCACTGGTATTCTCTAATATGCCTGCGTGATTTTTCTATGGAATTCTGTGGAGCCTCCTTCATGAGTGACATTGTCCATTGTCCAATTTTTTACTTTTCTGTTTAAAGTGTGATTGGTCAAAAATTATTGTTGTTATGGATGAAATGCCTGACAAACCTGTGCTCACCACAAAATATTTATGTTTAGCGATTGTTCATTTTTTGAAATTTTTTTTTTAGAGGCTTGGTCATCATTTTTAAAGTTTTGATAAGCAAATAATCAATACAAAAATAGGAAACTACCAATATGAATAAAAAATTTATTATAAACTTTCACTAGAATTAGAGAACCTTCCTAGATCCATAAATTCTAACTAAACTAGGTCATTAAATAAGTCAACTAAACAACAGAAAAAAAGTAATCTATTGTGAGAAGTAGAGTTGTATAGGCATCCCGATATAATGCAATTTGTTATAGTGCGGTTCACATTATAAGGTGGGTGGGTGGTGGACCCCAACATTTTTACCTATATCATCGCCCACTTTTCTAGGAACTGAATAAAAACAGAATCTCCCTTTGAACCCATATTTTGGACCATGTGATATTTTACTACACCGTAAGCACATTTGAGGACAGAGGAGTGACCATCGCATTCACAATGACTGAGCCTGCCCTTTCTTCATGTGCAGGGTTTTTTTTCAGGCAAAATATGGCACTGCCCAGGTCTGCCAGTCCCTTCCCACCCAACATTCCAGATTTGGTTCCCTGTGACTTCTGGCTTTTCCCAAAGATATTCCAGACCGTGGACAAGATCAAGGAGAATGTGACCAGGCAGCTGATGGTCTTTGCAGATTGAAAAGTGGAAGGGATGCTGGTGCTGACTATAGCATTATAGTTACATTGTAAATAGAACCCCCCCCTCATAAAACCTGAAAAAAATGTTTTCTAAAACCTAACAAATTTCCAGATGGTTGTAGGGCCTAATGGATTGAAAGCAGTGGTCGACCGATATAGGTTTTTCAATGGCCGATGCCTATATCTATATCTATATATATATGATAAAATACAATTAGATAATAACAAAGGAGACACAAAATTGCTGAACTTAAATGAACATTTATTTAACATTGTTATCTGTCTGCATTGTCTCTGGAAGTAGATCTGAACTTATTTTAAATATTAAATAATGAAAAAAAATGAAAAAAAAAATAAATAAATAATGTATCAACTAAATAATATCCACAGGTAATCAAAAAACTAAACTTTGTAAAAAAAACAACAAAAAAACAACTTAAGTTTTAGTGCACTTAACAGCATTTATCAGCAGACAGCAGCATCTCCTTGTTGCTGAGAGAACGCAAATTTGTAAACTAACATTATACATAAATAACTAGATAATAAAATAAACAATGTTAGTTTAGTGTACACAGTAGCACCCAGCCACAGCTCTTTTTATTGTTTTTGATTCCAATGAACATTTATTTAACACTAAAATAATGTATTATTCACTTGAACACAGAAAAATATTTGAAAATAAAAAATGTGCATTGTCTGTTTGGGGAATGAAAAAGTTATCAAGTGTATGCATTTATAAACACTTTCAATTAAACGAAGAAAGACTGTTTACTACTATTCTTTACCCATTATTTTATTCCCCTCCCATATTTGCTTCTGTTTTTCCTAGGCTTTGCTTCCACAAAACCAGCCGACAGCTAAAGAACCCTAAGCATATCCCCATCCTTTCTTTTTTCTCCCATTCTTGTATATTTCAAGAATTGATCTAAAACAAGCTAAAAAGGACAATGTAGTCTATCTAACCTTGTCAGAACACAGAATTCATGAAAGATTACATGCTTTTTTGCCCACCCTCTCTTTCAACCTTTCAGTTTTAATTTTAAACTAAAAGGTATTTTTTTTCTATTAGAATAGAAATGTCTGCAGACAAATTTTTTGTTTAATCAGCCTCATGAGCTTAGGCAATGGCCAATGATGATTAATTGGTTGATCTAAAATTGAAAGAAAAATTTTTTCTTCTAGGAGAACTGCATATCAAAAAAGCTGTATGTCCACTTTTTGGAAAAATAACATTTTTACATATTTACAAATGTTACATCAGTTTCTTACTTCAAAACAGCCGTATGTCCAAATACACTCATGAAAAGGCTATCATATCTGGAGATATTGACTTTCACTTAAGGTAAATCAAATACAGAAACTTGTGTCAAAAAAGCCTTAACTCCAAGTGCATTTGATTCAAGAAAGCCTTATAGCACGTGGTATAAATATAAGCAGAGCTGTGAAAAATTACAAAAAAAAAAACATTGTTACAGTCATCTTTTGTTTTTTTTCTGCCATCAAAATATTTAATTGCTCATATCTCAAAACCATAAAAATGGATATACAGCCTTTTTGATCTAATGCGACGATATGTAAAACAAATCTTAACCCAAAATCTTTTATTCATATAAATTTATAGCATCCTTATTCAGTCATTAAAGCATTTTCTATGACCTTACACCACCATTCAGCTAAATTGTAGGTTCCATTATAAAAGAGCAATTCCACTTTTCATTAGATGAATTCTTCAAGGAATTTGGTAATATCTTGAACTTCTTGGAACTGCTGACCAGACAAGGAATGTTGCATGGAGTAAAACAGGTGTGGAAAATATGCCACATGTGGAAGAACTTCCTGCCCTAGCTCCACGATTGTTTGCTAAATCACATTTGCAACATGAGGATGCGTGATGTCATACAGCAAAATTACCGGTAAAGATCTTCTCTTCCAATGCATCATTCAAACTAATCAATTGCTCACTGTAGTGTTGCACGTGCAAGTTGGTCCAGGTTGGCATGGCTTACAACACGTTCCAAGCCGTCATTCTTCCTCTATATGTGGAGGGCCTGTTGCCAGCTAGTCACTGGTTACAACAAAACAGCCTTTTGAAGTAGAGGTTCTCAACCAGGGGGGGGGGGGGAAATTCCCTCTGGGCTATTTCGGGGAACACACACACACAGATTGGCAGAGTCAAACTGTTGGAATATTGATCTTTCTATGAACTACAATTCTGATATATAGTGAAAAGGGTGCATGGGCAAAAAAAGAGGTTGAGAACCACCGTTTTAAAGTACGAAGCCAAGTTTGAGGAAACACAGAATCAGACCTGATACGCAACTTTCTAAAGGACAAATACAGAAACTTGCTTTATAGCAAGAACTTATTTGGAGTTACAGATTTGGCAATAATGCAATTAAAAATCTATGTACTCTATTAGTGAACATTATCTTCAACTAAAATATTTCTCCCCAAGACCACTTTTTAGGGGGGGGGGGGCAGATGTTAAAGTGACAGTTAATTAGTTCACCTTCAATTTTTCTGCAAGTTTAATTGTGCGGCATACTTTCAAGTTTTCAAGTTCTAGGGGAGGAAAAAAAAAAACAACATATTATGGTGGAGTGATTGCCCAAGCAATAAAGATCTGAGTAAAGTTCAAAGACACCTCTGAGATTTCTGTAGCATTGTGCAAAAGATGGCACTGGGAATTTTTGCAATGACCTAACAATTCTAACTGTAAAATTAACACAATTATCAACTTTTAGAATATAACTTACAAAATATGTTCTGTTTTGTTTTGATTTTTCACACAATTTGTTGGGTTGTGGTAAAATACGAGAAGCAACAAGCAAAGATATCATTTATTACCAGTAACAAACCCTAAATTCTTTAATCACCACAAACCTCTGTATAAATTTATAAAAAAAAAAAAATAAAAAAAATTACATTCCCTCCAAGAAGCGAAGCAAAGATATCATTTATTACCAGTAGCAAATGTTACTCATTAAAATAACGATAAGATGAAACTATTTTTTCAGCTATTAAAACAGAAAGGATAGGGAAACTCTTGTTCACTGTCAAACAAAGAAGAATTAAGCCCAGGAGAAAGAAAAACAAAATGAAGCCATTGGCTGCATTCATCGCATATACACAATCATGAATGAATGAATGGCTTGGCAAACAAAGATTTGTGAGGCGGGTTCCACAGCAGAGGGTCCATAGATGGCGGGGCCTATGTGCAGAATAACCCTCGAAGCCTGAGCATTGAAGTGCAACTTGCCCAGTGCCAACCCCATACACGTAATATAATTCATCAAATGTCTGTCAGTCATCGTATAACCCAAGGACACTATGGCCACCAAATGCTCTGTAGTTACTTATGGGATCCTGGAGCATGTTTTTAGCATATTAGTGTTTGAAAATTTTAAAAGTTTTTAGCGAGGGGCTCGATTTACTATGTAAATATAATGCTAAACTGGACCCTTACTTTGTGTCCGTCAGGTTAGCTAAACAGAATTTTCATCTCTTTGTTTAACTGTTCAAAGTAAACTAGCAGAAAATCCCACCTGTAGGGCGAGTTTTCAGCTAGGCTATTCAATAGAAACAAAGCAGCAAACAGAGACAGCAATGAGAATTTGAAATTCTTTTAATTAATCACCACAATCCTCTTTTACCTTCATCTCAAGTTATTAGTTGCTTTTCTATTGCAACTTTTGCTGAGACTGATTTCCCTTTGGCAGTGAACAGCATCGATCAGAAAATGAAGAGCAAAAGTTCCAATAAAAAAACAATTAATAAATTAAGATGAAGGTAAAAAGTCATAAAATTAAAAATAATGATTCATAATACTTCATCTAATAAAAAAATATATATTTTTGAAAAATTCATGAGCTTTTGTAGAAAGCAAATATCAGATAACCACAAATAGAAAAAAAAAAGTTTAAAATGTTAAATATAGTTGAGAGAAAAGGTTTTCTAGTTTCAATCAGCCCTCACAAAAACTTATGTGATCAATCCATGTAGTTTAGTAGGGGGAAAATCCATTGTTGTGGCTTGTAATGCACACTGTCATGAATGAAATATTTTTACCGTATTTCTTCACATATAGCACGCTTCTTGTATGATACAAGTACTAGATATACTGGAAAACAGATATAAAATTGTAGCTTGTGGTATAACTTGGGTACTTGATTTGGCACTACATATATTTCCGTCATCAAATGGGCTTAATTTTAGTAATGTATAAAAAAACTTTCCGCATACATTTGAGTGTTACATGCCACGCCCTCCGTATTTTCGCACAGATTTGACGAAGAAACTGTTTAATTGTAGTTAGTGTAGTTACTTGTTTCCAGTAAAGTTTTTAAAAAAAGAAAAGGAAAAAGAAAAGGAAAAAGAAAAGGAAAAGGAAAAGAGAAAAGAGAAGAGAAAAGAAAAGAGAAAAGAAAAAGGTTCGGATCAAATTTACATCAGGCTCCGCGAAAATTGTCAAATCGAAAAAGAGACATATTTTGCCTCAACACCGGATGTCTGAAGTTACTTACATTCAATAAAAACTAGGTTGTTTTGTTTTTTTTAACTAAGAAATTTTCAAAGTTACTAAGATACTTTCTACTGCAAAAAAAAAAAAAAAAAAAAAAAAAAAAAAAAAAAAAAAAAAATATAATCTTTTATGCTTTCAATCCAACCTTCTTTTTCTCTTTATTACGCTAAGATGACAGTTACTGAATGACTGGAAAATTTAAACTCTA
Source organism: Architeuthis dux (assembly GCA_006491835.1). Taxonomy (NCBI): domain Eukaryota; kingdom Metazoa; phylum Mollusca; class Cephalopoda; order Oegopsida; family Architeuthidae; genus Architeuthis; species Architeuthis dux. The sequence continues at coordinate 1,869,368 of VCCN01003057.1, read as the reverse complement.
ATAAATTGCTATAAAATATCGATTCGACAATTTTCAGGGTGCCTGATGTAAACTTGATCCAAAAGTTGTTTTTTTTTTAATTTAAGAATATACTTGTGGCAAGTATTAACTTTTTGACTTGTATTGCTTTTATCTTAATTTCACTTGTTTTCTATTGCAACTCCCAGATCGGCATTCTATGATAGTAAGCAGAGCTAATCAGAAATAAAGAACCTCCAGCAAGATTCCCCTTAACCCTGAAAGCCTGCCTTTCCATGACAGCAGCTTTGCCAATTAGGAAGGCCAACCAGTTAAGGAATTCAAACCTAGCCATATAGCCTTTCTTTATTTTTCCTAAACACCTGATATGCTGCAATCTTAATTTACATATCCTAGTTATAAAATTATTTGAATTTCTTAAATGAAGCATTGTCAATTACAGTGAACACTTGTTAAAATGGACTAATGGGACGGGGGTCTGTTTCAGGCAATTGTAGGCATTAATACTGTATACAATATTGGAAAGTATACACACCAGCAACTCACACTGACTATTCAATGCTCTTTTAAAACGTATTGTAATGATAAAATATCTTTGAAAGTTTAATTTTTATTTAACAGCAAGAAAATAGCATAAAATTAGTCATGAAAAAAAAGAAAAAAAAATACTTTTGTGCACTGCACTTACATTTTTAACTAAAATTTTATCGATTCCGCCATAACTCAGATTTCATTCGTTTTAACGAGGGTTCACTGTATTAACTTTTGGACTAGTATTTCTTTAATCATAATTAATCACCGCTATCCACAACAGAGTGTTTTAATCACTGTTGCTGGGTTTAAGTTATTCATGTGTTCTGACATTTATATGTATCTATCCGGACTTCGGCCAGCCCTAACCATTCATAGTAGAAACTTGAAATTTTGCACGCGCACACACCTCAATAAGTAGGAATTTTATTTTTTAAATTCCCTGCCTAAAAAGGTTTTAGCTGGGAGTTCAATTTACAATGCAAATTCATGCCCAAATGGTCCCTTAATTTATGGACCTTTTAGTGACCACAACTAAAAATGGTTTTTTTTAAAAATCAAACCCATTTCCAATATTTTTTTTATTGATTATCCTCAACATGGCATGCTGCCAAAAGATGTTAGTCACATGACGGTTTCTATTTAGTGACTAACCTGACCGGTTTGTGTTTGTTAAAAAAAAAAAAAAAAAAAAAAAAAAAAAAAAAAAGAAATCAAATTTATGATTCAAACTATGCTGGTAATATTTTCATCAAGGTAACTACCACGACGACTGCTTAATTTATGAGGCAAAAAACAGCATATATGGGTGGCAGCGATTCATAATTTCCCTTGGAATGCTAATTTCAGTTGCTTATTATCAAAACACCCAGATTGTCATTCTTTGATCATTAGTAAGTATGCACTACTTACTAATGATCAAAGATTAGAAATAAATGAACTGCCAGCAAAACTCAAATCCATTAATAACTGACAATCCTTTATCTAAGAAATTTGAATAATATTATATACTTTTTACAATTTATTATTAGAAGATAATCTCATAACCAGTCTTTTATTAACTAATTAGAGATTTCTGTCAAACTTGAGCTCCAGAATGAAACCAGGTAGTTGGAGGGGAGGGGAGGGGAGGGAAAAAAAATTAAATGTCAAAAATGAAGGAACTGTTAACTTACCTTTTAGAAGATCTCATTCTACCTTCTGGTGCATTTGCTCCCGCTGAAAAAGGACCGTGTAGAAATTTGCATTTCGAGCCAAATGAACAAGATCCTGTCAACAACCAGTTCCGACACTTTTCCACATATGATGATTTGTCCATTCTCTAAGAGGATGAGAGGAAATTGTAATAAGCAAAAGAAGAGAGAGAGAGAGAGAGAGAGAGCGAGAGAAAAAAAAAAAAAAAAAAAAAACAACAAAAAAGTAGTTTTCAACAGAATTCCGCAAAGAACTGTAACAAAACATGTTACAAACAGTAAGGCAAAGGCAAACATTTAAAAAATAAAAAAGCAACAAGTTTAAAAATGGCACTTTACTATTTACAGATAAATTGCAAACCATTACTTTTCATCTATTATCGCAGTTTTTCACTTGTTGCATAAACACAAGGTTTCAATTAATAATCTTTTATTGTCTGATACTGCCATAGTCTGTCAGTAACACTAAAAGCTTAGAGTCATTTTTCACGAGAATGTATAAATATATTTAACTAGACATTTTATTTAAAATGGGTCAGTTTTTTTTCCTTCCCTCTGAACATTTTAGGTTTTAAAAAAAGGGAAAGAGTAAATAAGAGTTGTACTCTTACAAAACTAAATTTAGCTGTTGAAATTCAATCATACTTTCTCTCTATACTCAATTCAAAGATATAAATAAGCAAATATTATATTCTAATCTCAAGTAGCCACAGATTAAAGGCCAGGAACAGGGTTTAAAAAAAGAGGAGGGGTCATTTTGAGATGACAAATCTAAATAACAACATCACACTGGTGTTTCTTTATTAGATGTGTCTATCTTTTTATATTTCCTGTTTAGTTATGTGCAGTGTTAAATTTGGAGCAGAATGAATAAAGTTGACCCAACTAAGGTTAACGATGATGTCAGAAGCAATTTTAAACTAGGTCTTAAATAATTTTGCTAATACTCTTTACACAAAAATCTCATTGATATTTAAGATATATATAATGGAGATGTTTTTTATGGAAAGGTAGTTAAAGTAGCTACCTGCATCATATTGGACCAAATATAGTTTCTTTTTCTATTGATTAAATTGTGTTTTTGCTTTGAGAGAATAATAAATCTTTGTCAATAATGATTGTAGGTGGGATAAACTGTTTTTGTAGCATCTTACTAATTGGCAGATTAAACAGAGTGAAGTATTTTCCTACATACACACTAAATGAATATGAACACACTGCAGACTGTGGCCCGACAGTTCCGCACAAGACAATTCTACACAGACAACACATTTTAGCTTACTATTTTGCTGCAGCCCTTTACTAATTTAAAACTAAATAAATTAACCCTACAGAGTTTATTTTATCAGAGAAAGAGTGAAAGCACATCTTATTAAAGGGTTTTGCTATCATTTAGATCAGAGGTTCCCAACCTTTGAGTCATTCCCCACTTTTGTCAATAAGATTACTAGTATTCCACACCTCCATTTATTAAGTTGCAACAAAGAATAATTTCAAATAACTTTATTTTATGTATAATTAGACAGCTTCATAATAAGAATTAGTTTAATTTTATAATAAGTACATATGCTGATGTGTATTTGTTATACAAAGAAAGCAAGCGAGCATAATTAGAACATATCATTTGAAATTCCAATTTATTACAACAACAAAAAATGAAAAAAATAATAAAAATTCTTCTATTGTAACTGATATGCACATCAATGTGATCTGGTTTTTTTTGCTACTAGTTTTTCAATTTGTAGGTCTATTTGTGAGAGAGCATATCTTAAATCATTCACTTGATAGATAGAAGTGCAGAAAACCCTATCTCTAGACTGGACTTCAATTTTACCTGAGCCTTATTCCCCCCTTGGACTACCTGAACCCCCCCCCCCATTGGGAACCACTGATTTAGATAGAAAACTATGAAATGGAAAAGAACCTTGGTATTGTACTGAAGAATGTGAAGGTCAAATTCACATGGAAAATATCACAAAGCATAGCCATGTGCCATAGCCAGCAATGAAGCAAACACTTTCAAATATTTGTATGTCAATAAATTGTTTTAACGCCATAGTTTGTTTTTGAACTCATTCAGCAATAAAAAAAGTTATTTAACAACCATTGACACTGAGCCGATAAACTGGAGTATCTGAACTATAAGTTACCAAATTGAACTACAGCAGTAAATTAATTTCCAAAAGAATTAAACTCAAACAATTTTCATTTTTGTATCTTAATAAATTGTTTTAACTCCAAGTTTGTTTTTCTTGGTCCTGGTGTGGAATTGTCTTGCATGGAAATTTTGGCAAACAACTGCAAATTATGCACAATGTAAATAATTTTTTTTTTAAAATTGCAGTAAAATCAAATCATTACCTTAGTGTACTTTAATTTTCTTTTAAAATTCCAACCCAGACAATGAGAATACATCAAATGAATTTCTTGTTAGAAGAGATAACTTTTTAGTACATCTACAATTATATATCATGTACCAAGTATTATTCGTATTTTTTAATGACAAATATTCCATTAGTAAAACAAAGAACAAGTTATTAAACAATGAATTTTGATTTTGTAAGCATACATCTAACTTGAATTATTCTTTGAAAACCATGTTTCTGATGGCATGTTATCTAAATGGGTAACTGTGATAAATAGATGGTTAAGAATTTTCATTAAACTCATAATTGAGAAATTGTTCAAATCCACTCACTCAGTTGAATAATAAAAAAAACGCAAATACAGTGATCCCTCGTTAAAACAGACCCAGTTAAGCTGGATATTGGCTAAAACGAACGAAATCCAAGTTAAGAGCAGGGTTGCCAGATTAGTTTCCTCAAAATCAGATTCCGATTTAAAAAAAAAAAGAATAAAAATAAATGGACATTAACAGGGGCACCATTGTAAACTTTTACCTAAGATTAAATTATGCACAATTAATTAATCCACATAACCGCATGGTATGGTAAATCCAAGGGGTTATTGTTGACTTAATATCACGTTGTTTCACCAATAATACAGCCGGCCTCAAGATTTATTAACAGTCAATCTCACTTCTTCGGTCATAATCGGAAACTTTCGTTCACAGAATCACCCCCTTTTTAAAAACAAATAGACAATATATCTTTTAGAAATTGAAAACTAAAATGCAAAATTAAATGCACCAATTATTTTTGTGACTTAAACAATGAAGACACTTTCCAGAAAAACTCTGGCTATTTTGATACTAATGTGTTCTTACAATGAGATCAAATTTTGTAATTCGAATGTATCAACCTTTCTACTTCGAGACAAGATTTTCAATAATTACATATAATTAATGAACCTAAATTATAGTTTCCAGAATGCTGGTTTGTATACAGAGCTTTCGGTTTTGGAAATATCAATTTGAATTCAGGTTGGGCCTTAAATCGAACAATTTTGGATGTCAGGATGTATTTAACTTTTAATCGAATATACAGGGCTAAAAATGGACACATCTAGCAACCCTGGAGAGTGACCGTCCGTGTCAGCTATATAGGACAGATTGTTTACTTCTGGAAGTGTCCGCTATATTAGTAACAGGACCACTTCAAAATTACTACAATTACTTCTCCAGTTAGAAGTAAACAAACCTATAACGGTTTAGGGATTTTCAGAGGAGTCAGATCTTAATTAATTAGACCTGAACTAATTAACCTTGTTATATATTAAATAATTTCATAATATATATGTATACGTTTTATATAGTTATATGATGTATCATGTTCAGAGTAGTGTATATACTTTCCAATATCGTATATGAATACAGTATTAACCCCTACCATCAGTTAATGTGGACAATCAGCTAAAACGGACATTAGTCTGTTTTAACACGGGTTCACTGTATAGCAGAAATCTTAAAGAAGCAAGAAAATTATCTATCTCTACCAACAAAGTTGGATGAGGTAAATGTATTCATCCATGTCTTTCCACATATCTTCAAAAGTTCTCAATGAATTTCAATGCATGGTGGATCCAGGAATTTTTCAGTTACATCCCATGCATTTTAGCTAATAGTGAACAGTTTTCATTCAATTTTTAGTGCTATGGCATTGCCAGAGGTATGCCCTCTCTGAGTGCTTTCTACTTCTAATAGCAATACATCCATTATACACTGACTGTTTTGGCTTAAGAGTCAAGGTAATGAACTGAAGACAGATCTAAACTTCAAATCTAATTGTTAACTTGGTGATACGCATTTCTACAAAAAAAAAAAAAAAAAAAAAAAAAAAAAAAACTGACTTTAAGAGCTTTTACCTCAAACAGTTAATTAGGCACTTGTAAAATCCATAATACCTACATAGTATAAATATCTATAACACATCCTTCATAATAACTTTGTCTAGTTATCTAGTCATTTATTAAACTATAACATGCCTGGCTGCTGCAGGGTCAAACTCCACTCCTAATTCTATTCCCAAAGATGATTACTGCAACTTTTGTATTGTATATACTGAATAAATTTATAAATATATAAGACTTGCCAGTTTGGCTCAGTTGGTAAGAGAGCAGCCAAGCAATCACTTGGTCGTGATTTCAAATCACGGTAGGGAGATGTTAATTTTATATATCTGTTTGGTTTAACATGACAGGATAGACCAGAAGTTCCCAACCTTTGAGTCATTCCTTATGTTTGACAATAAGATTATTAGTATTCCTCCCCCTTCCATTTATTAAGTTGCAATAAAGAATAATTTCAAATAATATATTTTATTTTACGTATAATCAGCTTCATACTGAGAATTAGTTTAATTTCGTAACTGTACAGCTGCTGCTGCGTATTTGTTACTAAAAAAAAAAAAAAAGTAAGGAAAAATAATTAGAACACATCATTTGAAATCGCAATTCATTAAAAAAAAAAAAGATTTTAAAAAAAATAAGAAGAATTCTGCTATTGTAACTGATATACACACAAATGTGATCACTGTTCTTGTTTTTTTGCTACTAGTTCTTCGATTTGTGGGTCTATTAGTGAGAGAGCACATCTTAAATCATTCTCAACTTGGAGCTTATTTCGAGCCTTCAACTTGATAGATAGAAGTGCAGAAATCCCTCTCTCTAGACTGGACTTTTATTTTTACCTAATAGCCTTATTCCTCTCTTGGACACCCACCCCCCCCTCCACGGTTGGGAACTACTGGGATAGACAAAGAGTGAAGAGTTTACTCCCCTAAATTTGGTGAGGATTGTTTTTGTTACAGGGGAAAATAAAGTCAACTCTAACTTGGGACTGAAGTTTAACAAAAAATAAATTAATCTGCAATTTACCCAAAACTCATAGCTAGATATTATATTACTTTACACGAAAATAAATTTACATCTCTTAATTTATAACATTGTTTATACAAAAATTCAAAAAGCACATGAAGCAAAATTTCCAAACAGCTGATCAGGTTTTCTTTGAGGTAATTTTCATATTAATAATTTGTTTAAAAATAATCAGCTGCTTGGAAAAAGTGTCTCAAAAAGGGGAGAAAGTAAATAAAATAAGATATTTATACTATTATTCTGCTTGTTTGAATGTACAACCATTACACTCTGATTATTATTAATTCTTCTATCTTTCATCCTTTCTCTTCTCACGCCCCACCCACTCTTGCAATGTAATGAATATGGGTAAGAATGAAAGAGGGTGCTTATCCTTGAATGAGAGAAAATGGGATTCAACCTTCACTATAACTGTCATCCATTCATTACTCCTTCCTCAAGCCTAAAAATGCTGTTAAAGTAGCAAAAACGTTAATTAATGTCCTTTTGTGCTGAACATAATTACAATAAATAAAAATACAGGTATAAAAAACAGTAATTATAAATCTCTAGTTTTCTTAAAAGCACTTAAAAAAAATAATGTCTTTGATAATTATTTAAAATTTTTTTTTTTATTCCTGTATTGATTTCATTACTTAAATTTATGTAAATTACAGTTTATATTCTGCTTTTATTTTGGTGGAGATGTTATGATGAATAGTTTGTTTTTTAATATTTAAAAAAACAAACTCTTTAAACACTCCCAGTCATTCTCTACATTAAGAATAGAAAAAACATTTTTTTTAAATATATATTTATAAACATGCGACTGGAATTTAATTCATGGAAAGTGGGGAACAGTACATAACATTATGGATGGTCTGAAGTAGAAAATTCTTTTTAGGGAAGCATTACCTAGGACAGTGGTTCTCAACATTTTTTGCCCAAGTGCACCTCTTTTTACCATATTTCAGAGAGGTCAATATTCCAAGTTTGAATCTGCCTCTCTTTGGTTCCAATTCTACACCGAAACCTTTAAATCCCACCAGGAATTCCCCCATTGGTTGAGAACCTCTGATCTAGGGCAATTAATTGGGAGTTAAAATATTGGTTTAACAAATCATAATAGGCTAAATAAAAAACAGAATATAACTAAAATTGGATCAATAGTTAGTAAGTTTAAAAAGTTATTACAATATATGTTTACTAATACTGTTTAATGTTTAGTGAAAAATAAAACTTTCAGATAGGTATCTTCCAAATGATAGATAATACTTTACAAGTTGGTTTTTATTTAAGCTGAAATTGAAAATTGCCAGCTTTCTAGGTTAACCCTTTCAAGACTACTGAGACATATATATCCCAAGGTTTCTGTGACTGGTGGGTTATAGATTTCCTGTGGAGCTCTTTCAGAAGTCTACTGGAATGTATGTGTCGCAAAAAACAATAACTAAGATTTTCCTGGATTTGACAACAGCAGAGAATGATGTCATCACAGTATCAAACTCATGCAGAAATTAGTTCACGTTAGATAAATGAACAAGAAAGATGTGTTTTTCATCTATCCTGGTATAAATGTCTAATGGGACAAATGTATCCCATCATGATTTTGGTTCTTCAAAATATGGAAAAATGTTATTAAAAAAAAAAAATAGAAGAAAAGAGTAGTTTATTTAACCATTAATTAAAATATTTTTTTTTTATTTTTTACTTCTTTTAGACCAGGCATGGGCAATCTTTTTCGA
>VCCN01003057.1:1839115-1857380 GCA_006491835.1 Architeuthis dux | reverse complement strand
GGGGGTACATTGCCCATATTCAAGGTCTTTTCCTAATTCTACTGGACTATAACTAATTTCCAACATAGCTGTAAGTGCTATAAAAATGTTGTGTTTTATTTTAATCACAGTAACAATCATTATAGTTTTATTTTGTATTTTACATACTGATATCATCTGAAGGATAATAATAATTTTTAAAAAAGCCATATTGCAATTCCTTGGTGTAGCAGGGTGGGGAAAAAAAATTTAAAAAAATAAAATACTATACTAAAGTAGATACCAGCCAATAAAATTGGTAACAGGGATGAAAGCAAAGAGATTAAATCAAAATGAAACTAATGTTTAAAATTGTTAGCCAAGTGAATAAAAGATGGTAAGAATTAAATCATTTAGGGAAGAAAAGAAAAAGAAAAAGAATTCAGCATTGAAGCAAATGTTAAGTTTTAAAGGAAGTGGTTTAATAAAAGAATTCACTGAAAAAGCAAAATGATCGAAGAACACGAAGGCCTAGCATGTTCTATTAGAACTAGAACAGAGATAGGTTCCCTAAATTTATTTGCCAGAAGAAAATAGGTTACATAGTTAAATGTTACTGTACTGCCAATAATAAAATATTTAACAGAATTACCAAATATTGGCCTGTAGCATATTCTGTAAAAGATGAAAATATACACTACTGATTAAAAACACAAATGTGAGAATAAGGATGATAAAAATGATAATAATAATCCTTTGAAAATTATTCATTGTAGTTTCATTTAGAAAAATACCAATTCTTAAAACATGACAATTCTGAGAAATTATTAAAATGAATAAAATAATTAACAATTTCTAGATTTAGTACCTATCATTAAAATGTGATAACCAAAGAAAACAAGATTCATTGAGGCAAAATATAACTGGATGTATTTAAATAGATAATTCCCATATTCCAAACTTTTCATAGCATTTACCTGGCCCATCGTCTACTCATTAATACGCAATCCAGCTGGCGGATGCAAAAAGGTTGCCAACCATTACTTTATATGCTTTTTGTATCTATATTTATCATTATAATTTAGCAACAATAATATCCTACAAACTTCATTAGTATCTATGTTAACCTAAAAGCAAAGAATAGTATGGCATCTATACAATGATAACCAACAGTATCTGCAAATATCTTAGCTTTAAGAAACAATACTGAGGATATGCATTTTGGTTTTCTTTTCATTTGGGGATACAAACAAGTAGTGCAGTCCCTAAAAAGAAGTGTGGTCCCTCCCACAGAGTTAGTACTATTGCTTAATGTTAGCATCTCATGTTCCAACATTGATAACATTCCTGTTGTATCAGGTTAGGGTTAGAAGTAGCGTTAGGTGATTCCGGACTACATCCATTAGAATATGAAATGCAAAAATAAAGCAATACAACTATCTCTGTAGGAGGGACTGCAATACTTAACTTGTTCCCATTTTATATAAATTTGTACAGTTTTCATGGAATTAGCAAGAAAAGATAATACACTCAAATTTTACATAAAAGGCTGTAAAATAATTCTAGACCAAATTCCTCATTAAAACTTGATTCACCTTGAATCCTACTTGATAAATATAGTCTTGAATCCCACTATGTTCAGGGATTTAATGTGTAAGAATTCATTTATACAAATATTAATAATGAAAACTACACCTACAATTATCTGTTGCACTCATAATCTAAAAATCTCTTGAAATTGTGATTTATTTTAATAAGAGTTACAGATATATAAGCAGACATTTTTTCACATATAGAAAATGAGTAAAGATTTTGGACTGATGAACACACACACCATTTTGTTCAAAGTGGTGCTAGTCACTTTGCTAGTATACAAAGGCATCAAAACTATTTGTATACTTGTTATGCTTTAACAGTAAAAAAAATATTACATTAGTCATCAAAAGATCAGAAATAACTTGTTTAATTTTTCTCTACATGCTAGGAATTTTCATTGCATATTTTTAGTGTTATATTTGCAGGTTGATCGATACAGTAAATCTTTTGCAGTAAAAACAGAATATAACATTTGAACCTCGGTCAGATGACACTAGGACATAGGATAGATCTGTGGATACTTTCAAGTTTATCTTTGAAAAGCTATATACAATGTTTTTAATTTATTTTTTATTAGATAATGTATTATTTTATTTTAAATTTTTTATGACTACTTTTTACCTTTACCCTTTACATCACAAAAGTTGCAATAAAAAGCAACTAATAAATTAAGATGAAGGTAAAAAGTAGTCATAATAAAAATAATGCTATATAAAGGTGGACGCGGGTTCGATCCCCGCACGAAGTTCGTTTCTTTATTCACATTTACGATTTGGGACGCTCGTTTAGTAGTCGCTCACACCGACTCCGGGCAAATATAGGCTCTCACTAATAAGTGTCATTATAATTATCATATTCTGTCGATTGGGTATACAATTATCCATAATTTGAGATATATATATATATATATAAAATCAAATGATGGATAATTTAATATCCAATCGACAGAGTGTGATAATTATAATGACATTTGTTGGCCAAAACGTTGTGTTAACATCACAAACAACAAGAAGGAGTTCAACTGTCCAAAGAACTATTTGAATGTTAATGACCCTTCTCAAAACTATAGAAAATAACAAAGTTAATCAATATTTATAGATTTTACAAGTATGAGACTGAACTCTTTATGATGAAATTCTAAATGCAGAGATTTATGATTACTAAACAGCAGGGTTAACAATGAAGTGCTGGACCCAATTTTCTCATTGAATAAACAGAACTGATGCAGTGAAAGATTATTCCCTTTTCTCTATTACAAATCACTGAATAATTCAGAGATGAATATAGATTTTGAAATGACTAGAGCTCAAGTAAAAATAGATCAATGAGTAATAAGAATTGTGAAAATTCTAAATGTTTAGGCTCAAGGAAAAATAAGCAAATTGTATATTCCAAAAGATGACAAAATCCACAGAAACATCAATCAAGAAATGAATGCATTTAAGATTTATACTTTCAAATGTATACTTTAATATTGAAGGTATTTTTAACTTTCAGACACAAACAATTAAGAATATAGACACTAAAAAATAAAAAAAAGAAGACATATGTGACATTTACACAAGTAGATGTTCAGTGAAAATCTACTTGTATAATACGCCACATGTCTATATTTTTTGTCTCTAACATTTGTCAAAGGAGATAACTATTACATGTTAATTATAGAGTAGTCTCCCTTATTTTTTTCAGATTCGTAATAAAACCCAGGTTCATTCTGGTTAAACATAAACAAAAAATATAAAAAAACATATTCTTAAGTACAATGATGTAAAATTATTTAAATATTGCTGTCATTTTTTGACAATATGGGTAAACTAGGTTTTTCATAGAATCGTTCTGTTATTATTGGTTTATTAAGTATAATGTTTATCTGTACATATATAAGAGGATATGAAAAGGCTCAAAAGTTTAGGAGATACAAAAATGGGAAAATCCTGCTGAAAAGTGTCCTTTAATGAATTGGTGAGAACATTTTTTAACCTTTCTACTGACTCATAATTGAAAGAAAATGTAATTCGACTTGAGAATCTATGCTTTACACATACGGATATCAAAATAAACAAACCATGGCCCTCTGAGCACAGTGGGCATAGATGAGGAAATATCAAAATTAAAAAATCTGTAGAGGTGGGGGTTTTTTTTGCTTCAACTTTATACCATATAAAATTTGTGATTTAACAAAAATTAGCCTAATATCTTTAGCCAATCAAAAGTTATGATGTTTTGAATTGTGCTGTTTTTCGTATTTTGAATAAAAACTTTAGCAAATTACAGCGTGAAGTTGAAAAAACTGACTAAGCATAGCAAAACATTGCACCAAGCGGACTTATGTGCTTTTTTTATAGCCTAGATATAATGCAATCTTTCATTTCAAGTGAAAATCAGGGTTTTGGTTAAAAAAAATTTTTTTAAATTTAAAAAAAAAAAAAAAAAAAAAAAAAAAAAAAAATGTTTTCCTGGCATCTTTATAACAAAAAAGTGTAAATTTCTGAAAACAATTACACTATTTTTGCGCAAATATTTGTAAACCATGCATTTTGACATTAACGTAAAACGTGAATGTTACTTTTTGAACCTCATAGTCTTAAGGGTATGAAAACTACATAACTTTTTTAATTTCACCGAAAATCAAGATTTGAAAGGTTCCGAATCCCTGCTTTTGAGCTTTTTTCATAGAATACAAAGTTGATAGATTTTTCACAAAAATCTGATTTGTGTTTTGATGTGTCTGGTTTCTCAACAAATTTTCAAAACCAATGAGAGCAAAAGGAGGTTTTGTTTTTATTACATATGCATTCAGTATGGAAACAGCTTTCTAGAACGGGGTCAACCACCTCTTGTTAATTTCTCACATTTAAGTTATCACACATTACATTCCCATTTCCACATATACCAGTACCACGTCTTTAATTGAAAGCCATTGTAAGAGATAACGTAAGAAAGCACAATAAATCTAGGGGTCATAGAGGGAACGAATTGCCTCCACCGAGAGTATAAATAAAGAAGGTGGAGCGACAGCCATGAAGCAGTGCCGTGTCTGCTGCCAGCCTACTGGTCACTATGCACACTAACAGACAAGACCAGCACAGTATTCCTGCAGTGGACGAAATATTCGCAATGAACAGATTTTGTTCAGTATTTCCGAATAAGAGGGTTTACAGTATTCAAGTTAAACCTTTTACAATTTACTTTCTTCATGAGTGGAAACTAAGAATTAATATTTGTAAATTCATCATGCTTGGCAGATAAAGATTAATTTTTTTGTTTATAAACATTTTGTAAACCCCCCCCCTTTTTTATAATACCAAGTTTCTTGAAACTTTGTATCTTATTAAAAAAGTCATACAAAATGTTATCATTAATATTACTTTTATCATTTTAATTACTCTTTCCAACTTAAAAAAAAAAAAATCACATTATCTTGATTTATTTTCTTTGTTAGAGGAAGCATTGTCAACCATTTTATAGTATTTTCTTTCATCTGCACTGTCAGAGTAAGTTACGATAAAAAGCAACTAAAAAAATAAATTTAAGATGAAAGAAAATACTAGTCAAAAATTAAAAATAGCATAATATATACAGGCCCATAACAAGTCACGCACCCCCTTTAGCAGATTAAAAAAAAAAAAAAAAAAATTTTCAGACTGCTAAAATTCTAGGATTTTTGATCCAGAGATGCCAAGATTCGAAATTTTCCAGGGCTTTGTCGCTGGATCCTATTGGGAACTTACAGAACCCACTGAACATATTTCCCTTGGCACGGGCCTGATATATATGTGGCTTTGTGGCTCATGGTTATCTTTCTTTGAATCTATACTTTCATCTGTTTTAATGAATCTGCATTGTTCATGAAAGTTATTTATTGCACTCTGTATTATACAGGTAAGAAGGAAGTATTTTTGAAAAGTTGTTGACATTGCCAATATAAACACAATAGCAAGGTAATAATATTTCTGTAACTAAGAATGAGATACAGAGATTCGTTTTACATTCTCTAAAAAGACTAAAGATTTTTCATTCATCCAAAGGAAAGATAAAATTAGCAGCATTTAAATGAACAATATCTGATCTTCTTCATGTGCAAGACAATAAAAATTGGCAATTGTGATTCTTATATTTATGTAAAGAGAATTCAATTTGTTGTTTATATGAATGAATTAGACCGGCCTTTCTCAACTAGTGGAACCCAAGAAAAAAAACCAAAAAAAACCTTTAATATCTCAAGGAACCCCTGCATAAAAATATATGCACAGCTAACAACAGAGAGTTTTCAAAAATGTATATATATAATCTATCAGTATTCTACAGTGCAAGGAAGATAGTTTTCTACATATTCAGCCTTATTTGCTCAGTTTTCTACATATTCAGCCTTATTTGCTCTTTTGTCTCTAGCTCCGTCTATGGAAGGAAATTTAAAATCGGTATATTTTCAACTACTACCGATATAAATTGACGAAATTCGATAGTTATCAAAAATCTGGAACCCTAGGCAAGTATTTGATTATATTATCTAAGGTCGTAGCATTTAAAAAACCTTTTGTACCTCCCACCTCAACCTGAAATTTATAACGATTATAAACAATGACAGCTGGGTTTTTTTCCATTTGGTAAAAGTTCAGGTGCTTCTAGTGTCAAATGCCATCACGATAAGGACTACACATTATACAAAAAAGACGTCAAATGAAGTCAGGTGCTTTTTTCACGCATGTATAGGGTTCTGTGGAACCCCAGAAGAAGGCTGAGTTTCACCAATGTCATGCAGGATTGTGGAAGTTCTATTGCAGTTTAATGGTTGTGGTTTTGTATATGGTTAGGAATTAATTGAATGTCACTTTAGAATGAGTCTAGTCCAAACAAACATCTTACAGAATGTACATAAAAAAAATGCACCCTCTTATTTTGATAAACAGCTTAGCAGAATAACATAGAAGCAACATAACAAATATAAGCATTACCCTGATCACAAGGTAGTAATCCAATGAAATTTTCAAAATGCTTTAAGGAATTCAATCAACAGAGGGAACTTGTAACACACTCATATCATTACTTGTAAACATGATCTTATTTTAATCATATACATCAGTGATTTATTGAATTTATTCAAGATGCATTTGAATATATCATTACAACCCAATTGAAGAAATTAATTGTAAAATGCAATGGCAAATTAAACTGTGCTTGGAGTTCCATTACTGAATATTCAGAATAAAGTACTGTATTAAGCAAGACTGATAGTCTTCAACAATGCAGGAACATATGCCAATTAATAAATTTAAAAAGAGAATTTTACATATCAGAAATTAATGCAATTAGTAGAGAAAGTTGTGACAGAATATTAAGTGACTAAATATGAACAAATGCCATCCTCTGCAATATATAACTGAATTTAATTAAGTCATCATAAAGCTCCAAAAATTTAATATTTCACAGATTTTCTTAGCATTTTTTGTACCAGGGATTTAGTTATTTTCTCAAAAATGCTTTCCTTTATCTTAGGCAAACATCAAAAATACCACCAAAGTCTAATTCTGTTTTACCAGGCTCTATCCACAACATACCTTTTTGCATACGTGCATTATAAATTTTAAAAAGAATCTGCAACAACCGTATGATAGGAGATAAAAAATGATTTTCTTTTAATTTTTTAATAATAAAAAGGGGGGGGGGGCATTTCCCCCCCGGTTGATGCTGTTTTTCATAGGGTATTTTTTAACCTTGAAAACCAAACTCAAATTTTTGAGAAATCCCAAAATGTTTAAATCCCATACACCTAAACTCTCATGATTAAAATGATTTGACTCAAATATCAAAACAACCAGGGGTAGGTGAGACCAATTGCACGAAAAAGAAAAACAAATAAAGGAAAGCTCAATTCCTTTTGATGGTCACAAAATAGATCAAAGTAATTCTAACAAAAACAACTAAATGAATAAAATTCCACACTACATTTTTCAGGCAAATATTTTTGTTACTTTGTATTCCATTATATGCGAAAAAAGAATAAAAAATATTCTAATTTCTCTGAAACTGCATATATGGTAAACAACTGACGAACCTCCGAAATTTAAATATGCTTGAAGTTTTAATGTATGATATATATTGGTCTTCCCTGTGAAAATATTTCTCTTGGAAAAATGTTTTGTTAGAATTTGTGGACGACCCTACTAATGTGGGTAAAAACACGTGGTCAGAGGACAAAGGAATTTCGGCGGGACATTCCACTTGCCCGAGAGAAGCAGATCATCTTGTCCAGTAAGTGAGATTTAAAAGTTGTTTTTTTTCGTTGTTAGCTTTTGAGACTATATATATATATATTAAGGAAAAGCATCAATTTCAGCCAATTCACCTTTTTCCTCAAGTTAATCAATCGGTCAAATATAAAGTATTTTCATTTCAATTACACCAGTAACTTGTTTAAAACCTACCAATGTCATAAACATCTAGATTCTTCAGATATATATCTAAAATCTAGCGATTATATATTATTAAAGTAAACCCTCGTTATAACAAATTGGGGGTGTGAGTGATCATTAAAGCTGAAAGTTTGTTATACCTGATTGTTGCCCCTCGTTTGGTAAATAAGTAAGTTTAGTAGTTCACCACATTTAACGAACATCGCTCAGTAAATCCAAAGGCAGTTCGGTTGGCCAATGTTCCATACTTGAAATTCTCATGGCCTAAATGAGTAGCCAGTCTCTCTGGTTGGCACTCCCTCAGCTCACTGTTGCTTGTACAACTGAAAGACTATTTCATCCAGGGCTTCGAAGGTTAGCTTACTCGACCTAAATAATTCTGCATCCTTAGATCAAGAGTCCAGCTTCTTCATGCTCTCCCTGATATTGTCCTTCGCCTTCAGAATGTCATAGATCGTTTTCTTTTGAGACCATACTTTTCTATGAGCTCAGCCAGGCTCATGTTCTTCAATAAATTTCAGCTTCGCCCTAAGAGACAATATATTCCTCTTGGACTTCCCGAAAGGAGTAGATGTAGATGTACTACATTTAGAAGCCATGGCAGAAATGCACAAAAAACAACACAAGACAGTAAACATGAGCGTAAAAAGTGTTGACCAGAACAAGTATAATATGCCATAACCATGCACCCGCATGCCAGAATTCCTTCAAACCAATGCATATCATCAGTGATTGGTTCTCACAATCCATCTATATCTAAATGTTAACACCACACAATATCTCAATGTTTTCAATAAATTGTTGAAATCTTTACAGTTACCTCCCATGATTGTAGTTATATGTCTTCACAATATCTCCAAAAGTTCTCAATGAATTCCAATTAAATTTTATGGAAGGAAGAAGTGATTCAATTTTGGATACAGGTATCCTTTTTCAATTGAGGGATATGTTTTCATTTTGCCCCCCCCCATACATTGTCGATACAATACTTCCAAAAGTTATCAATAAATTCCAATCACATTCTGCCACATGGCTAAGGAAAAGTTGATTAAATTTTGGGCGAATACAGGAATTTTTACAGTTACCTCCCATGCATCACAACTACAGGTGTGTGTCACTTAATGTCTGGGTAACGTTCCGGCCAGTAGGCAAACATTGTATAATAGTGTATAACTGTACAAGCCTATTATATACTAGACCATAGCTACACTAGTTCTACCGACTAAACAACCAAAATTATGGTACATAATAACTAAAATACCATAAATAATGCAAGCAGAATTGTATAGAATGTTGTCAAAATAGAAACGTATTAGCCTACTGTAGGCTACATTTCTGTGGCATAATAATGAGGGCACAAAATTAATCTTACTTTGTACTGTAAACTTTTATGCAAAATATAATTTCTTTTTACTAATTTTTAAAACTTTTCCTTTTATCCAAAATATAATTTCTTTTCACATTTTAAAACTTTTTTGTTTAACACTCTCATAAACAGATTACCCCCACTCCTACAGGAATTCCCACATTTTCCATCCAAAGGAAGACCTCTCAGGTCAATAAGCGGCATTGAGTCATCTCGACAAAAATGACAACATTGCATTCTGTAACGCCCGAAGGACATGGCCAAGTCTCTTATCGAGTAGGGGGTTTTCTTTTAAGAAATATGTTCAATAGTGATGTACTGTACTGCGGGGCTATTGGGGGGGGGGGAAGCACCCCTTTTTTTATTAATTAAAATCTTTTAAGGAAATCAAAAACAAAAAATTACCTTAACTTCACAAGTGCCTTGGTTATATTTTGAGTGGTAGTTATTGCATTTACTATATAATAAAAAAAAAACATTTTTTTTATTAAAATTATATTTTCCCCAGCTAAGGTTGAGAAAATTTATATTTAGCATTACTAGTTGTGGTAGTAGTAGCAGCAGGTGGAGGATGAGGATGGTTCACCCTAAGGTCTGGCCCAAGTATCATATTAATCCAACATGATAATATTGTTATTTATATATAATGGTATAAACACAAGTACAATTTAATTGGAGTTTTTAGCTTGAATGCCCTGCATTTGGGACTATTTGGCACTGGTTTTTGTCAGCCATTTTTATATGTAAAGATTCTTCAGATTTTTTTTTACATACCACCATTGGAGGGCCTCAGGTAGTGATACAGTTTGATGTATAAATGATAAAAACTTTGCAAAGAAAAAAGGTTCACGTAGGATGGATACATTAACAATGTTGCCTTTGAAATTCGTACAAAGAGAAATCTATTGGGTTGCTTATTTCCGCTCAGCCTACTCCTGATAACAATAATTTGTGAACAGATTTCCATTTAGTTTTTAGTGACAATTGGGGTATGTGCTCTCTGAGTGCTCTAGTTTTTAATGCATTTAGAAAAATTTAGACCGTTTCCGGATTCTATATCTTTCCCCTCAAAAAAAATGAATAATTGAGCAATAAAATATTTCATATACTTCTATTTCCACATTGTGAAATTTTATATCAAAAAGTTTTTTCTAGATAGATGGTATTACTTGAAAATAAATCTTGACATTAAATAAAGTTATCCATATCAAGATATTTTGTAAACTAGCTGAGCTTGGGGTATGCAATTCATTCTTCAACTGGATGTCTACTTCCTAAATTACTATAAATTAAAGAAAAATATTACTTATTTTATTAAAAAAAAATCCATCTAAATAGCAATTTCTGACATCTAGATTTAGATGAAAAACATCTAAATAGGCAACATTGAGCAAGGGACGTAACTAACTTTTCGATATCTCTTTCAGTGACAGTGATCGTTACAAAAGATGATAGCACATCTAAAAATTAAAAACTTTCGCCATGCGACAAAAATTCTAAAAAGATTTAGAAAAAACAAAAGGATAGTTGGTTTTCAAATTGATTCATTCATTGAATCATTTTACCTGCCCCTTTTCTTTGGCAAGGTAAGATGATCCAAATATTTTCCTATTTCAGGTTTTATTTACAGTTTTCCTCTTTTTTTCAACAACCATGACAGTCTTCCTCAATCACTTTTTGTAGATACACAAAACAATTGGAAAAACCATTCCAAGAAGAGCTTTGTTCTATCTATATCATTCTTTATGTGGATTTTCTCCCGTGCTCGTTTTTGTCTAGTTATTCATTTTGGTTATCACAACGTTTCTGACAAATCATTCTACGGCCTTCCTCAAATGTAAAATCCGCATTGAAAGAGGGAGGGTCTTTTTGGGGGGGTACTGCAAACCAGAGAATAGTGGACTCAGGCAAAAGACTCCCCTCAACCTCTTCTGCTGAAGAAGACAGTAAATGGATCAGTCGGAACGTTGTTATGCCCCAACATTAAAAAAAGAAAATGAGATCAATAACTGGAATAATGAATAACTCATCTCACAATTACAAGAAGGTAATCTGAAGATCAAACGGCAATTTATTAATTAATTACAGTTCGAAAAACCGCCAACTTTACCCTCGGATGAAATTGCATTTTGCTGGCCTCTGTGAATGTTGACAATATGAATATCAACTTTTTACAGTGTATTGCCAGGGCGGTAGTTATGGGAGCTCACTCACCCACCCACTATTTTGTTGTTGTTAATCAATGTGGCATACCAGTGACTAGACATTTATTAGATATCTGACAATTGTGCAGAGCGCAGGGATAGATCCATGTCTTTCCAAGGGGAAGAACATTAGTAATAAGTGAACAATAATATTGAACAGCCTCAGGTGGAATCGAACTCAAATCGCCGAATCCATTTTCCCTGCAGATAACTGTTTAGTTTACACCACCCTACAGTACTATTCTATTAGCAAGTACCTCTACTCAATGTATAGTTAAACGGCCATGTCTTCACGAAAAATGTTGATGAGCACGATCAACAATTCTTCACAAACCAACTACGATGCACGTCTTTTCCAGTTGATCTCTTTTATTAAAACCTGAATTCATGCATCAGATTAAATTCTAAAGATCGTTAAAAACAAAAAAATTTTTTTAAAAAAACAACAAAAAAAAAAACGAGAATTAACCGAACTGATTAGTGATTTGCAATTATGAATAGAAAGAAAAAAAAAAGGGATTTTTAAAGATAAGAACTATAAATTGCGGTGCATGACTGGTTCTACTTAAACATTGTCAACGTTAACGCAATTTGAATTATAGCATTGGATCATTCCAATAATACCTATGTAAAGGTAAACCGTATATTAAGTTTTAAAGATTTACACCAATAAACGGATAAAAATCAGTTAGAAACAGAAAACAGAAAGCTATACGAAGAAGCAGGTTTGTGGTTATTTATTGAGCCATTTTAATCCTCGTGTATTCTGTCGTCAGAAAAGAGGAAAGCAAAAATATTTACCAGAGGAGGAGGCTCATCATGTCATGGCGCTCCACCTTGGCAGAGGACTGAGGATGTTTACTAAAAATGTAATCGGAATACTTGAAAAGTGAGTTTTGGGGCCCAAACACAAAGGATTGATACTGTGTTACCCTACAAGGATCGGACTGCAGGACAAGATACCTAATTTACATTGCAAAAACATCAGTATAATTGTAAAAGTGAAAATAACGTTCACAATTGAGGACGATCGTTTCGATGTAATGATGAGTGTGTGTGTGGGTTAAGTGAATTTAAAGGGAGGAAGGGGGAGAATGATACAAATAAGGAAGGCGCCATATTTACCTCAGCTTCATAGTCATACTTTCTTTGACCGCCGCCTGGTCCTAATCTCTCGAAAACGCTTGGTTTCCTTTTTTCGCTGTCATCAGAAACTGATTTTGCTGTGTCTACAGTAACTTTGCGTCTTGATTTGCTCATCTTCGCTCGTGTAGTGCGCGACTTGCTTCAAATAATGCAACCGTCGCGGTCGCTGCTACAGCTAGCAGCCATATTGAGTCGCACGCATGCGCACAGCACTGTTCCAGGCTACTTCCGTCTGCAACAATCGAAGGGGGAGGCTAAAGAAGTCGACTAAAAACCCGAACTGGGGAAATAATCTATATAGAATTAGCGAAGCGTAGACGAAAAACGAAATTTATCTGGAACCGTTTTGAAAAATTCCATTTTGTTCTTTTAATGTTGATTTGCCAAATATATGGCAACGGCAGCGCAGAAAAAACTGTAAAATAGTTTATTCTTAAAAATGCAGTATACGCCGTACTATTAACAAACAAACAGTGTGCTGTATGCCAATGCCATTGTCATAATAGACGGTACACATCTTCAATCTCTTCTTGGCAAATAAGTAGTAGTTAAGGTGGTGGCAAGATACTTTTTCCCCGTCACCAGGGAAAATCTAACCGATTGCTTTTTTTAAAAACATTTACACACACCACAGTAGATTCATGACGCACCAAATAATCGTGGAAATAAATCGGCTATTCAAATCTTTTTCCTCTTTCTTCGGTGTGGTTTACACTCGTCCACTACGTAACTGCATCTGTGAATTAAATGGAACGCACACATAAGCACGTGTACAGTACAGACACACACACACAAACACGCGCGTGCGCACAATGCGCGTCTTAGCGACACAGGTTTTTTTTTGTTGGTCCGTGTTCTCCCTTCTTCTCTAGATAAAGTCCCATAACCACGAACAAACGATATGATTTACATTTTGTAAAGTTTAAACAAAACAAAAAAAACAAAAACAAATGACACTCAGAAGTCAACATGAGTATTGATTGACTTATGACTTGACTTTACTTATGACTACATTTGTTAGTTTTCCACACAATAGCACTTCACTCGTCTATCCTCACTCACTCACTCACATATCATGGCATTGACCATTATAATTTATAACAAAAGCAGAGAAAAACCGAATTTCTCAACTCATATCTCTCTCTCTCTGCTCTGTGTAAATACTTTTTAAATAATGACATTTCTTTCTTAGCAACAATTTTGATAAATTGTGCCGGCAGATAAGAAGAGTTTAGTTTCGTTTGTAATATCGCAAACAACAGTATCCGAACACCCACAAAAACAGGATGTGACACAAGGTCGATTTTATGTGGGGTACGGCCGGGTACGCATACACGCTGTTCGAAAAATTGCATTAGTCCCCGCAACTCCCATTTTAGTGCAATCGGGAGGTGCTTACTGATCCCCTGAGACTAGGTAAGGTAATTCTTTGAGGCCACTGGACGAATCCTAGACCTCTGCCTTTATCGAGCCTCAGTAAGCACTCATCAGCTACGGTATTGCACCGTGACCCAGGGTTGGCAGATTAGTTTTCTTAATCTTGGACACGAGTGTTCCAAACCTGGACAAATAGGTCAACCCTGCTCCAATCGGTCAAACTTGGACAGAATAATTGATGGCTAAAAATAGCTAATAGTGGCTTAAGATAGCTATATTATTATCACAATAATGAAAATAAATAGCTAAAAGTGGCTAGAACTGATATCCGATATCTAAAAATAATTTCTTAAAAGCAACAAAAAATATCTAGATTTAGATATAAAATATCAAAGTTGGCAACGCTGAGTGGGGCCTTAAATCGGACAATTGTGTATGTCCGATACATAAATTTTTAATTCGGACATACAGGGCGAAAAACGGACACTATGTCCAAAGTCGGACATAACTGGCAACACTGATTGCCCCGGGGAAATTTTACTACTGTAGAGACGTAGTAGTAGTAGTAAAACGAAAGAGAAAAAAAAAGGATCGTATTGGTCATTTGGTTTCTTCCTGACCTGAGCAATAAAAAGGCTGCAACAATAGCAAGGCCTGAACTGCCCACACGTACGTGTGTGGGGCACCATGTCAGGGTTGCCATTTTGACCATTTTATGGTCAAACCTGGCCTTTTTGTAAACCATTTGGCTATATTTAATTTTTGGTCAATTTTTGGCATTTATTATTTAAAAATTAGGGAAAAAGATTTTTTGCAAATAATTATTTGTGCTTTCCATCCATAAGTTTCCTCAGGAAATTTGTCAGTTTGAAAAAAGTCAATTTTTTAAGGTTATGGGGGGGGGGTTCTATTTACAATGTAATTGTAATGCTAAACTGGACCCGTACTTTCTGCCATTTGTGTGGAACAAAACAGTTGGCTTTGTTGCAGTAGTATTTTTAATAAATTCTTATTTTTGGTGTGTACTACTGCAGTATTGCAATGTTTTATAAACAATTTTGGCATTTGGCCATTTTTTTGGCCATAAATGTCTGTCCCACATTAAACTCAGCCTTTTTGGTGTCACCTATCGCTCTCGTCATGATAGTAGGCGAATGAAAAATCAACGTGGTCACAATGATGGTTGCTGTCATGGTGATATAGGAAAAGTAAAAATGATTCATTTGTAGACTACTACTCGTTATCAAAACGAATTGCTGGATGAAATGTGTTCCTCTCTCCTTTATATTTTTATTTTTTCTCCTATTATCTTTGGCTTGTTTAAAATAACTTCAAATATAAAAACACAGGAAAACAAATGATATTTTATAGAAATTTCATAAAAGGGAAAAACAAAGTTCACCCCGAATTTGACCCCTAAAAGGGGAAGAACTCCACCCGTCGATTTTGACCCTTATAAAGGAAAAGTTCCCCCGATTTTGACCACTTAAATGGGACCCCTGATTTTGATGCCCTAAAAGGGAAAAACTAAGCCCTCAAAAAACAGGGTATATTCAGAATATATCTTAGTGGCAACTCCATTACGCGATAGGCATTAGAGCCGCCATTTGCTGTGTAAGCAAGTATGATCCACTGTATGATCCAGATGACATATAGTGCACTTGACCATTGACGAAGACGCATGACCTAACCCTGAGGTGACATGATGGAGTGAGCACTGTAATGTTTATATATGTATGTATATATGTATTCTTAACATCAATAAACACGCTGAAGCAAGCTACCCAACAGCCCCCCATTAACAAGACCTATTTTCTGGTCCCGGAAACGAGGCCCCGGATGAATCGCCCTGAACACACATCCTTTGTTCTCTCTCCATTCTTTTTCTGAGAACAGCTAAATACGGTTCGAACCAAATGCGTTCAACCAACACAGCTAAAGACAGAAAATAACCAACACACATACAAACAACAAAGATGTAACACTGACGACGTAAGAAGCACCAGCAAATATTTATACAGTCTTTTTATAAGGGAACATCAAGTTGGGGTTACATAAAACAATTGTACTGCACCATTATCGTTTATTGACTATAAGGTACCAACTTTCAAATTCCTTACCATTGGTGAGAAGGCCTGATCAAGGGAAGGGGCAAATGCACCTCCTCCCCCCAGCTAGCAAGACTAGTTTGCTAATCATTACTCCAACACAGGCAACCCCTTACTCAGTTTACATATATGTAAGTTTGTCCATGAGTTGTCCAGGTAAAATAAATTTATTTTACTGAATAATCGAGTATACGTTTGGTTAAATGCTTTTTTCTGCAATTTCTGGTCATATGTGGCCAGGCCACATCTTCGGACAAGATAATATGCAAATGCCAAAAATTAAGTGTGACCAGGGATACGTCTCACAGTTAGCCCCTCCTCATTGTACTAAAAGGGGTAGGGGCAGCGACACACTCTATTGACTGAAAAGGATGAGGGAACAGAGCAATTTCTAGAAGCAATTTCTAGAAGCAATTCCTAGAAGCAATTTCACCATAAAAAAATGCGACTTTTAATTGTGTTCCATACCAGGTGGGTATGATATGGATGCTTTACAAGTTAAATAGTGTGGTCCCTAAGAAGAAGTGCAGTCCCTCCTACAGAGCTAGTGGTATTGCTTTGTTTTTGCATCACATACCCCAATATTACCTACATCCCTGTTGTATCACATTAGGGTTCAGGGTTGAATTAGGTAATTCAGGACCACAGTCATCGGAGTATGAGGTGCGAAAATAAAGTAGTATTATACTAAAGCTCTGTAGAAGGACCCGCACTTCTTTTCAGTGACTGCACTATTTAACTCGTACCAATGTTGGCTGGGCATATCCAAAAAGGACAAGGGTCGGATACAGGGTAAGCTGTTCTAATCTCCTGGGCATCTATTTCTAATCTGTGCAAAGAGAGATGTAGAAAGAGTAGACAAAAGAGTTGCTGGTTTAAGCAACCAGGGCGGCATTCTAAGAAATGAGACAAGATGAAAAGAAAGGAAGGGATTTTACGTGCGTGAATGACACACAGACCTGGCAGCATGTCGCTCTATTTATAGCAGCTTTTAGCAGGAGCAGCAGGGCGTGACGTCAGCCGAAGTTAGAGGCTTACAGTAGTTTCATATTTCTACAGGGTCACTCATTAAAATGAAACCAGGTCCTTACACTTTGTTGGTCAGTACTCACGTTGATGGTAAGGAGAAAATCAAATATGTGAAATTTATGACCTGCACTTTCAGCCTTCAAATTAAAGGACAAGATTTTTCTCTGCCAAAGCATTTATACAGTTTTACAAATGTTGTATATAAATGTTTGTATAGTCTTTGTCAAGGAGAAGTCCCCTTGTTTTGGAACTCTTCTGGTGTCCTGTTAACTCGTCTGGGTGTCACGTTAACTTCAGACTGTAGTGTACTCCTAAAGTTGAATAAAGCCTCTAAGTGATAATTCTTTATTCATTCTTATTGCAACAACGTGTACTTACTATATTCTGTGTACACTGTAAGAACTCAAATAAATTCAATTAAATTGAAAAATTCTTTAATGATGTAGATGTTTTTGCTTTGGCTAGCTGTTACTTGCCTTTGAAGACCACCTCACTATTTAGTGAAATTGGATTACAATGAGAGGAAACTTGTCCATGATCATCCTCCCTTGCTCTTGGTACAGTGCTGTCAACTAAAAAAATATTTTTGCTTTAGTTTGACTGCCAAAAAGCACAAAAAAACCCTAAATGTTTAAAAAATAGCCAAAAATTGCCAAAAACCGGCACAAAGACACTAAAAATGGTCAAAATATTTAAGCGCAAATGTGCAAATATACCACTTTTTGTACTGCCAAAACAAGAAAAATTGCTGAATCTAGGGCGAAACGCTCTAAATCAGTAACACTGCAAGCACACACCTACTTTTAGGTTAACACCAAATCCAATAAGCTTAATTAATGTCACAATATTCTCAACCAGGGCTACCTACTAACTTTTTTCACCATCATCCCAGAACCGTCCTGAAAAAACAATTTTAATCGTCCCAAAGTAAATGTAAACCATCCCATATAATATAAATATGGCCAAACCAAAAAGTTCATGGCCAAACGCTTTTTAAAAAAGGCAAAATTTGGCCATAAAATGGCCAAAATTGCAACCCTGCTTTGAACTGAGGTCTCTGTGCCCTGC
>VCCN01003057.1:1795446-1805820 GCA_006491835.1 Architeuthis dux | reverse complement strand
TTTTTTTCTATTCAAACCCAAAAGTTAACATCACCGCTACGACCATTTTTCTTCTCGGCCTTCATTTTCTTTTTTCTTTACTCTCTTTCTTTGTGCTTACTATGAACAAAGAGGGAAAAAAGAAAAGAAAATTCAAAGAAAGTTTTCTGTCGATGAAGTATTCAAATTAATCAATAAGATTAAAACATTGCACTCCCATCAAGTTCATCTTTGGATGATGTATGACGTCAATTTATACGCCAGCTTTCCCGCCCACCGTATCGTCTGCATAAGCAAACATTTCTCTTGAGTTGTTTCAAGTAGCAAAGGCGCCACAACTCGGAAGTGTTGGGGAATGTATGACTTTACCGTTCAGTTCCAATTTCACAAAAGGATCATTCCATCACCTGATTTTAGAGTTTTTTGATTGTATACTCTGTAGTGTGTGTGTGAGGCGTGCAAATCAGCAAGAGAGGGGGGTTGTTTTTATACTGCGAAACTCAAGCAGAGTAACAACAGAGTTTAAATGGAAAACTAAATATTTAAAAATACCTGATACGCCCAAATTACTCATAGCTATTAGTGAAGATTCTTAAAAACACACATTTGAATACCCCCCCCTCTCTTAATACCCGGGAAATAACTTCCTCAAAGTAAATTATTTTTTATACAAAATGAGGTTCTTTGTTTCCTGGTGGAATGATTTCGAAATATGCATGAAATGTCCAGCGATACGCAGGAAACTCTGGATCAATCTGTCCAAATTCCCGAAATTTTGGGTAGCACCTCAGAGAGAGAGAGAGAGAGAGAGAGAGAGAGAGAGAGAGAGAGAGAGAGAGAGAGAGAGAGAGAGAGAGAGAGAGAGAGAGATCAACATTTATAAATTGCACAGGGACCTTTGTATACACCCTATGTATATAAAATCATTGTGTAATTTATGTTTTTCTTCAATATAAAATATAAATATCAGATCTTTCAAAAATTAATTTATTTAACAAAAAATTGCTTTCTAAAAGATCTTTGTATTAGATTGACAAATGTGTTCAAATTTAGAAGTAATGAGCAGCTACCATAGGCGTACGAGCCAGGGTGACTGCCCACCCCCAGAATTCGGGCAAACCAGTGTAAAGGTTCGGGCAAATCAAGCCCTCTGCCCACTTAACCAAAGAGTTCCCATACGACTATGCAACTACAGACTGTTCGATGAACTTCAAAAACGTAGAAACCTTTGCAAGATGGTGGGTGTGTTGAAAGTTAACATTCCTAGAACTAATTATGCTCTATTTTGAAGAATAGTATGAGTAGTATTCGCGTCAAATGTGGTCAAATGTGGTCAAATGTGGTCAAATGTGGTCAAATGTCATCTGAAGACCAACCATGATCTGGCCAACCTTCAACAAGCCGAAATGACGAACATCTTGAAAAAGTTCACCACGCAATCAATGAAGATCGTCGTCGGACCATAGATGAGATATCTGAAGTGACTGGTTTATCTTGGAGTTCATGCTAGTGAATATTAAAAATGTGTTTCTGCAAACTTTGTGCCTGGTTTGCTCACAGAGGATGAAAGAAACAATCGTTTGAATGGGCATCACAATTTGAAGGAACAAGTTCGAAATGAACCATAGTTTCTTTCCAAAGATGTGACCGGGGATGAGTCTATAATTGCAAATATTATGGTGTACCCCCTCGTATATACGCGCACACACATATACGCACACGCACACACACATACAGAGACATTCTGAAGAAAGATATACAACGGCTGCATAATACCAGCAATGACTTATGGATGCGAAACATGGAAATTAACCAAACGAGCTGAAAACCAGCTCAGGATAGCACAGAGAGCCATGGAAAGAGCAATGTTAGGAATAACTCTAAGCTATAGAAAAGGAG
Organism: Architeuthis dux; assembly: GCA_006491835.1. Classification (NCBI taxonomy): domain Eukaryota; kingdom Metazoa; phylum Mollusca; class Cephalopoda; order Oegopsida; family Architeuthidae; genus Architeuthis; species Architeuthis dux. The sequence continues at coordinate 1,803,942 of VCCN01003057.1, read as the reverse complement.
GACTAGAGTGAAAGATATAATACAACTAATTAAGCAGCAAAAGTGTAGATGGGCTGGCCACCTAGCAAGAAGAGATGACAATAGATGGGGGAAACGACTAACCGATTGGTGCCCATGGGACAGTAAACGAAGTAGGAAAAGACCAGATACAAGATGGAGTGACGAGATAGAAAGTTAAAAGCTTCCTCTGTGTGCGTTCTTTAAGAAGATCATGTTTTCGATTCAGTAAACGTGCTCAACTTTTACCCAACCAGCTGCTAAATTCACTTCCTCTGTTGTTCGCATGTAAGCTGAAAGTTTTGGTTCGACAAGACATGTTGCATCAACAAGGCTCTGGGGAGTTAGCCATTATACAATTAATATACCAGCCAGAATAACCTTCATTCTTTGTTAAGTTTGAAATCTGTTTTTCCGTTATTCCTTCTGTCTTGGTTTCTTCGGGTCTAAATATAAGCCAGTGGTTCCCAACCTTTTCCTGTCATTCCCCACTTTTGTCAATAACTTTACCAGTATTCCCTCTTCCATTTATTAAGTTGCAACAAAGAATAATTTCAAATAATAACTTTATTCTACGTATAATTAAACAGCTGCATACTAAGAATTAGTTTAATTTTATAATTTTACGACTGCTGCTATGTATTTATTACTCAAAGAAAGTAAGCAAAATAATTAGAACACATCATTTACACATAAAAAATAAGAATTCTGCTATCGTAACTGATATACACATAATTGTGATCTTTTTTTGCCACTAGTTCTTCGATTTGTGGGTCTATTGTGAGAGAGCACATGTTAAATCATTCTCAACTTGGAGCTTATTTCGACTTGATAGATAGAAGTGCAGAAAACACTATCTCTAGACAGGACTTTTATTTTTACCTAATAGCCCCCCACTTGGATTACCCAAATTCCCCCCTCCCCGGTTGGGAACCACTGATCTAGACGATTGCGAATTCCTCCTAAATTACAACTTGACGACTGTAACAGTAAGAATTTCATTTTACTATTAGATTTGATTCAGTTCACATTTCACCTGTGTTAGATAAAAGCAAAATGATTACACACAATATGCTTCAAGTGATGAGATATCGTCGCGGCACAGTTTGTAGCGTAGCCAACTTCTGAGTCCCCGGTTAGTGTTCGAATCAAGATAAATAGGTTTCCTATCTCAGTACTGTAATACCCACAACTAACTGCAAGATCAGCGTGAAAAATCGTACTGTTCTAATTCGCATTCATTACATTAGTGAGTCTGCTAAATCCAGTATCAAAACGCTAATATATGGAACGATACCAAGGAAAATGTGTGCCATTTGCACGCAGAAGTAGGTGAAAACTTCCCGAAGTATCAAATTCAGGCAAAGATTGGCGGCGACTCAAAGACGGTGTCATGTGAGATGATGATCATCTGACAAAGTGAACGTCAGTAAAAGTTAATTATGGAAATCTGGTTTGAGCTGAGTTTCCCGAATTAATTTTTATATGAGTGCAAAATCTTATATCTTCTTTTATTGAGCTTTTAAACAGATTTTCCACTTGTATTCGAGGTTTCGTGGGAAGGTGGAGACGACACGTTATTCCGTCCGTCCGTCCGTTTTTATTCTCCTTTATTTTACTTAATTAATGTTATTATAATCCACTTCCGGCTTTCTAGGCCCGTCGAAGCTTCACCAGTGACCTGTTAACTTTACATTTCAGGAACGCGTTTCCTACTATGTCTGTAACCAGCCTCTCGGGACACTGCGTGAGGGGTTGGACTTTCCCAGTTTTAATTCAGAGTTGTCCGTCTCCTAGACAGGTTGCCAACGAAGGCTGAAGGTGCATTCATGTCTTTCCAAAGGGCATTAGCGTGAAGTGAACGCAAACTGTCTCAGTCAGAGTTTAAACTAGGTTCGTCGATTCAGTTTTCCGTACAGCTAACCGTTAGGCCACCCGCACCTCCATCTTTATTGAGTAATCGTTTTTATTTGCAATGCCTGTGGATATCGTAAATATGAGGAAGACAAATTTGTAATTTACTTACTTCTATCTATCTTTCAAATGGTTCTTCGGGCGATTGAACCCCTTTTTGTTGTTTGTGTTGTAGACACGATGTTTCGGCCTATCCGTTCTTCGGCCTTCTTCAGGTGTAAAATTCGAGTGTGATGGGGGTAAACAGAAGTTTTTATTATAAAAAAAAACAACTTCTATCTATCTATCCCAGACTGTTTGTATGTATTTTCCCTCTATTGCGAACTGTTCGTATCAATATATCCATACTGATAGATTTAATAAATAGATAATACATGTAAAATCGTACTTACATATATGTAATTATGATTTTTTTTCCATTGCAATTTCTCGGGGATTAAGCGGGCGGTCTGACTGTCATGAAATTCCACATTCAAAGTTTTGCGTTTATTAAGAATCTATCTATATCTATCTATCCCGGTAGATGTGTTGGATACTGGGATGTCCTGGACTTGGATAGAAAGGAAACTCGAAGACTTGCTTATAAAAATATCTGGACATATTTTTATTACACAACATACATCTCTGTGGGCCGGAGATTGAAGAGTTGGAGAGAGATAAGGAGAACCGCCAGTCTGTCCCCAAGGGGGACAGTAGTCTCGTCCGCTGATGTCTGTCTCTTCTTTGAGTGTCAAGATTTCTGTCCGCCCCAGAGTTTTTTTATTCGGGTCTGCTTTATAGGTTTCTCTAACGCCTACGCGGTGTCAATCACCTGTCCCCACATCCTGTTTTGAACACTGACGCAATATACCTATTTCCTCACAGGTGTCTGACCCCAGGATAGATATCATAACAGATAAAATTAAAGATAATACATCTATATATACAGATATGTAAATATGATTATACCTTTTTTATCCAAGCAAGTGCGGCGAAGCTTGGGTATTGATCAAAGCCTATACTTTTCTATATGATTTTGACGTCTGTTAAAAGTTTATGCACGCCTAAACCGCAAAATTGAAATTTTAAAAAAATACTTATGCAAATATAACACGACCCTACGAATGTCACAGAAAAATAGGATTCCCATATATTTTGTTGGATTAAAAAACAAAAAACAGTTAAAAGCATAAACACTGAATTCATTTAATGACCTTCCGGCTGTACTCAAACGTTATTTCAGAGAACGCGTTTAATATTTTGAAATAAAGTAGTACTCAATCAAGATCTGAACGAATACTATTCCGGGGGTAAGTTACAAGATCACAAATACTCCAGGAGGCTTAAACTAAACAAATCCCTGGACCTGGAAAATATAAAATCCATAGCAGAGGACCGACGAGCATAGAGGAGACTGGTTGGAGAGATCGTGAAGGTTGGCGAGTCGGAATCATCGGACGATGTAACAACAACTACTACTACTACTACTACTACTACTACTACTAATAATAATAATAATAATAAAGCGAGCCATTAAAATATTTGACACATTTTGATGATCGTATACATTGATGGAAATGGGTTTGGGGAACTAGGTATACGGTAAGGCTTGGTTTGGGGAACTAGGTATACGATAATGTCTCCATTAGCAGGCATTGAACATACACAACACATGGAAATTGAGAAGTAGGTATACGCCGTATCCCGTGTACCCTCTCCCATTTCCATCCCTGATCGTAAGAGCTTTTGACTAAAAAAATTAACCGCAAATTTAAACGTAAAATTAGATAAAATAATATAATATGATATAATTGAGGGCGAGGTTTCGAGTCCCCATATTATAACAGGACAGTAACAGCATCAAAATATGTAACAAATAAAGCAGACGACAGAAAGGGAGGTAATTGAAATCCACTGTATTTTTAGATGTTTTTCATCCGGATATTTTGAGTTGCGTCTAAATGTCAGAAATTGCTATCTAGATGATTTTTAATGAAATAATATTTTTATTTATGTTTTTTACTGTATTTTAGATGTAAACCTGACAATAAATTTGGCATTTTATCTTAGTGATCTTTCGGTTTCGTTGGGAAAAGGTAATAATTCCACAGCAGAAATAATTGCTAGTGAGTCCATTTAAGTATATTTTCTCAAATGAAATGCAACATTATATTGCTTTATAAAACTAGAACAAGAAGAGGTTAAGGAATACATTTACCTAGATCGGGCGATACAGTTAGAGAAAGACGACGGAAACGGAAAAAAATGACGCTTAACGGTTGGTTGGAAAGCATTTGATATACATAGAAACATACTGAAAAGAAAATTGCCAATATGCTTAAAACGTAAAGTATACAATCAGTGCTTAATACCAGCTATGACGTGCGGATGCAAAACCTAGAAACTTATGAAATCACTCGGAAACCAACTCAGAATCACACAGAGTGCAATGGAAAGAGGAATGTTGGGAATAACTCTTAGCGATAAAAAAGATCAACATGGATCCAAGAGAGGACCAGGATGAAAAAAATGGAAATGGGCTAGACACTTAGCAAGAAGAAAGAACAACAGATGGAACAAAAGTCTAACCGATTGGTGCCCATGGGACAGTAATTGCAGTAGGAAAAGATCAGACACAATATGGAGGGATGAAATAGAAAAGTTTGCCGGTGGGACATGGCAGAGGTTGGCGCTGTAACGGTCGTCATGGAAGGAGACGGGAAAGGCCTTTGTCCAGCAGTGGACTTATAACGACTATTATATATATATTTGGATACACATTCCATTTTTATATATATATGGATATACGTAGGTACATCAATAAGTCTGCAGCCTAATGATAAAAAAAGCATTTATTTTACACAACAAATATTTATTTTTCAACCTAATCTCCTTCCTTGTCAATGCACTTAATTCAGTGGAGAATATTTATTACATAGATCGAACATTATAAAGTGAACATTTCTGGTCAAAATTCAGCTAATATCTACGTGTCAGGCCAGACTTACTGATGCACCTTCTTGTGTGTGTGTTTTCTGCCGATGCTCGCTTTATAATTTACGGTCCAACGATGTTCGTTGTCTGTATAGGAAGAACGAATCATAAACGATGTTTTTCTCATCTGGAGAACGTGTCGAGGAGTCAGTCATGTGACAGTCTTAACCGGCGGGCAGTAGCCAGACTCGTTGTTCTTATTCGTACGGTTGAATGAATACTTTGCAGACTGAAAAGAACGTAATAAACATTCGGTTCACAGCATAGTCAATGAAAACTACGAACACTAACAAGCCTTTGCACCGGGCAAAAATACCTTCTGTGAATAATTATATCTATATTTCGTTTGTATTGGAAAAAAGAAGCATTCTTCATATACCATTGGACAAAGAGAAGCAGTTGTTCTGATTGTTTCGGATGACAACAGAAATTTTGGTCGCAAAGAGAACTCTTTTTTTTTCTGAGAAGAAAAACATCTGGCAAATGTAGTTTCAAGAAGTGCCTATTGTAAATTGTCTATAAAGTAGTTTTAACGTGTCCTTTAATCTTTTTATATATTTTTTTGAAAGAGAGACGAAGAAACAGACGATACTGATTTGTATAATGATTTACATGTGTATGTGTGTGTGTGTGTGTGTGTGTGTACGAGGTCATATCCAAAAGTTCAGGGAATTTGATCATGAAAAAAAAAAGGAATACCATAACATCTAGTTTCCAACGTCTCTTTCGAAGTAGTCCCCATGGGCATGTATGCATTGATCTCATGAAGAATATTCCTCACAAAGGGTAGCGAGCAAACGTCCATACTACACTCGGTTCGCGTGCGCTGTTCAAATTTCCCGAACATTTCGGTAGCACCACATATGTATACGGGTGAATACACATGTATTTGAAAGGGTCAAAATTGCTACTTTTTTCTCTCTAAGGATATTGTCTCTCTAAGGAACATATTGAAATCGTCTCTCTAAGTAGCACCTCGCAAATAGGCAAAGAAAGTTCATCCAGGCCACCAAGCAGATAAGTAAAAATTGGGGATTAAATATTTATATTTTCAGGAGCTAACTTTCATTTTTTGTCAAACTCCAGCCCAAGTTAGAGTTGACTTTGTTTTCCCCCCAGAAGAACAAGAACAATCCTCACCAAATTTAGGGGAATAAACATATCACTGTTTGTCTATCACGTCATGTTAAACCAAACAGATATATAAAATTAACATTTCTCTACCGTGATTTAAAATCACAACCAAGTGATTGCTAGATGACTCTCTTACCAACTGAGCCAAACTGACAAGTCTTAGGTATTTACGAATTTATTTATTATATATACAATACAAAAGTTGCAGTAATCATCTTCAGTTGGAATATAAGTAAGAGTGAAGTTTGACCCAGCAGCAACCAGGCTTGTTTTAAATCTTCCACTTGTACTTTAGGTGTCATGGGAATGGAGACGGCGGTCACATTATTCCGTCCATCCGTTTTTATTCTCCTTTATTTGAGTTGAGCATATCATTATAATCCACTTCCTGCTTGCTAGGCCCGTCGAATTTCACCAGAACCCCATTAACCGTACATTTCGGGAGCACGTTCCCTACTCTGTCTGTTGCCAGCCCCTCACGACGCTGGACGAAGGGTTGGACTTTCCCGATTTGAATTCAGAGTTCTCCGTCTCCTAAACCAGTTGTTAGCCAAGGCTGGAGAGCCTAGTCTGTCCTGCCCTTTTTATCCATAGGTGGAGCTAATTTTCAGAAAAAGCATTTTTTAAAAATATGTAAAGCAAGCAATTCGATTGGACATAAATATTTAGCTATTAATCATAAATGCCCCGCAAATAACAACCAGAATACAACGATTATTGATTCATTGATTTTCCCTTTCTTTTTGCATTGAATGTCCAGGCACACGGCAGAGAATCGTATCGATTGAGCAGCCAATTTATATTTCCTTGGCAATTGAGTAGAATGTCCGCCCAGATAGTGTAATTGTTAGCACGTCTGCCTCACACGGGGTTCGATTCCCGGTATGAACGAAGAGGGTGGAAAACTCTTCATTAGGACAAATTTCCCTGAGTACTCATCAGCTAATTGAGTACACTCTAAACTGTGCGATTAGGGTGGAGACATCCCATCGGTGGACTTGTGTCCTCCCAAGGAGGTGGTCATAAAAAAACTTGTAGGAATAAAGTCCTGGTCTCGACCAGACTTGAATCTTGAAGGATCACTAAGCTGGCGCATGCGAAAGGAATTCGGGACTTCGTCATCGGCCGTTTATACTGCAATGAGAGTTCTCTCTTAAGAGACAACGCTTTACCTTCTGTTTAATCGATTAGAATAGTAAACATTTTTTTAATGTTTTGAAAAGAAATCATTTTGCTTGTTTTCTAAATCTGAAAGTGGTTTAAATTTTAAATTGATTTTAAAATTATAACTTATAAGTAGTGACAGTTTAATCATTTAATTAATGTTAGAATTCTTACCAAATATCTAAATATTTATTCACCAAACATTTTTGGAGCAATTAACATTTGCTTGATGGTTAGCAAGATAGTCTCGTATGCCATTGATAGTGAATTGGAATCTTACTGGGTGCTCTTTTATTGGGGTGATGGACCAGACTGAGCTACACTGCTAGTACAATGCGTGGCCAGGTTGGGGAAATGCTTGATACTTGCTGTGTTATAACATCACTTGATCGAAGACTTATCATTATAATTGATTAATAAGACATTCTAGGAATATCAGTGCTACTATTTTATAAGTGAAAACATTTAATGATCTTGCTCATATTGAATTCAGATGGCCGTAAAGTAAAAGACTGTTGCATACTATTAGTTAATCCAAGGCTTGACCTATCGCTATAGCCAGTCACCTCTCCGTTAGCTTCTTGTTTTGTGTCCACCTTACTCACCTTATAGCAAAGTCAATCAGCCTTTCTAATGGAAATATAGAAAGACAAAATGGACGCCCGAACACAACTCGTTTGCGCATGCGTGTATCCGCATGCGTATGTGTCTTGTTTTAGTGAGCTTAGACATAGGTGGAACTGTGTTCATGATCAGTCGTCACTCGGAATCGATAGCCAGGGATAATAAAAAAAAGGTAGCTGGATTGGTAGGTGAATGGATCGGTGTCGGTGACATCTGAAGCAACTCGCTCTATTAACTGCCTTTGACAGCTACACTTATCTGTAGCGACAGAAATTGTTTCTCGGCCGTTCCCTGGAAGCTGGTGTCACTATCGAATTGTCAATACATTTCGCGACCATTTATCGCTTAACATGAAAAACGGACAGAAAGATACGGTTGCTCTCTTTGCTCTCCTTCACACACAGAAGCAAACAAAAAGAGCAATGGAAAGGAGATAGAGAAGGCACTTTCTCAACAAAGATTTACGAATATCTTCTGATTTTACATACATGAATAAAGTACAGGTATCAGGAAAAGAAATTAAAATGAAGGTTTAACGGCCACTTTTAAATTCGCTATCAGAAAAAAGAGAGAAAGAGATGGCCCTGCGAGAAAAAGTGATATAAGTTTTAAGAATCAGAAAGTAAAAAGCTAATGCGGCATTGTTATATACCATTTAGTTCCTTCATTCATTCATATATATATATATAT
>VCCN01003057.1:1662867-1674206 GCA_006491835.1 Architeuthis dux | reverse complement strand
TTGTGTAAGTATGATTTTAATTAATGGTGTGGCCAGTTGGAAATGCCCAGGTCTTTGGTATATTGTTTCGCATTCGGATATGAGCGCGGTCTCGATGCATCGTCGTTTCATGGAATTATGTATATGTTTTATGATGTATGTAAGTTAAAATTATGGTTGTGTGTGTATCTGTGACTGACTAAGGCATTTAGGTGGTCATCAAACTTGAGGGCTCAACAGTGTTCATATATCCTTTTTTGGAGTTGCCTGGACGTTTCGCTATATATATATATAGGAAAAATAATTTTTATTGGTTCATAACAAACTGTACAATCAGTTTCACATTGAGATTATCAAATAAACTATTACTACTTGCAATATATATATATTGTAAGTAGTAATACTTCATTTGATAATCTCAATGTGAAACTGATTGTACAGTTCATTATGAACCAATAAAATTTATATATAAAATGATAAATATAATTTTTTTTCTCTCCTGTAGACTACTTGTGGAGCATAGGGCTGCATTGCGATTTCAGTAGGTTTTACAGGTTGGAGTTGCTAGTCCCATGCTCAAGATATGACTGCCTTACAGGGCTAAAGGGCTCCAACTGCCCTGCTATTTACACATAGTTCGGGGGAGAAATGAATTCATACCTCTCCCAAGTCTATTCTAACACCACACAAAATCCTAATCACTATATCATGTGGTGGTCACATTGCCCAACTCGCATATTAAAACATTATTTTGATAATGATTTGTTTCTTCCTCAAAATTGAAGTTTATGGTGATATAATATCTGAAAAGCTATACATACTGGAAAAGGTGTATTTGATTTAGCTGATTTCATAACAGAATGGTTGGTTCAAGTTTTAGCCTATGATCAGGCATCTTGTTCTCGAGCAAATCTTTCACATCTTATGCTTCTAACAGCCGGTCTTGTAAAATCTATAGTATTTATTAAATCCTAAATTTGATACCAAAACAAACTGTTAGAAATCTAGTTGGTGGTACATAAATGATAAATTGTACTGACTGAAACTATATGATTTCAAAATAACGTTTCTTTTTTTTTTAATAAATAATATAGCAATTAGGATTGTCTTTTAAAATCTATGAAAATATTTATTGATGAATATGTAGATTATTTCACCTTAAAACTTCACTGCGCAGACTGGAGGGCTATTCTGCATACAGGCCCATTGAAAAGCCTCCCAAAATATTTGTTTGCAAAGCCAAGCCATTTATATTGCTGGGTGTAGTCCTTGTAGTTTAGATTTTAAGCCTTAAGAGTCCAATAGATTTTAATTAACTCTTACATGTTCTGGCAGTGGGGGTGGGGACGATCATTTATCAGAGTGATTGTTAAAATAGCAATAATTATATATTTATAATTATTATACAGCAATTTTTTTTCTTTTCAATTAAGAGATACGATAATGCCTGGCCGAAAACATTATATACAAGGACCATTATTTTATTTTATTTTTATATGCAACTGCTCTCTTACTCAGTCTGATTGTTCCTCTTTACTTTTCAAATATTTTATTTCTTTTTTATAAATATGTAGAAACCGCTTATTTGAAAAGAGTACATACTTATTCTCACTCCCTGGTGCATTTACAAGACACTTTTTATACAAAGAAAATTTCAAAATTCTGGAAGACTTGAGTGATTTAGCATTTTATTGCAACAAAATCATAGATTATTTAAGATATTTTGGATAACATTAACTTATTTCCCCCTTATTGTTAAAAGAGTTGGGATCATCATCGTATTAGCTAATCTTATTTTATTTAATTAATAGCCCACCCCAAATAACAGGATCAGTTTATTTCAGAATCCTGATCATTTTGTGGACTCCATATGTAGTTGGAGCATTCTGTTAAATGATTCTGTTACTGATTGTGTTATAAATTTATTACAAATTTTACACTTGAATACAAATTTTGGTTAGTATGATGATTATTTCAACTCTTCTAAAATATCATAAGTCTAAGAATGTTATCAGGAATATCAAGGAAAGATTTCTTTGCAATGTGAAGAATGACCATTTTATTATTTTTGCTTGTTGTGATGGGCTCCTTGGCATGGGGTAATGGTTACCTAGCTAATCTGGTTGATCATTACTACTGTGTAGTGAGTTTGATCCTCACTGGGTGCCCCATACTTGTGGCCTTGTGCCAAAACTAAGCTAAGCTTAGTAAATAACTATATGCTTGTTGTGATAGATTTTTGGTTTGATGTACTGTGATATAATTGAAATCCTGACCCATGGATTGTGACATTTTAAAATCCCTTGGCTCAGGTCCGGTGAGACTGGATACCAGCAAAATAGTTGTGAATGAACATAACAAGATTTTCATAACAATGTTATCTTCATAAATGGTTGTTCTGATAATTAATTTTTAAATATATAGACAAATAAAAACTTATTTCTTACTAAAATTTGTACATGGTTTATTTTCTTTGCATTATATCTTGTCTAATTTCAATGTGGCTGGAACATATTTTTGAAAGGTTACAGGAGCAATCTTACACACACAAACACACTTTGAGCTTTGTTTCAATGGTGAGTTTGTAGACTACAAAGGACTACAGTTTTATCCCAAGTACCAGTTTAATGACACTAGTTACCACTATCATCTAGATAATAAAAATTGATTTCAAACCCTGGAAAAGCCTCTTTGTAGTGGCTGATTAATGCTTGTAAAATTTGTTACCCATGTGGTATAAATATCTTAGAAACTCCTCACTATAAACACTAACAATATCTGCAAGACTAATATGTATGTATAATAAAATATAAAACAGACAACAATTTATATATGGATGTGACATGTCCAGTCCAATACGAGCATGCGTTTTAGGAAGTAATTCCACATTCTAGAACAATGAACACCCGACAAAGGTCAGAGGGAACAAATGAACATATAGATAAGAAAAATAGTCTGACCATATCATACACAATGATTAATACGCCCCGTCTGTAATGTTGTCTGATGTTAGTGCCTTTGTTGTTTGTGTGTTCTTATCTGCTTAGCTGTGTTTAGTTTGAGCGCATTTGAGTCACAACTGTATTTAGCTGTGTTTAAGAAAAGAAGAGAGATGGAACAAAGACACATGTTTAGTGGCGATTGCCTGGATCAGAGAGACCTTCCCAGTTCCCACTTCCAGGCTCATGTTTCTTGTACCGGAACGAGGCTGATGGGTAGGTTCGTGTTTATTGATTGAAACTTATACATAAACATTACACTGTCTAATAAAATTCAGACAACACAATTTGTATAAATTAAACAAAATTTTTAAGTTTTTATGAAAGAGTTAATCAGTACACTTTTTTTTATCTTGTAACTCTAACCAGATAATCTTCAAGGGATTTTTTTCATATGAATTATATAATTGACATTTCTTTTATCTGTATTGCAGTTCCTATGAATACAAAATCTTGAGTAGGACCTTCATTTGAAATTGACCTCTTTTGGGTAAAGTTAGTTATTTTCAATTCAGTATTTAGGATAGAACAAAAAACATCTTCCTGTCATCAGAGCTATTAAAATAATGAAGCTTAAGCTTCGGGGCAGTGTTGCCAATTTAGCATGTTTGGCGCTAGATTCAGTGTGTTTCTTGTTTTGGCAGTGCAAAAAGCGCTAAATTAGCGCCTCAAACATTTTGTCCATTTTCTGCCTATCTTTGACCATTTTTAGCGACTTTTTTGTGGTTTTTAGCCATTTCTGGCTAATAAAAAAAATTAGCACTTTTTGGCAGTTAAACTAGCGCGAAAATATTTTTTGAGTTGGCACCACTGCTTCAGGGGCCCTAATCCCGGAGGGGCCCACAGAAGCAACTTTTTTTTTTCCTTTTAAATGAGTGAATTTTTCAGCAAAATCGCTGCAGTTTTTGTTCAGATCCAGCACTGAGATAAGTGATTGGTCGTTAAACTCCAAGTCATTCAAAGAAGGAACAAACTTGCATAATTATATACAGATTCGTGTTTTGAGATTGACATTGTTAGACATCCAATGAAAAAACACAAAAGTCCTATATAAATTTTTCAACAGATAAAAAGGTTCTAACAAGAAAGAAAACACATTAGCATTCTAGAACCGCCTAACAACCAGACCATGGTAACCAGGGGCCCCGGAACTGCAGAACAGCTGTGTGGCCTCTATGAAAAAAAGAAAGTGTAAGACATACTGAATCAAATATTTAATTCAAATCAACAACTGAATAAAAATGTTCTCATAACTTTTGATCTTCAACTGAAGAGATGTAGATGAACCATAGCAAAATGAATATTGAAAAATCACGAAAATCTGGCTAATTTCAAAACAATAATTAGTAAGGTTAATAAAAGTAAACGTTTTATTTTCATTAATAATTTGTTCTGGGGTCTTAGTTATTTTATTTGATAAGTGGACTTTAAATGAGTATATAAAACAGTTTTAGCAATAAAGTTAGCTGGAAATGAAAACTTTAGCTGATTTTAGCCATTTTTAGCCATCACAAAAAAATATGTCGTAAAATGCCCTTTCTGATAAGCTGCCCCAAGCCCCAAATTGCTTCCAACGCCCCGGACGGTAACACCCCGAGACAGAAAACAGGACACTTCCTCTAAAGAAAGAACCACTTCCGGATTCCCTTTTAGGGTTATCTGCCTCTTTATGATAAACTTTATGAAGTTCTTGACTAAGATGTTTAGCCTATAATCACAATGAGAGTTTGTCGAAGGATTTAAATTCAATTTCTCTTTTTTGCGTAAATTTTGAAAAAAATCCTGATGTACTAACAAATCAAAATCGCCAAAAATTAAATAATTAAACAAGTAATGAATGTAGAAGTTATGAAATAGAAGTGTTGAAAATATTTACTTGTAAATTTTAAAGTACAACATTAAAAAAATTGTATATGACCCCGACATGATTCGAACATTCAATCTTAAGGACAGATTAAAATATTAATAATTATTCTGAAATATTAAAAAAATATGGTGTATATAGTAATAGGGAAGATAAACATATTAATTATTTTTATTTTTTAATGTAATGTATGATTTGCTACTTGGAGTTAAAAATTCTTGTGTTCAGTTTTTTTCTTTCTTTTTTTTTTTGTGTCACTGTGTATTCTAATGTTATCGAGCTCTGTCCTGTTGTGGCAAATGAGAGTTTTTCCCATTTTTTAAAAGAGGTCAAGTTGACCAAGGTACTTAAGTGGATACCAAAAACGCAAACAAAAGAAAAAATGATTTGACAAAATATCTAAATGTCAAAAACGATCAAATTGCGGCTGAAACAAGCCAAGCAAACACCAGTAAAAAGCCAATGATAATGCAGTGGTAGCTCTTTCTAGCAATATTCAACCCACTATTGACAGTACAGACAATGATCACAGTGGTCAACATGAAAAACAAGGAAAGACAGAGCAGAATCAGGAAGCAACTTCAGTGATTTCAAAGAATACAGTGATCTCGCAAACTGGCCCATAACAGTTGATAATGATTTCATACAGAATTGTTTAATGCAAGACATCAGATTTTTTTCAAAATAAAAACCCAGATGATGTATATACCGATTCCAGCAGTGTTTACAAGGAGCAAAATAGAAGTTTCTCAAACAAATACTTTGAAAGAAGACTGAAAAATACCCAGACTGTGATGAGATCCTGATTAGTTTACTCAAAGAGCAAAGGCTGTACATACTGTTTTGTTTGCAAACTCTTTTCTAAATGCCAAACGTCATTTACAACATATTTTTGAAGACTCAGAAGAGAAGCCTGAATGTAAATGAGATGCAAAGAATTTATACCACAAATTGGTAAAGCTGGAATATGCTATTTCAACAGATGTTTGGGTAGAAGTGCTGGAGCATTTCAACAAAACCAGTAAGAAACTCCAAATCCCTGGTTTTGATGTATTTGAAGGTTATCTTCTGGATTGCACACTATGAATCAGAAGCAAAAGGTTTGTGTGATGATATCACCTCAAGTAATATTCTGATGCTTCCAAACACATTGTTACAAAGAAATTTTCAGATGGAACAAGTGGTAAAGCTCCTTTTAGAGAAGCAGACAAATTTAGGATAGAAGTTCTAAATCAACTCTATCACTGCTTGATAATCCTGTTACACAAGAGAGTTGACCCATATGAGCAGATTGTGAAAAGGTTCAAGTCCTCTCAGAATTGGTGAACAACTCTGAAATTGATGAGGACAGTATTAAACTGATAATATTGTATTACAAAGATGATATTGACAAATAAGTAAATGAGTGTTATCAGTTCAAAGAATATTTGCATTTTAAGAAATCCTAAAACACGATTTTGTTCTATTCTAAATACTGAAGAAAACACATCTAAAATGCAATGCACAAAAGTTCTTCAGCTTATTTGTGAGCAACACCTAATTGAAGTGTTCCCCAATATTACTATTGTGCTTAAATTGTACTTGACATTGACAATCAAAACTGTGGAGCAGAAAGGGATTTCTCAAAGCTATCCTTTATAAAGAACAAATTTTGGTCTACCATGACTAAATAATGATAAAGGAGATGATCATTGATAGTCTCCGAAGTAAGTGCTATACACTTAGGTTAATGTACTATGAGTATGAGAATAAACACATAGACATACAAATACACAATAATCTATCATGTAGTGATACATATCGACATCTAGTGATTCACCAGCTCTAGGAAGTAGCTACCAAATGAGATAAACAGCACTAATCCATTCCATCATGTTGAGGCTGAACAACATCATATATTTTAAAAATCATTGCTGGCACAATCTCTATTTATGCTATGTTATAATGACCCCGTTGTAGACAACCTAGTGTTGCCAAATTAACCAGTTTTCAGCTAGATCTGGCTGATTTCTTTTCCAATTTATCCAATTAAAATGTACGATACCCGAAAATCTGGCTAATTTCAAAACAATAATTAGTAAGTTTAATAAAAGTAAATGTTTTATTTTCATTAATAATTTGTTCTGGGGTCTTAGTTATTTTATTTGATAAGTGGACTTTAAATGAGTATTATAAAACAGTTTTAGCAATAAAGTTAGCTGGAAATGAAAACTTTAGCCATTTTTAGCCATCACAATAAAAACATGTTGTAAAATGCCCTTTCTGATAATCTGCCCCAAGCCCCAAATTGCTTCCAACGCCCGGACGGTAACACTTCGAGACAGAAAACAGAACATTTCCTCTAAAGAAAGAACCACTTCCGGATTCCCTTTTAGGGTTATCTGCCTCTTTATAATAAACTTTATGAAGTTCTTGACTAAGATGTTTAGCCTATAATCACAATGAGAGTTTGTCGAAGGATTTCATTTTTTGTTTGTTTAGCAGTGATTCTTTTTAGGGATGTATCTAGAGTGCTAACCTAGGTGTTACTATATTAGGTTTTTACACATGTGATGGGCTTTTTTAGAAGGAGAGACTGTTCTTTTTTAAGTTGATTCTGAACAATATCAATCATTGTGACTTTTTATGTGCACCTTTTCAAAAGATTTATGTATGTTTTTCCATTTGATATAAGTAAAATACTATTGAGAAACAGGAAAAAAATTACACAGTCATAAGTTGTGATATTATCATGATTTTATTTTGTATTAGATGAGTCAACCACCATCAGAAATTAATCAGACATAGATTATTTTGCTTTTACAGCCTACTTTCTCAGAAAGACCTTCCTGGTTGATTAGAAACTTGTTTTTTTCATTGTTTGCTTTTTGCAGTAATATAATATATTATAAACATGTGAATGTCCGATACACACAAAACATTTCTTCTTTAATTTCATTGTTACAGGAATAGTACAGGAAAGGATATTTAAAAAAGAAGTATCATATGTTTGACACAAAACTTCTGAAACTTGAGTGCGCATATCTCTGCCAACACCATACACCAACTGAAAAAAAGAAAATCAATTCATATATAGCTACGATGCTTGGGATATAACAGTAAAAAAATTCCTGGATCCTCCCCAGAATGTAACTAATTCCACCTTAGCTCATAGCCAATCCTTCCACAAAGTGTTATTGAAATTCATTAAAGAACTTTTACATATACAGACACCTACAACAAATGTAGAGAGCAGTAGGTTGCTCAGAATCTAGGCAGTGCAAACAGTGCAGCTTCACAGGGCTCCAAGATTTTAGAGCCTCCAAAAAATATTTTGCGGGTAAAAAAACTAAAATAAACTAAAATTGTTTGGGGATTTATTATCTTACATAGAGATATATTATTGATCCATAACGGACTTTGTGTTAAATTAAACATCATAATTTTATGAATATTTCATTTTTGTTTTGATTTGTTTGAATATAATAACTGAATACAAAAATAGAAGGGCCCCCAAGAAATGTTATGCACTGAGCCCCATCATTGTTAAATTCAGCCCTGTCAGTAGCACAGAAGTATTGAAACTAGAGAGAGAGGCCAATGAGATTATCAGCCTCAAACTGGTTCTCAAACTTTATTCTATGACGGCACACTAAGAAATATATTTGACTTATGCGGCATACCAACTGTAGAAATGAAATGAATTACACAAAAACATTTCAGTAGTCATTAAACAAAACTTTCATATCAGCATACTGATATAAGTACTCATCGCCCCTTTTTCCTTTCACCCGTCACTAAAAAGGTTGAGATCTCACAAAATCTAGTGATAAAACCACTAGATTGGAAACTCTGTGGTGGTTGCGGGGCAAATACTCATACTGGACAGATTCAAGTCTCAAGATACACATTTGCGTATTTGGAAAGGTTTATGCAGCACAATTGGGAGATAGTTGCGTCCCACTATTGTGTCGAAATCCTCAAAAGAAGAAGAAATCAAATGAAGATTCACCCTAGGCTGACAAGCTTTCGGTAGAGCAAGCTGAGCATTCAAGAACAAAAATATCCCATTAGTCCTGAAAAGAAGGGTCTATAACCAATGTGTCCTCCTGATAGTCACCTATGAAGCTGAAATGTGGAACCTAACCAAAAGATTGCCTCTCAAACTAAGAACCATGCAACGTGCACAGGAGAGGATCATGCTTGGTGTCACATGGAGGGATCACAAGACTGCACAGTATATTAGAGAAAAAACAGGAGTCAGATATCATATAATCCATTAGAAAACTCAAATAGCAATGGGCAGGCTATGTTGCAAGAATGTCAGACAACCGCTGGACATCGCGGCTCACAACATGTGAAACTGTGGCTGACAGAAAATAAGATGGTGCAAGGATTTATATAGGTTCAGAAGATATTGGTCCCACGACACCCTCGATAGAGTGATCTGGCTAATCTTGGGGAAGGTCTATGTCCAACGAAAGATGTTCAAAGGCTGCTGCTGCCGCTGATGATAATGACGACGCAGTTTGAGAACCACTGGCCTACTGACTAGGCTCAAGGCGGCACTGGCCCACAGACTGACCGACCCATCAGGATTTTGCCCAGTGTCCCGGTGGCACAATCCCTGTTAGCCAGATCTTGTTGCTGGTGGGAAGGGGCTCACTACATGGTCCCATTTTCAAGGTTTCCACCCCATTAACCCCCGCTCTCTGCCCTTTGGGTTTCGAGGTCCTTTAAAGTGGAGCAAGGCCCTTCAGACCTTGTTAGATATTGCCCTATTGTCACTGGTTGCGAAGAGGGCCCCATAACAGTTCAAGCTTCAGGGCCCCCAAAATATAGATCCGCCACTGTCTGTCATCCAATCCACTAACCACTACTACATTAGCTTACAAACCATTACTCCACTGTGTCCATGACAGTGATATCTGAATATTTGTTGGACTAAGCCATCTTTGACATAGGGCTTCATTCACGGAGCACACAGTGAACTTGCTAACATGCTCATCACTGCTCTATGGCAGCTGTTACTTGACAGAGATCTACATATAATAAAGCTGAACTTAGCCTCCCATAGGGACCATTAAATATTAAAAAGTATTCATTTTAGTTGGTCTCCATTTTTTTTTGTATTATTCTTTTTCGACTATTATGTGTGTGTTTCATTTTCTTTCATAAGCTAAAATTATATATATATGTATAAAACGAATGTTATATTACACAGATTATTAAATTTTGTGTGTGTGAACGACTTCATCAGAAGAAATTTGAACATTGCAGAAAAGTAAAACTATCCATGCTGGATAGTAGAAATGAAATGAAGGGTGTTTTCTATGCCTGATTTATTTGACTGAAAGTTTTTTGAGGGTCTTTGAGCTGGTGGGTTATGGGTCCTTAGATTAAGTGGGTCTGTGTATGTGTATCAGCTATAAAGTAGGGGGCAGGGTGTTTAGATTAGGTGGTTCTTTGTGTAGGCTGTTAAGTGGGTGGGGATGGTTAATGTGATTTATGTTTCCTGGAAGTTCTGTCCAGATAGGTGGGAATGCTAAAATGGGTTTGTGAGGTCAAGTTATTGTTTGTCTGTATGTGCCTTAGTTGATTACAGAAACACACACAACCACAATTTTAGCTTACAGAAAACCCACATCATCAAAAAAAACATACACAATTTCACGAAACGACAATGCATCGAGGCTGCGCTCATATCCGAGTGTGAAATGATATCCCAAAGAGTTGGGTATTTCCAACTTGCAACAGCCCTAAATAAGCTTATTTTAAAGCAACACAACATCAAAATCATAAATAATCATGTACACGCACAAGGTATTGGATAAAATACAGGTTATATCATATGCATACACTGGACACATACACCCACAAACAGTACACATACATATACACACACTAGTATCCACATACAAACATACATATGTATATAAGCATATACATACCCAGCTATATACACACACCAGAACCCACCTGAATCAATAGAATGAACACACACGCACAGGCATATACAGATACACAATAACTTGACCTCATGGACCCACTTCAGCATTCCCACCTATCTGGACAGAACTTCCAGGAAACATAAATCACACCAACCACCCCCACCCACTTTATAGATGATACTCGTACACAGACCCACTTAATCTAAATACCCACACCCCACCTGCTCAAAGACCCACACAGAACTTTCAGCCAAATAAACCAGGTATAGAAAAGACCCTTCATTTCATTTCTACTATCCAGCATGGATTGTGTACTTTTCTGCAATGTTCAAATTTATTCTGATGAAGTTGATCACAGTGACGAAATGCATAAAGGTTCACCTTCATGATAATAAATATGTTTGAGTCGTAACACGCTTTTCTCAATCTTTCTTTTCCATATTGTCTAGTCACATCTACTATATATATATATATATATGAGAGAGAGAGATAATGTGTGTGTGTGTATATATATATATATAGAGAGAAAGATAATCTCTCTATATAGAGAGAGATTATGTGTGTGTG
>VCCN01003057.1:1555875-1576204 GCA_006491835.1 Architeuthis dux | reverse complement strand
CAGTCCAAATTCTATGGACCGTAGAATTAATTTTCGTTGAAAGTATATATATTTATATATCGAGCGTTTTATCAGTTTCCCAACGATGCATGTTCCCAATTTGTATCTGTTGTAAAAAGTTACAGTCCAAAATGCGAAGCTAAGTATTCAGCATTTTATGAGAAAACTTCAAATCCACAGTCCAAATTTTATGGATTGTAGAATGTCCGAAAGCTGATGAAATTCTCTTTCTAAAGATATATAAATGTGTATATCCGCATCAAGAAATAATTCCACACTCCATAGAATTCTTGCTGTGTAATTGAAATTTCCTTGAAAAATGCTACTTACCTAGCTTCACATCTTCGGCTGTCGTTCTTTCGGCTCAAAAGATATAAATTTATAACATAGCCCGTTAGGGAGCAGATGAAATTACCTTTCTAACGATATATATGTGTATACCTCCATCAAGGATTAATTCCACAATCCATAGACTTTTGACTGTGTACTCAAACTTTTCTTGTAAAAAGCTGAATACCTAGCTTCACGTTTTCGGTATTAACTTTCCATGCCCAAGAAATACATTAATTAACAATATACACAGTTGGAAAGCTGGGGAAATTATCTTTCTAATGATATATATATGTGCATACCTTCCTTGAGAATTAATTCCACAATTCATAGATTTTGTACTGCATACTTGCAGCTTTCTCGTAAAATGCTGAATACTTAGCTTCACACTTTCGGCTGTAGGTTTTTAAGCCCAACAAATACATATTAACAAGTTACACTATTTGAGAGCTGAGGGAATTTCCTTTCTAAGAATGTATATATATGTATATACCTCCATCTGAAATTAATAGATTTGGACTGTGTACTCAAATCTTTTTCGTAGAATGCTGAATACCAAGCTTCTAGTTTTCGGCTGTAACTCTTCATAACCAACAGATACAAATAGACACTGTACACCTTTGGGATGCTGATAGGATTATCTTTATAATGGTATATAAATATATATACTTCCACCAAGTATTAATTCCACAATCTATAGATTTGGACTGTGAACTTGAAGTTTTCATTGTAAAATACTGAATACTTAGCTTCATGTCTTGGGCTGTAACTTTTTAAGCCCATTGGATACAAATTGGGAACACACATCATTATAAAGCTGATAGAATTATCTTTCTAACTATATATATATATGTATATACCACAATCAAAAATTAATTCCACAGTTCATAGAATTTGGACTGTGTACTAGGAGTTTTCTTCGTAAAATGCTGAGTACTTAGCCTCACGTTTTGGGCTGTGACTTTTTACAACCAATAGATACAAATTTTTAACATGCATCGTTGGGAAGCTGATAAAACCCTTGATATATAAATATATATACTTTCAACGAGAATTAATTCTACGGTCCATAGAATTTGGACTGTGTACTTGAAGTTTTCTTTGTAAAATGCTGAGTACTTAGCTTCACGTTTTGGGCTGTGACTTTTTAATCCCAACAGATATAAATTGATAACATATACCATTGGAAAGTTGACACCATTCTCTTTCCAACGATATATATAGATGTATATACCTCCATCAAAAACTAATTCTACGATCCATAGATTTTGAACTGTGGACTTGAGGTTTTCTCGTAAAATGCTGAATACTTAGCTTCGCATTTTCGGCTGTAACCTTTTAAACACAAGAGATTCCAACTGGGAACATGCACCGTTGGGAAAAGGATTCTCTTTCTAATGATATATATATATATATGTATACTTTAATAAAAAATAATTCTACGATCCAAATACTTTGGTCTGTGGACTTGAAATTTTCTTTGTAAAATGCTGAATACTTAGCTTCATGTTTTCAGCTGTAACTTTCTAAGCCCAATAGATACAAATTGACAACATACACCATTGGAATCTGGGGAAATTCTCTTTCCAACGATATATATATATGTATATATCTCCTTCATGAATTAAATCCACAAATTTGCCTATAACGTATACTTGAAATATTCTTGTAAAATCCAGAAATACCTATAAATTATTTATTTAAGGTAAAATAAAGTGGATTTTTGAATTCCTCATGTCTGAAACCCATGATTTAGTCTTTTAAAGTACTCAGATATCTCAACTGGGAGACGAGATATGAAATTCTATTTTTTTGGTGTGTGCTGGCGGACATTTTGTTTTATGCAAATGAGGTAGTTTTTCCCAACTTTCTTCTTGGGAACATATTTTTTCTGAAAGAGGAAATCCTAAGGAACATTTTTGTATCCTCAATCTAGAATCATAGGGCGGGGGGGTGCACACGGTAGGCCCTGCTGGCTCCCGGCCTAATAGTCTTATGTATATTAATAAGATGCTTCCATAAAAGTCTATATACAAAATTTCATGGAAAAGTAGTGACCTAGTAATTTCTGAGTTTTTGTGTTGCAGAAAGTCAGACACTCAGAAAGATATGTCTCTTATGTCATAAACTTTCTTCTTAATGGTCCCTTCTGTTTCATTCATTGTCTTTATTCACTCTATCTTTTCTTTGGTTTTTATCTCTGGTTTTATGTTGTAGTTCTCTCCCTTTGCAATGTGTTTTTCCAGACCGTAAAATGCATTTCTTATTATCATTACTGTTGACAATGATTATGTCACATCATGTTCAGGAATATTTGATGTGAATATTCTTTGGATTTGGGAACATGCTAATAAATGTCATAAAAGATAGGGTTAAAACTAACATGACACAAATTCCACCCTGGGTCCAGGGCCGGATTATACTATAAGGCTGAGTAGGCTTAAGCCTAGGGGCCCATTGCTAACAGGGGCCCGGAAAAATTCTGGGATATTCATATATTGCTTAATTTTATTTTTGACAGGACCATAGCCAGATTAGCCTATACGCAAACTATGTTACGGTGTAGGGCACAAGACATTGATGGGGCCCCAAAATAAATAGCAATTTAGAAATTTATTACTACTGCCACAGGGAAAATGAATTAAACAATAAAACTGTCAAAATAAGAACATTTCCTGATGTGAAGTCTGAGCACTCATTATAATTAAGATATTGTTAATAATATCTTAAAACTTAATAAAAATGTCCTAACACATATCTCTTTAAAAAATGGAATGAATATATTACACATTAGCACATAACAATCCACTTTATTCACACGATTGACAGATTGCATTACTTAATTAAAATTATACACAAAACGGGGGCGGGGGTTCAAGATGGGGTCCCCATATTGCTATTAGCCTAGGGGCCCTGGTATAGGTTAATCTGGCCCTGCCTGGGTCCAATGAGTAATGTTTATTTCAACATATGGCAGATCATAATAATTTGAGTCGATCTGTAATGGCCAACCAGTGAACTTGAGTGTGTTTTTATGAAAATCAAACGAAATGATTGAAATTATGTGAAAGAAATTATGTGGAAAGAGTTATCTACCTTTGTAGTTTGATCCCATTCAGATTTATAAAAGATTCTGTACAATAAGCATTTACTAGTAAGTATTTTATCGTTGTTATTTGTGATGCCATAAGACAAGCTTAGACTCTTAGCACTTTTTGCAGATATTGTAAGCCGCTCCAGCTTATCAAGTTTATCTGAAAATAGAAGTAAATATTAATTTAAGCATGCAGAAAGTTTCCATATATGTTTAATGTATATGCTTTGCTAATGGTTTTACTATAGAAATGTATTGTAAGCAGGAATTAAGGCAAGTTCTATGAGGCAAGTTCTATATGAACAATATGCTTACTATTATAACTTGTTTAAAGGATGCCTTCGCAGGCCGTTAAGCTTGATGTCAAGTCACTTCCTTTTTGTATCAAATTTATATTATAATTATTTGCAAATAAGTAAATATATTACTTTGTAATTAGTATTTTTCCCCAAAATGGGGGAAAAAGTTTCCCTTCCCTTTTGGCCCCTAAACAAGAAAAAGAAAAGTTTCCCCCTCACCTAAAAAAGAAAAAAAAGGTTTACCCTCACTTTTGACCCCTAAAAAGTAAAAAGGTTTCCCCACCGTTTTAACCCCTAAAAGAGAAAAAAAAGTTCTCCCTTACTTTTGACTCCAACTTTCAAAAAAAAGTGTGATCAAAATGATGGGTATGGTAATAAAACAACTTAAAAAAAGGCACATTGTTATTACTACCCCCAAAAAAGTGATGAGAAATCTCCCATGAAAACAGAATGTTCCATTTCGATGTCATAATGACTGAACACAAAATAAAGTTCCGCATTATAATTTTATAGTAAATTGAACTCCCCTACTAAAACATGATGTAATGGTTGAGAATCACCTAGATTTGTTTTATTCACTAAGTTAGAGCATCCTGAAGATGTGGTGCTAAATAAACTTTGCATATGATGTGCCGTTTTTGCTGTATTACAGTAACATACCCACACACACACATATACAGAAAAACTATTATTATAAAGATTATATAATATACATAACTTAAAATATGTTTATATAAAATAAATATTTATTAATATGTGTATTACATGTGTGTGTGTGTGTGTGTGTGTGTATTTGTGTCTGTGTGTGTGCACATTGCTAGTCTTAGAGACTTACAAATTCTTTTATTTGCTTTAAATGTCCAGTTGCCATGATAAACAGGAAAGCCTGTCATAGAAATCTGAATAAAAGTAACTTACAAATCTGGAAATCTGAACAAAAGTAACTTACAAATTGTTTTATTTGCTTTAAATATCCAGTTATTCTCATAAACAGGAAAGCCTGTCGTGGAAATCTGAACATGAAAAGTGTATGTGAAATACCATTCGCAATAGATTTTGCAAATTCTGGTGTTGTTACAAAACTGAAATTTCTGTCCCAAGTCGTCCTTGCTGAAAGTAGAAGATAGCAAATTTTAAAATGATTTCACAAAAGGAAAAGAATATTCCTACACTTTTTAATAAACACTGTCATGTTTAAAATGAAAAGAAGAATAAACCTCTTATCTCTTTGAAATTTGTCTGATCTTTGATTTGAGCTGTTATGAAAACGTTTTTTATTTATATTTATTGTGGGTAGTAAGCAATTTACTTCCTTTAGATTAAAAAAGCCAGAGAGCTGCGTATGTGAGCACATGGTAATAAAATAGCTATTCCAAAAGGGATAGATTCAATATATGGTACTATCTAGCTCTATTACAATTAAGTAACTCTATCAGCAAGCCCAGTGTGAAAATAAGTACCATTTTGGAATCAGTATCCAGGAAGATTCTCCATCAAATATAATAGAAATAGGCTTATGTATGAATCTTGTGGAATATTTATTATATTGTGGAGAAAACTGAATGCATATGAATTATTTTTTTAAAAAATTCATTAACCACCCCCTTCAAGAGTTGGCTCCCTGTGACTCCTGACTTTTCTCAAAGATATTTCACAGCAGGGACGAGATTAAAGAGAAAGCGACTATGATGACAATCCTGAAAGAGGACTTTGCAGACTGTTTTGAGAAGTGGAAGAAACTCTGGGATAAGTGTGTGAGGTCCCAAGGTTTGTACTTTGAAGGGGACTAAGGTGTCATTGACCTAGGTAGGCTATTTTTTTGTTAATATTAAATGGCTGAATACTTTCCAGACAGACTGTGTTTTCACTTAGGAACTGTAAAAGAATGAATGTTTATTAGACATTTATGAATTTGCATTTTTGTGTTCAAAAGGGTGTTAAAAATTCTTACTATGTGATTTTTATATATTCATATGGCCTGACTGTAATGCTCATCATCATCTGACAATGTTTCGTGAAGGACGTAACCATAGCCGTTACTTGTGGTGCTGAAAAGCATATTTTGAAAATTAGTAAAATTTCAGATCAAATATTTTACTTTCATCTTGCCATTTGTAGAAAAAAAATAATGAGTAGCTTTTCAGGTCATGGTAAAACATGAGTAGCAACAAGAAGCAATGAGCGGCAAATATATCATTTATTACCAGTAACAAACCCTAACCCTAATTTCTTTAATCACCACAAACCTCTGTATCAGAGCTTTTCTTTTTTAAATTACATTCCCTCTAAGAAGCAACAATAAGTAACTAGAAGCGAAGCAAAGATATCATTTATTACTAGCAACAAACCCTAACACTAAATTCTTTAATTAATCACCACAAACCTCTGTATAAAATCTTTTTTATAATTACATTTTCTTTGCTTCTTGTTATGAGAAGCAATGGGAAGCAACAATAAGCAACTACAAGCGAAGCAAAGATATCATTTATTACCAGTAACAAATGTTACCCATGATAATATCGGTAAGATGAAACTATTTTTTCAGCTATTAAAAAAGAAAGGACAGGAAAACTCTTGCTCACTGTCAAAAAAAGAAGAATCAAGTCCAGGTGAATGCCAATCAAAATGAAGCCATTGGCTTGTTAAAATCAAGGGAATAATGAATGATCAAAGTTACCTCCCTTCCACCATTATGTAATTTTTATTTTTTTTTTTAAATTCTATTCATAGAAGAGTTCCACTATGAATTAGGAGCAGTATCAAGTGGTTTATTACTTTGAGTTAAAATTAGATTCTCTTCATTTCTCATTGCTTCTTGTATTTTACAGGAACCAGTAGCTTATCTGCTAATTAGCATTTTCCTATGCAAGAAGCCCTTTTGGAGTGGAACCCAAAACCCTATGTATACATGTATGTAGGTACGTCAATTAATCTATAACCTAATGATTGAAAAAGCATTTATTTCACACAACAAATATTTATTTTTTAACATAATCTCCTTCCTTGTCAATGCATTTAACATAACACTTCCTTATTAAATTGAACATTACTCAGTGAAAATTTCAGATCAAAATTCAGCTAATAACAGTGTCAGGTTACATATTGTTTGCATGAATAGAAGGCATAAATCCATCAATGCTATAATCCACAATTTTAACATCACGAATGTTTCAGCATGCTTTCATGAATAAAAAGCATGTCCATCAATGTTATGTATCTACAATGCTAGCATCATGAGTACATCAGCATGTTTATATGAATTAAAACCATATATCCACCAATGCGATATATCTACAATCCTAACATCTTGAGTGCATAAGCCTGTTTGCATGAATAAAAAGCAAAAAAAGAAACAGCAAATGTCAGGATAGCAAAAAGCCATATGGCAAGGTACAATATATCCATTGAAAAAACACATGAGTTACGTTTTACTGAGAGTCAAAATGCAAACATAAAACTTACCATCAATAATACCATTTGTTTGTACTGTTAATAAGAGTAACAATGTCATAAATAGCATCTTGTAATGGCTGCTCTGGAAAACAAAAAATGAAATCATTGTAGTTAGTATAGAAATCCCTTGATTTTAGAAGCGTTGCATAGCAACATTTTTCATTAACTAAAAAAAGTTACATCACAGTAATTTTATTGATAATTGGGATCAGGTTTACATCAGGCACCCTGAAATTTGTCAAATCGAAAAGGGACACATTTTGCCTCGACATTTGTTCGAAGTTACTTACATTCAATAAAAAATAAGTTTTTTTTTTAAAACTAACAAATTGTCGAAGTTACTAAGATATTTTCTGTGCTTTCAATCTAACCTTCTTTTTTCTATCATGCTAAGATGACAGTTACTGAATGATTGTAAAATTTAAACTCTAATAATCGCTTTAAAAGCCAAAACCTAGAATAGTTGGATTGAAATGTGTGCTTAGTATATTGTAGTGTCTCCCAGCTCGTGGGAATCTCACTGAAAAGGAAGATTAAACAAAGGAACTAGGACGAAGACAAATGTGATGTTTAACTGATCACGCTCGGAGAAGAACTGCTAGCATCTTCACTCTGCGTGTTTATCTTTATTTTTGCCGTTAGCATGGCGCATGACAGGAAACTCACTTCGGTCATTATGGGCTGTGGCAAGGGAGGTAACTCGAGGTATTTAACTCCCTTGAATCGTCTAGGCCGACATTACATATATGAAGCTAGGTGAACACTTTTCCTTAAGTAAGAATGATAAGGAAGTGTGGTTGTATATTATTGTTTAATTTTTGGGAGCCTAAAAAATGTTGAGCTTTAAAAATGTTTGCTTAGAATATGAAGACAGGTAAACACTTTTCCCTAAGTAAGGGTGATAAGAAAGTGTGGTTGCATATTATTGTTTAATTTTTGGATGCCTAAAAAAACATTAAGTTTTAAAAATGTGTGATTAGAATATGAAGCCAGGTAAACACTTTTCCCTAAGTAAGGATGATAAAGAAATGTGATTGTATATTATTGTTTAATGTTTGGATGCCTAAACAGTTTTAAAAATGTGTGATTAGAATATGAAGCTAGGAAAACACTTTTCCCCAAGTAAGGATGATAAGGAAGTGTGGTTATATATTAAAATATCAAAAAAACTATCCGGCTATAACAGTTGGTGAGAAAATGTCTCTGCATTTGATCTATAAACTGTGTAAGTCTCAAGCTTCACAAAGCAGTGGAAAATATACAAGAATCATTTAAGTCATTAAAAAAGACAGTGAAAATTATACCAAAGTTATTTGAGTCACTACACAAGCAATTTAGTTAGATATTTTCTATAGTTTTGAGAAGGGTCATAAACATTCAAATAGTGCTTTGGACGATTGAACTCCTTGTTGTTTGTGTTGTTAACACAATGTTTGGGCCAATCCATTCTTCGGCCTTCTTCAGGTGTAAAATCCGAATGTAATGCAGTAAACAGAATTTTTTTTAATTTCAAAAGGAGGTAACCCTTTACTCACAGACCATGATCCCATGTTTGACCCCAAGTTTAAAGGTTACAATGGAGCAGTAGGCAAATTTGAGTCTCACATTAATATGGGATCAGTACACTGACCTCAAAGAAAATGGTGACTGCCTCAATATTCTAGAGACAAGATACAGGCCCTACAACAGAAATATGATGAACAGCAAACCTCAACCTTCCCTGATGCCAGACGTTGACTCGATTTTGCGGATCATAGGACAATGGAAGTATATCATTATTTCCAATCTGACAAGTGCCTTCCATCAGATTCTACTTTCACAATCATCATTGAAGTATTGCAGTATAGTCACACCATGTATGCCATGTGCAATGGAAGGCTCCACCTTCAGTGTGAAGTTACGACAACACCAAGTAACATGGCTTCCGTGTGAAATTGAAGCACTATGTATCGCAGCTATTATCAAACACCTCAGCCCATATATAATACAATCACTCCATCAAACGCATGTACTTACAGATAGCAAACCGTGTATACAGGCATTTGAAAAGCTGAGACGTGGAGAATTCTCATCCAGCCCGAGGATGACATCATTCTTATCTACCGCCAGCCAATACCGCACATCTATTCAACACTGCGATGGATCCACCAATGTACTATCAGATTTCACGAGTCGTAATGCGCCGGAGTGTTCCGAGCCTTGATGCCACATATTCACTTTATTGCACAGACAGAAGACGCAGTTGTACACTCAATATGTGTACAAGATGTAATAGACAACAAAACCAGCTTACCA
Source organism: Architeuthis dux (assembly GCA_006491835.1). Classification (NCBI taxonomy): domain Eukaryota; kingdom Metazoa; phylum Mollusca; class Cephalopoda; order Oegopsida; family Architeuthidae; genus Architeuthis; species Architeuthis dux. The sequence continues at coordinate 1,566,733 of VCCN01003057.1, read as the reverse complement.
TTCACGACTCGTTCAGCAGGGCTGTCAATACAGTCAGAATGTCCCAATCTGAGAAGAATACATGCGCATCTGAAGCAGGGGTCACGTCTGTCGAAAAAGCTAACCAACATCAGAGATGTTAAGTGATATAACAGCAAGGGATCGTCTTCTCGTAGTATGCTGTAGTGATCCTTTCCAACCTACAACCGAATGCATTATCGTGCCACGATCCATACTCAATGACCTACTCACTACATTACATATTTCACTTGACCACCCAACTTGTAATCAAGTGTGGTGAGACAACATCTCTGTGCATTAGATTTGACCAAATCCATTGAACGTGTATGTGAATCATGCTATGTTTGTGCTTCCCTGAAAAAGTTCCCAGATCAGTTGTACATCAATCATCCGAGGAGCCCACAGATGCATTCGGTATTACGTTTGCTGCTGACATACTAAAGCACAACTGTCAGTTAGTATTTGTTTTGAGGGAATGCATGACTTCATACACTACAGCCTGTCTCGTCCCAAACGAGAAATGTGACACCCACCGTGAGGCTATTCTACATCTAGCTTTAGACTTAAGCCCTCTTGACGGACCGGCCACCATAATCTGTGTGGATCACGCATCTGGGTGCATGGCATTACAAGATGATGAGGCTCTAAGCAGGTTTCGAATCACTCTGGAAGTAGGCTGTATAAAGAATGAGAACAAGAACCCTGTCGCAGAAAAGGCCATCGGCGAACTAGAAAAGGAGTTATTACGCCAAGAACCAGAAGGAGGCCATATAACCGAACTTTCGTTAACTATCGCTGTGGCTCGCCTCAACTTCTGCATCCGATTCACTGGGCTGTCTCCTCTCGAGTTATGGAAACAACAGTATACCAGTGTAGTATAACAATGAACAAATACCAGTGTTCGATCTGGATGTTCTGATTACTAAGCATGCTCTTCACGAATCTAATCACTCCGCCAGTGCATTCTCCAAATGGAAAAGTCACAGAATAACGCAGAAACAATCACTGCGCGTTGGCGACCTTGTCTACTTGTATAGCGATTGCGACATGTCAAGAGCACAAAGCCGTTATATCATTACATCGGTTGATGAAAAATGGTGTTACATCAGGAAGTTTTCCGAAAGACAAATTCTTTCCAGCTCGTACAAAGTGAAAATAGTGTGAAATTTCACCGACCAAATCCGCTGTTCGCTCCGATGAAGATGACGAAGAACCGGAAGAACCTCATCCATCAATTACTGGTCCTGTAGACATACCACCGATTCTGTCTGAGCCAGCTAACTTTGATCATGAATCAAATGAACCTACTCTTCTTACCGGACTAAATGACGATTTGAGCCAGACCAAGAACAAACTATCGGTCGAAAGACAATCATCACAATTCGCGCAGGACCAACCTAGTTATCATGTACGCGACCGTCGTCCACCAAAATATCTGGAGGATTATGTGCTCTATTGACTCTTCTGGTATTGCTGATGTTAATCAATGCCTGGCAAGGATAATTTCACAATTTGTTTGTTTTCATTTTTTTTCTTCTTTATTTTCATTTATAAGTATTTCAAAAAAGAAAAAAAAAAGAAATAGAAGTTACGCCATTATACTAACTATTATAATAAGAGTTATCTTTCCTGATTGTGTATACTATTATATATTTTGGTTAGAGTTATCTCCCGTTATCCGTGTAACTCTCCTGTTGGTATTGTAAATATCCAAATGTTCAAATGTTCAAATGTTATGCTTTCTCACTTTATTTATTTGTTTTTTATTTTTATTTTGGGAGAGGTGATGCTCGTGTAGTATTCTGATCAAAGAGCATTACCCTTAGTTTTTCATTTGTTCAATTAGAAAATATTTGTCCCGAATTTTCTTCAAAGTCACATTGTGGGAAAGAGTGGTTAGAGAAGAGCATGGCAGAGTTTGTCAATGAAGAATATATTAGAGAAAAAAAATACAAGTAAACAATTTTGCAGTGCCGTTTGATTTTCAAGTTTGAGCATGTTGAGACTAGCATGTAAAGGGTTACAATTGGCATGAAAGTCAGAAAAAGATATAGTACGAATGGCCCTATTTTGCAACTTAAAAAACATTTTGTTATAGATATTTGGGCTTTGTCCCCATATCTGGCAACCATAGGTAAGATGAGATGAGAAAATAATATAATACAGAGATTTCAGATCTACAGCGTTAATGTAGTGCCTGGCTTTACATAACATGCCATTTGCTCTTTTCAATTTTTTAGTTAAGATTTTGCAGTGGAATCTACCCTCAAGGTAGACCCCAATATATTTAATGTTTTTGGATGGAAAAATTCTGTGTAAATTCATTTTTATCTTTAGATCAGGCAATTTTTCACCTGGTTTATGAAAGAATATGATTTCTGTTTTATCACAATTAAGTGAGATTTTATTGGCAAGTAACCAGTTATAAAGAATTTTTAAATCGTCATTAATTGATCTTTGCATGGATTTTGCAGAACTGTCAATATTAAGGAGATTCGTGTCATCAGCAAAGTGATAGACCTTGCTATTTTTAATTGCACAGTGTAGATCGTTGATGTAAACAAAGAAAAATAGTGGACCAAGAACCTATCCCTGGGGGGGCGCCATGCATTACTGGTTTTGTAGTAGATCTATATCTCAGTATTGAAACATAGTGAGCGTTTTTTTAAATATGAAGAAAAACAATTCTTTGCAAATCCTCCGACACTGTAATGGTCAAGTTTGGCAATAAATATATCGTGGTTAACTGTATCAAATGCTTTTTGAAGGTCTACGAAGACACCACAAGCAATTTTCTTGTTATCAAGGGCTTGTCTGATATTTTCTGTTATATCGATTAAGGCGTGATTCGTTGAATGCTTCTTGTGAAATCCAAATTAAAGGAAATATATACACTGACAGTCCTCTAGAAACTTGTAGATTCTAATATGGACAAGTTTTTCAAAGAAGTTTGTTGAGGTTAGAAAGAAGGGATATCGGCCGATAATTACAAACTAGTAAGCGTGAGCCTTTTTTGTATATTGGAATTGTTTTAGAGATTTTTAAGACATCAGGGTGTTTGCCTGTCCTAAATGAAAGATTAAATATCTTTCTAAGAGGATTGCAAATTTCATCTTTTAGTAAATTGAGAATACGAGTGGAAATACTATTAGGCTCATAGGACTTATTGAGTTCCAGGGATGAGATGATCGATTTAATTTCATTTTCAGTGAATTCTTCAAATACAAATGTTTTAAGAGGTCTTTGTGACAGAAAGTCTCTATATGATTTTAGCCATTATATTTACGTTTTTTTTATGATCTGTTCTGCTATTGATGTAAAATAATCATTAAATGAATTTGAAATTTCAGTTGGATTCGTGCTGGTGTTTTCTCTGACTTGAAGGCACGTAGGGTGATCAAAATTCTTTGATTTTATATTAATAACTTCTTTGATGTCTTTCCAAATTTTCTGAAGATTGTTTTTATGTTCTGTTAGATGGGTTATCTCATTTTTTCATAATGAAAAATGAGATAACCCATCTAACATGCACTGGCAAAAAAGTCTACTATCAAAAATATTTTGAAGAACATAGTAACATAGCAAAGTAACTCCGCTTTGCGGTCTTTATTTTTACATTTTACTTTTCTCCCTGATTTTGTCAAGGATTTCATTAGAGATCCAAGGTTTATATTTTTGTTTAAATTGTGTTTGAGTTATTTTCCTTAGTGGCATATGTTTGTCTAATAGTTCATTGAATTTTATTAGGAAGTTTTCCATTGCCAAATTAGCACCATTTTTATTTATATCAATTATCTCATCCCATTTAATGTTTTGATAATCTGTGACAAAATTAACTTTATCAAAGTTTTTTAGGTTACGAATGAGTATGTTGTGATTTTTCGGCAGATGATTTTGGTTTTGTCTTGGTTTTATCATTAATGAGGGAAGATGACCATCAGACAGGTTGACTATAAGATTACCAGTCTTTGTGTCAGGATGCAAATGATTAGTAAAAATATTGTCTATCAATGTGTTGTTACCCCTGTTGATCTTTGTCGGTATAGTGATTACTGGGAGTAAGAAGTTTGACAACATTATATAAAAAAAATCGAAAGCTTTGTTATGCGTGGAAGCATTCGAAAGATTAAAATTGAAGTCTCCCTTGATGAAAGCTTTTTTGTTTTCAATTGAGAGTCTATCGACCAGACCGTTCAAATATTCCTCAGTGAAAACCTCTTCTGACATGCATGGATGTCTATAAATGATACCGACTATGTCATTTGTTTCTTTTTTGTCATTGATCTCTATAAAGAATGATTCTAATTCCCTTGTTCTATATGTTACGATCATGGCGTGGTTTAAAGTTTATTCCTGATTTAACATAGATCAATACACCTACACCTCCTTTAGCAGGTGCTGTATTTTCGCTGATTACCAATCAACGAACACCCAAACAAATCAACACGTAAGGATATTTTACAGGTTGTTACTGTTTGATATCTGCTTAGTGACTAATACAACTTACAAGTGACTTCTTTCTAAACGTTTTCTGATTTGAGGGAATAAATTAAATATTCAAGTTTATTTAACGCGCATGCGATGATGTTCGGAATTATTAGCCCACTGCCAAGCTTTTTAAATATTGTTTAAATATGATTGTTATAATGTGTGCTTGTATATACAAATGGTATACTTTTTTTAACACTAAAATAAATGTTAATGTTATTTTCTAGCTTTGTTGTTGTTAATGTTGTGATAGATATAGTAAAGAGTAAAAAAAAAATACTAAAAGACAGTGAACGAGAAAGCGAGTGGGATGTATGTATGTATGTGAAAGCTAGGATTAGGAAAATACTTTTCACTCGGCGACGTGTTTTAAGGACAAATGAGCCAAAACATAAAATTATTACATTTCTCCGTTTTTTTATTTCTGTTGGATGAATTATTATAAATCAAGGTACAAAGTAGTCATAAAAGATTTAAATAATAATGATAAAATTATTAGATTACTCACCAAGTCACCTATTCCATGTTTCGACTTGTGGGGAAAAACAACATAAAGTTATCTTTTTAAAACAGCATTAAAAGGACAGTTAATTTTTGTTTGTCCTACAAAAAAAGGAAAACCTCCACACTTACAATCGGTATTATTTGGGTAAAAAATAAGACCTTTCAAACTCATGAATTCAATGTTTTGTCTCTCTCGTACTTTACTTTCATTATTTTTATTGCACGGATAACATAGATAAGAAAGATAATAATAAAAAGTTATAGGATAGGACGGTGAACTTCCGCCGTTTTATAAAAAAGAAATCATTTTAGGCAGTAATGTAATTGTGTTGATGTTAAAATGTAGGGTCGTCATTTTTGGGCTCTTCAGACAGAGATAGTATCAAATCCTTAGCTCCTTTCAATTTTAAGTTACATTTAACTAGGTATTTCTGCGGGGTTCGTGATCCACTTACAGAAAATTGACACCTTGATAAAATAAACGTCATAATCATATAAAACTTTTCGTTGGAAAATGTTGGTGTGATTAGTAAGTTGAAAGATTGGCGAAATATATGAGATAAAAATTATTTGTGTGCACCTTATAAAACGGGAGATATTATTGAATCAAAATAGTGTAACATATCCGTACAAATGTAAACAAATTCTGCTTCTGAGTCTTTTTTAATCACAATGAAAAAATAGTTGTTTCCCGAAATTTGGAATACAAACCGATTTTTTTTTAAAATTCATCCTTTATTCGATAAGTATTGAAAATTTTATTAAGATCGGATCTGTAGTTGATGTATAATAAATTTTTAAAATCTAGGTGTTTTTTTGATCGTTGAAAAGCAGAGAAAATGTACTACTAATTGCTACGGAAACGATTTACATTTGCGCGGAGATTTACACTATTTTGATTCAATAATATCTCCCGTTTTATAAGGTGCACACAAATAATTTTTATCTCATATATTTCGCCAATCTTTCAACTTACTAATGACAACGAAAAAATTAAGTTTTATATGATTTTGACGTTTATTTTATCAAGGTGTCAATTTTCCGTAAGTGGGTCACGAACCCCGCAGAAATACCTAGTTAAATCTAACTTAAAATTGAAAGGAGCTAAGGATTTGCTACTATCTCTGTCTTTGATATTGTAAATTCTTGTACAAGCATTCCATAATCAGGATTCAATCCGTAATTCTTGTAATTGTTTGTTATTTTAACAAAACAAAACACCCATTTTAATAACATTCCTTACTTTTCAATTTCAGCCAAATAAAAAAATTAATTTTGTTTACCATTTGTCAATATAGCCCTTATCCTAATTCCTGACCTAACAATCGCATTTTATATACACTACACAATTGTGTATATACGTATTTAAACTCATTCTATTTATCTCTAGGGCTCGTATTGCTACAGTGATAGTTCAGCTACATGTATTAATTGGCATATTCTTGAAATTAATTGAGTTGGATTGCTTAAAAACATAAATTTAATCATTTCAAAGATATTTTATTATACTAAAGTACAAAGTACATAAATTAGGTACTTTAATGTTGTTAGCAACTGCATATTCATATGCCAGTCGTTTTGTTATCTTTGTTGTTAAACCATGGAATATGTTGGAACAATGCTTTAGATAATCAGCCATCTCTCTCTCAATGTCGTGTGTGAGGACTTGCCGAACTGAAAAAGTGGCTAGGTTAAAACCCCAACCCACTTTTTTGTCCCTTGACAAGTAGTCCATAAGTGTGTTTCTTGGGACGCCATTTTTATTAGCAGCACTCCTTACTGAATTTCCATTTGACTTAACTTCCCCTAAAGCATCTCTCAGAGCAGATTCATCCCTCTCCCTATTGGTCATTTTCTTGTATTTCCTTCCCATGATGACTGGTGGATCATCATTATCATCATTACCATATTTATTATTATAGAGTACAGATAAATATTATTCCCTGATGGCTATTAGGAGTTTTACTTTGAGTTAATAATTACTTAAAGGAAGTAGTGTTATCATTTTATAGAGGTCATAACTTTGTAATAGTGGGGAGATGGTTCGGACACTGACGAACTATCCCTCTGCTTGACTGTCCGACCTATCACCTCACATTATGATAAAATAATGGCTACACTCAAAGTTCATACAACTGAGTTTAACATTCATTTTCAACAGCAATATCTTCTATATTGTACACAGATTCACCATAGTAATGCATAAATCACTGCTTTCCATATTCATGTAGGTGGAGCTTACGCTATACATTCCAAAAGATACATAGCAACCTCAAAAAAACATATATTCTGACCTGGAGAAAGAAGTTCTGGGCTTGTTGTTTTGAAATTCCTCATGGACGATGTAAACAAACTCGGATTTTCAGACAAGATCAATAAGAGAAAAAAGAATTGTATGTACGATCGTATGTATCTGTACGTGATTTATAAAAGGATTTATTGTTGTTGATTGAGTATTTTCGAACATTCATTTCAAAACTTATTCTAATTTTATTTTGGCTCGAGAACATGGGGCTGTAATTCAAATCCTAAATTAACACGGTCACGTAAGCATAATAATTTTATAGTCTGTACGTTAAAAAAATATTCAAAATTCTTTAAAAAAATATATTGTTATCAAATTTGGTAAAAATATAAATAAAAAAGCAACTGAAAAGTCTCTAAATAAAAAATATTTATTGCATTTTCTAATTCAAGGCCAATTAAAAAATTATGTTGCAGTTTCTGTTCGAATAGAATAAGTAAAATAAATATTATTTGTGTTTATTAATCTTATTTGTAATAGTCCTGGGGCCCGCAGGGGTTACCGTGCACCCCCCCTCCGATTCTACATTTAGGGTACCAAAATGTTCCTTAGGATGTTCTCTTTCAGAAAAAAAGATGTTCTCAAGAAAAAAGTTGGGAAGAACTACCTCATTTGCATGAAACAAAATGGCCGCCAGCACACACAAAAAAAACAGAATTTCATATCTCGTCTCCCATATCTGAGTACTTAAAAGGTTAAATCATGGTTTTCAGACATGAGGAATTCAAAAATCCACTTTATTTTACCATAAAATAATTAATTTATAGGTATTTCAGGATTTTACAAGGAAATTTCAAGTATACTTTAATCCATAGACTTTGGACTGCGTACATGAAGTTTTCTCGTAAAATGCTGAATACTTAGCTTCACATTTTCGGCTGTAATTTTTTAAGCCCAACACATACAAATTACACTATTCGAGAGCTGGGGGAATTATCTTTCTAAGGATGTATATAGCCCCTGTTGTGTCTCCCAGCCCGTGGGAATCTCATTGAAAAGGAAGATGAAGCAAAAGAACAAGGACAAAGACAACGTGATGTTTAACTGATCACGCTCGGAGAAGAAGTGGTTAGCATCTTTATCTTTATTTTACCGTTTGCACGGCGCATGACCGGAAACTTACTTCCGTCATTATGGGCTGTGGCAAGGGAGGTAATTCGAGGTATTTAACTCCTTTGCGTCGTCTTAGCCGACCTAACACCTCTTCCCTCCTCGGTAAGGAGGATGTGAGGTCCTTCTTTTATGTCGTGGGTTGTGTTTGTGTGTTTGCAATATGCCTGTGTTTGTTTTTCTGCACTGTATGTGTCTATGTAGTATGTTTGTTATGTAAGTTATCTATGTGGTATGTTTGTTGTGTAGGTTGATGTGCGTGGTACGTTTTTGTGGGGAACGCGTTTATTTTAGGACATAGTCCTGGAATCTCTTCGGCATTTTTGCCTCCGGCCGTGTGCTGCGCCTGATCGGCTATGGGTTTGCCAGTGTAGTCGTGGACGGTGTAGGCTGTGGTAGTGTAGGAGCCTAAAGGTCCTTTATGTGAATGTTGAACGTTTATTTTATTTTTATATTTACCCCCTTCCCCCTCTGTTTTTTTTTTTGGGGGGGGGGGTGTTTCGTGATCACACAGGTCCAACGTTTTTTTTTCTTGTTTTGTGATTACTGCGTGTGTGTAGTTATTGTTTTGCGTGTATGCTGTTCCGACTGGTGCTGTTGTGTATTTTTCGTTTTGCGTCTTTCTTGTTGTCTTGATTTCCGTTTCCGCCGCTGGTGTATGTGTTGTGTCTGTTTTCGAGTTAGAGTCTCACTGGCTTTGTGTTTCGTCTAATTGTTTTTCAATTTCGGCGAGGCGCTTCTCGGACAGATTTAACTTCTTTTCCAACTCATCTATCTTTGCCAGTTGTGCGCTCATTTAGTTGTCTGTTATTCTGTCATTGTTTCCGGGCTGGTGCGTGGTGGGCGATTTTGACGATATTCGGCGCCTGAACTGAGTCAGCGTCCAAAAGATCGTGATCGTTCGGTCCGCTGGAATCCACAACGTATAGTTTCGTGTTTGTGTGGATTCCATTTCGTGCAATTTTAGCGTAGATGAGTCCACGCTCGGGAAGTGCCCGAACCGACCAGTATGCGTATATGTTGGATGCGTGCCTCTGTAACTTGGGTCGGTCCGGCATGCCATCGTAGTCCTGCCCAGTGAGAATATTAACACTGGCACCAGTATCGACTACAAACGTTATTGGAGTCCTATTTATATGGGCAGTGACGGCAGAGGTACTAACATTTCAGACTCGCCTGCCATTGACCGTAAAAACAGACTCGTCACTGGATGGATATGGGGATGGAGCTCTCTTAGTCGCAGGTCCGGAAATACTCGATGAATTTGGTTGATTTTTTGCCTGGATGACCGGCAGACCCATGCGAAATGGTTCATCTTGTAACAGCTTCTACATCCCCCCCCTGGCTGGACAGTCTGTTGGCACCACGTGGTGGCGAACTTGCTGAGCTTGGTTGGTGACTGCTATGACCGCTTCTGGACATCTCTGTGTTGATTTTGGCAGAAAAATCTGTGTCGTTTCGTCTGTATCCGCTTCGATTGTAGTTTAGTCGGCCAGATATTGCGTGCACAGCGTGTCTCTATTGCTGAAGCCCGCGCGTCTGCAAGCACAGTAGCTCTTGCTTCGTCGAGCACTTGTTTCAAAGTGGAGTCATCTCTCAACGCTCTGCGTCTGACCCACGTGGAAAAACAGCCTTGCGGAATTTGCGCCAGAATTTCACGTTCTACGTGTTGGAAATCGCATGTGTCAGCCAAATTCCGAAGTCGTGTGTAGTACCCGTCTAAGTTTTCCGAGGGAGTCTGGAACGCTTGTCTGAACTTGAAAATCTTGTAGCATGTGTTTTTCGTCGGGGTAAAATACGCCGTCAGCGAACGTTTTAGTTTTCCGTAATCCGCTGGTATTTGTACCCCATCCACAATGTGTGTCGCTCCGAGTCCTTTGTCTTCATCTGTGAAGCTATCGACGATCTCAAAACGTTCGTCGCCGGCGTAGTGGAGAAGCATGGCCCTTTTCTTCTTTTTCGTTTTCTACGTCCATGGCGCACAGCAGATTCTCGAACTTTTCAATCCATTTTCGCCATATGACGCCGGTTGTGTTCTCTCTGTTGTGAATCTGAAATGGCGGGAACGGAGGTAGAAAATTAGCCATCGTGTGTTGAGGTGATTATTTCTTTGTTTTTTAAAGACGGGAGTTGCTATCTCATCCTCGTCGCCAAAATGTAGTGTCTCCCAGCTCGTGTGAATCTCACTGAAAAGGAAGATGAAGCAAAATGAAAAAGGACGAAGACAATGTGAGGTTTAACTGATCACGCTCGGCGAAGAAGTGGTTAGCATCTTTTCTCCGCGAGTTTATTTTTATTTTACCGTTCGCACGGCGCATGACCGGAAACTCATTTCCGTCATTATGAGCTGTGGTAATGGAGGTAACTCGAGGTATTTAACACCCTTGCGTCGTCTTAGCCGACATAACACCCCCATCAGAAATTAATTCCACAATCCATAGATTTAGACTG
>VCCN01003057.1:1542720-1554230 GCA_006491835.1 Architeuthis dux | reverse complement strand
GACATCCTAAGGAACATTCTGGTAACCTAAATGTAGAATCATTTGGGGTGGTGCACGGTAACCCCTGCTGGCCCCCGGACTATACGTGATAAGGCAGCAAATTAGCGAGCTTGAACATTTTGGACACTTTTAACGTGTTTTTGACCATTTTTTGTATCCTTTTGGTTTGTTATGGCTATTTATGGCGTTTTTTGTCTACCGAAGGAACATAACTATTTATATAATTGTTTCTGTGGTAAAATCTGTTTCACTTAACTTTGTTTCAGTTAAAGTCGCTGTTTTCAGGAACCTAACTACGACATTGACCGGGGAGTGTCTGTATTTTATTTAGCTACGCTTTTTTTTTCAACGTGAATAATGTTTTACATTATTTATAAGTTGAAGGATTAAATGTAGCGAAAAAAAACTTTTGAATAAAACATTTGTAGGGACAGTAAGAAGAGATAAAACAATGGGTTTTTTTACGACTTTTTCAAACATTTTAACTTATTTCGACTCGACAATCCCCTTTTCTGTCATCATTTTTTTTACATCCGTGTCTAATTCTGTTGATTACTGTTCCCTTTTCTATGAAATAAGAACACGTGACGGGCGGGGGTGAGTTGAAATTGCCTTGACATTGCTAAAGATTGTTGTATTCTCGATACGGCGTATCTAGTTCCTTCAAAAACATTTCCTTCACTGGGTTTATTATATATTTATTTATTTGTATACTTTCACCCTTCTTCCTCCTGTCATTTAGTTTAGCAATCTAATAGTCACTGCAGTATTCACCTACCTTGGACGGAAAGTAACGGTCCCGTTTACTATTAAAGTGTTGTTTGCTTGCCTCCCCACGACGGCAGGCTAGACACAAGGTCGAGATTATGGTGGGGTCTCAAAAACATCCAGAAATATCTAGTATCTAAGGAAGTTTAGCGTCCCAAATTAAATATCTAAAACATCTAGAATCTAGGGAACTTTAGCGTCCGAAATACTGCGATTTTAATAATACAATGTAGACACATGTAGATTTCTGTTCTTACATTGGTTCTCTCTTCACTCCATATAACTTAATGCAAATAGGATTTGAAAAGGGGTTTACTGGTCCCACACTGTTTTTTAAAGTGTATATTAATACAATGTTTACACTCCTTAGTTGTGGCAATTTCTGAATTTAAAAGGTTTTAATTTAAATTTACAGAGTAAACGGAACAAATTTTAGGGACGTGCACAATAATTTGAGACGCTGAACTACACTTCCCCCAATCTGGATTCTAGTTTTTGTAAACATGGCTTAACTCCATGAGGTCCGAAAAATATTTGTTTCTGAAAAATAAAAAATCCCAGGAAGATTGTTAAAGTCTAATGGAAAAGGACAAAAAAACGTTTAATTTCCGAGTTTCAAAAGGACACATTTCGTGCAACAAAATCGGCTGGTATCGGCTGCTAAGAAAAATCTAACTCTATTTAGAAACAGTGTTGCCAACTCAAAAAATATTTTCGCGCTAGTTTGACGGCCAAAAGCGCTAAATTTGTTTTAAATCGCCAAAAAATTGCAAAAATGTTTAAGCGTAAACACGCTAATTGAGCGCTTTTTTGCACTGCCAAAACAAGAAACGCGCTAACTCGGCAACACCGTTTACAAACAATTGAAATGTTATTAATTGCAACTTGGATGTTTTCTTTCGGTATGGACACAGAATATTTATTTGGAAACAAATTGCGCTTAATTTTAAAATATACTGCCACCTGCTGACGGTGACCCCATAGTTTTTAGCTTTTTTTTTTAAATAGATGGGAAGAATCAATAAATAAAATACATTTTTCAAAAGCTACACACAGAAAAAGTTTATGCTAAAATTTAAAATTTATTACTTTAATTCACTATATCGTTGACGTTGTCTCATGTTTGTAAATAAATAATTAAATCGACAATTCTTACAATAACGCACCAGCCCCACGGCCATTTTGAAATTGCAATTTTTGAATGGCTAAAAGTGGCAATGTTATTCATTAGCTGTTTTTTAAAAATAATTTTTTTAAATCTTTGAAAGAATTTTTTTATTTAATGATTTTTAAAATTATTTTTTTAAGGGACAGAGTTAGGGTTAGTGTAACGTAGGGGTAGGTTTGGAATTAGGGTTCGTATTACTAATAGTAGGTATTGGGATTAGAGGGTTAATAGGTAGGTTTGGGGTTAAGGATTCTATATTGCACTTCAGTCACGCAACTGAAATGCGCATTTCTAAGGGTCGAGATTTGTTTGTGTGCTCTAATAATCATAAAACGATAGAATCCCTAACTCAAAATTATGAAAACGGCATGGGTCCCTTAACCGAAAAATTGCGGATTAAATGAATATATTTTAATATTAGTTTACATTTCATATTGTTATGGTTCACTTTTAAAAAAAACAACTTGTAAGTAAATAATTAAATAAACATATGTTACATACATTTCATTGTTATGGTTCATCTATTTTCTTTAAAATCTTGTAAACAGATAATTAAATAAATACATTATAATGTTACATTTCATATTGTTATGGTTTAAATTTTTTTTAAATTTCATTTTATAAAAAAAAAGTTGAATACGAAAGTAGAAAAATCTTAGGTTCTTCTTGGCGAGTCGCGGAATATTTACCGACAGCAAATTACCGACATTTATCGAGATGTAAAATTCATCGAGATACAATTTACCGAGATCTTTATAATTACAAAATGGTTAAGAATTAAAAAGAATTTACTGGAACAAAAATATATTAAACTATTTAGCAATCGTTCGGCGGAGGTCCCATGCCGTTTTCAGCTACTTCCAAAACTTTTGAAGTTAAAAATTTGTATAAGAATTAAATTTATTGTATTAAATATTTATCCCATTCGTAAAGAAAAAGAAAGGATAATTTTCCACTACAAAAATTCAGTTTTACATGAGATTTTTGTTTTTGAAAAAGTTGTTTCCAGTGTATGTAAACAATGGCCGTAATAATTAGCCATTTAGAAACAGGAAAGAGTGCCTTTCCTGTTTCTAAATGGCTAATTATTACGGCCATAGCCGAATTCTATGAGATAGAACCTCTCTAACACAGTAGCAATAAGAAATAATAAAATACAACTTGCTCATACAAATTTCAGATTTATAATTAGTTTTTTTTTTATCTATTTATTTTGTTTTCTGTTTTCTGAAACTTTATGAGTTTATTGAGTTGAAGGCTTAAATGTTGAGAAAAAACTTTTTAATAAAACATTTGTAGTGACGGTAAAAAGAGATAAAACAATGTTTTGTGGCTTTACGATTTTTTAAAACACTTTAACTTTTTTGTCATTTCCTTTTTTTTTTACATCCGTGTTTAATTCTGCTGATGACCAGTGGTGCCAAAAAAGCTCTAAAACGGGCTAAATGTTTTTAAATAGCCCAAAAATGTGCAGAAACCACCAAAAAGACACTAAAAATGGTCAAAAATAGCCAGAGAATTGCCAAAAAAGGCCCAAAATGTTTAAGGCGCAAACGCGCTAATTTAGCGCTTTTTGCACTGACTAAACAAAAAACGCGCTGAATCTAGCGCGGAACGCTCTGAATCTAACACTGTTGCCAACTAAAAAAATATTTTCTCGCTAGTTTATCTGCCAAAAAGCGCTAAATTTTAAAAAAAATAGACAGAAGACACTAAAAATGGTCAAAATAGCCAGAAAATGGCCAAAATGTTTTAGGTACAAGCTTTACGGGGAAAATGAAACTAAACTTTTCTAGGAAATACGAACTGGTCACATGACTAAGCTACATATTGTTGTATTCTCGTTAAGACCCGGTGGAAATTGAATAATGCCTATGTTTTTCAACATGGAACAATTTAAACAACAAAAAAGGGATTAATTACCGATAAAATAACAACAACATAAGAAAAAGAAGAAGTAAGTACACTACAGCGGAGCGGAAGAAGCATCCACCCATACCCTTATTGGTATAGGGAAATACTAACTACTTTACTACAGGCAGGTAACTATCGTTCTTTGTTTTGTTATTTAAAAAATATTTTTGAATGGTTTATTCAGGGATGGAACCGGGGGCGGGGTTACTGCGTATACCTACTTCTCAATATCCTTTTTTGTGTATGTTCAATAATCAATATGTAGATATTACGCAGACCCGCAGATCCATGAACTTCGCTGACAAACTTACCGGAAATAGACACCTTACGGGAAAAAAACGTCAAAATCATCTAAAATTTAATTTTATCGTAGGAAGTTTTGTGGCATCAGACAACAGACAGGTAACTAAAATTCTTTGTTTTGTCATTTTGGAGATATTTTGAAAACAAATAGTGTAGCACTTAGCAGTGTAAACAAAAAGATTGTATCATGATTTGCATTCAGGAATCCCCCAAAGCACCCACGGGCAACACGCATAGATTTAAAAATTTTATGAAAAATATTCATTGGAATTTGTACTTATATTTAAAGACGTTTCCATTTGAAATTTCGTAAAAAAATCTTTCTTTTTTATGTGATGCCCCCTCCCTCCCAATTCATTTGATGATTTTTTTTTTTTATAATACCTGTCAAATAATTTTTTGCACATATATATATAGATAGGTCCATGGCAAAATAAATTCTGTTTACATTTTGGAAAAAACAGCTTCAGGGAATAATCGGTACCAAAGCAAAGCACTATATATTTTTAGGAGTTTAAAAAACTGCAAAATAAAATAAAATATTGCTCTTCTTGGCAAGTTTTTATTTTCATTTGCTAACTCATATTTTATGGCTACTTTCCGTAAAAAAATAAATATATTCTATAGAGATTTAAAAATTTTTTTCCGATTAATTCAAAAGTATTTCCTGTTCTTCAGGTTTTAATTTGGTGAATTCAGTAATAAATTTCTTCCGGCTGTGCATAGATTCATGACAATCACTGTTTGAAGCTCTTTTAAAGCTACAATCCTCCATTTTACATCTGATATGAACAAAATAGACAAGTCGGTTATTTATCAATGGAAATATGGAATGAACTAAAGAACCAGGAAGCATAGATATCAGTACACCCCCCCTCTTGATGTCATAGGTGATGTCATCACATCCTGTACATCACTGCTGCTTCAAGCAAGCTTCCTTAGTTCCCTATTCTGAACTAAATCAATGGGACTTTTTAAGTATATGCAGATTGTGGATTTCAGCCTGGTGTCGAAAAAGGTTACCATTGCTTTCAGACACAATGAGTTTATTATTTAAAAGCATCATTTCCATAAAGAAATAATTGTCAAACTGCAGAAGTTAAAAACATGCGCATATGAAGGAAATTTTTGTTCCTAAGTAATTGCATGGCTTGTTGCAAACCGTATATCAACTATAAATTAATGCTGTATTTTTATCAAAATGAGCAATTTTCTAATAACTGATTTCTGCTAAACCATGCAGGAACCAAGAACTCTTTTTGTATCATAAGTTGCTGTGAATATTTCTTAATTAAAATTTCCAAAGGTGAAATGTTTTGTCCTTGCACACCATATTTTTGCCCCGAGTCCTATAAGTAGTTTTTAAGGCAATTTTGTGGGCCAAATTTAGATTTTGACCAACTTAGAGTTTTCCAGGCCGTTTCTAACCTTGATTTTTTAATTCCACGCCCTGAAAAATGGTCAGGTACTAATTTTCAGAAGTTTAGCGGTTGTAGAACTGATTTTATGATAAAATAATGAAATTCAAAATGGCAGATTTTTAGCGTGAAACCTAAAATTGGGCAGAACTTCAAACAATCATATCTCGACAACCGTTTGGAGTTATGAACTGAAATTTTGGGATTTTTCATATCTTTTCATGTACTATTGACTGGGGGGGGGGGGAATGATAAAATTTTAATTTTCATGGTGTCAATTTAAAAATTTTTTTGATGTTTTCATATGGAATTACCCAAATAAAACTTTTCAAGGAGAAGAAAGTAGTTGATCTGTGGTGATTCAAAGCGAGAGTAGTCTCCTGGGGGTGGAACTCTCCACAAAGTGAAACATTTTATTTACACTGTCACAAAACCCACGTGAAAACATGATACTTGGACTCATGCATACACACACATAAACATTAACTAAATCTTTACACCAACAGGGACAGCCATCTCGGGCCTTCCGGCTCCGCTGATGTCTGTCTCTTCTTTGAGTGTCGAGATTTCTGTCCGCCCCCGAGTTTTCTATTCGGGTCTGCTTTATAGGTTTCTCAAACGCCTACACAGGTGTCATTCACATCCTGTTGGACACCTACACAATATACCTATTTCCTAAGGTGACCGGGATCACTTACATTTCCGTACAGGTGTCTGACCCTTTTCGTGGTAGGATATCATAACATTGTTTGAAAGGATTGTCTCTTTCATTTTTCATTTGTTGCTATTCGTTCATGGCCATACTCAAATGGAGTTGTTTTTATCATCTTCACCAAACCTTTAATATGGAGAAATTAAACCCTCAACAAGCCTGTGCCCACCTCTTCCTCACAGAAGCCCTGATACCCAAATCATATTGGTCGGACTTCATTCCTCTACAAAACAATGGGTGCCCAGCACCCATCCTCTATAGATCTAATTGATTCTCTGGAGAGGTTTCTAGAATCACTTTGGGATAGGTATGAAGAGTTTAAACTGGATGCCAGGAACTTCTGTGGCATCACAGACTACAAAGCGACTACAGGCAGTTCAAGAAAGAGAAACAAACATTATGAAACGAATCCAACATCAGTCTCAGAGGAAGTTGTCCTTTCCTCAAGAGAATAATTCATATGTGGAACTTTCAATGTCATTTTAAATAAGGTGTCTATTGCCTTACTAGAATACAGGGTAGCGTACCAATCAGTGTATGACAGGTTCAAAAGCATAATCAACTTATGCAGTCTACCTGATGCAGAGATAAAAACTGAAGCTAAGAAACTTATCACTGCTTTCCCCCGTGATTTCAGTAATATGTTCATAGAGGAAATTATCCAATTTGCAGCCTTTGCCAAGCTCAGGTCATTATATCTCATTCCATCTCAACAGGCGGTTTTATTTGTTCTTGTTTTCGTACAAGAGAACATATGTTTGGATGTATAGAGTATTAATAGTCCAAAAGTGTTATCACTTTGATAACACTTTTGGACAATTTACTACACTCCCTAGATCCAAACATACGTTCTCTTATATGGAAACAAGAAAAATTTAATAAAAAAATTAACAAGATGTTCCTTGTCCGTCATATTTAACCAGACATGTATAAATGTATTTACATGTATACATATATTTACTTCTGATATATAACTCATTTAACCTTTCTATGTATGTATACTTGTCAGTTCCAATTATATGCAATAAACATGTGTAAACTTTGTGATTTGCTGTGTATTTTAATTTTTGTGCATGAGGGGCCTCCCAAACCTGATGTGCCCCGGAGCCCCCAAGGTCCAAATCCAGCCCTGACTACATGGGATTAAACCTTATGGTGTTCAGTTTTGTTTTTTTTAGTCACTGTAGTTTATTGTATAGTAACTGCTTGGCAAGTATTTGTAAGGAGTACACAGATATGATCACATTGATTGTAGGATGTATCCCAACAGCGCGCCCATAAGAGGAATGTTGCTGCCGCCAAGAACCGCGTTGGCGTAGATATAACTTTGCTTAGCAACTGATCACTTATCTCTGTGCTTCATCTGTACAAAAACTGCATCGATTTTGTTGAAAAATTCACTCATTAAAAAAAAGTTGCTTCTGGATCCCCTCCGGGATTAGGGGCCCTGAAGCTTAAGCTTCATTAGTTTAATAGTAGATCCGCCACGGCCTACTAAACGATTTGATAACTGGCCTTTGATGTATATTTGCCTGAAGATCAAAAGAACGAGATTTATCCTTATGTCGAGTGTCTTGTTTGTCGTCAATGTCTTGTGAAATCAAATTTAGCTCCTGCCAAGTTAAAAACCTATTTTCAAAAACATCCTCAGTTTGCGAATAAATTTCTTATATATTTTAAGCAGATGCTGAAATATCTTACAAAAGCAAAATCATTTCTGATGTCTGCTTTTACTCTAAACTTCTCCGAACCTCTTTTTGCATTACCAAACTCATCTTTAAACAAAAGCAGCCATTTACAGAAGATGAAATCATAATCGAACCAAGTTTTCTTATTGCTGCTGAGGAGCTCCATGGTAAAGATGGAATATTGAGAGTAAATGGTGTTGCTCTCTCAACCAGCACAATAAGACGAAGAGCTGATGATCTGTGCGAAAATTTAAAAGAACAGGTCTTGTACAAGTTACCTGCTATGGTTTACAATGAAAGCACCGACATAACAAAGAAGCTTTGCACGATTAGTTATGTGCATTTTCCAGATGTTTCTGACAACATACAGAATATAGTTGTACATTATCTATGTTACATTGTCATTGGAGAGGAAACCACTGGAGAGATTATTTTCAATAGCATTGATGATTTAAGGACAAATGCGATTCCCTAACTACTGACGGGCTGCAGTAATGACAAATATTCTTTCGGGTGCAGTGGCACGCGTGAAACACGTTTCTCCTATCTGAATCGGCACTCATTGTATTATTCACAGGGAAGCATTGATAGAAAAAAAAATTAAGTATACAAAAGGAAAAAAGTCAAATTGAGGCACTATTTGATGATGTAAAAAAAATGCATTCAAAACAATCCCATATGTTTCAGAGACTTAGTGAAGTGGATGCCAATTACACAGCTTTGTTGCTGTTCGCTGGCTTTCAAGAGGGAAAGTTCTGGTTCGGGTTTTCAAACTTCTTAAGGAAATCCCTGCATTCCTCATTAATATGATGAGCAAGTTTGTGATTTTTTTCGATGACTCAAAGTGGATTATCACATCGGGTTACATGGCTTCCATACTTGAACATTTAAAAACTTTGGTTTTATCACTTCAAGGAAAGGACAATAACATTTTTTGTGCAATTAGCAAGATCTGAGGATTTCAGGCACTGTTAACTCTTTGGGAAGAAAATGTCAAGAAGGCAGACTTCTCTAATTTTCTTTACAGGCAAAGTTTTGACAGAGATGGCTTTTGAAGACTACAGCAGCATCATAGATAATTTCATGGATCATTTTTGTCTTTTAAAATTTAATACCGAAAAAGACTTTCCTGTAGAGGAACACTAGAAAAATCAAGCATGCAGCTATCGATATGTCGAATATTCATAATGAGGCAGAGATTCAACTTTTTGCATTTAAACGTTGACCTAGTGCGGAAATCAAAATTCTCAGCATCAACTGGTAATGAATTTTGGGTTATGATATTCAATAAGGTGATCAAAATGAAAAGAACGGTTGTTCTTGAAAACTGGTCCGATTTCCTAATACATACTTCTGCAAGAAGGGATTCTCAGCAATGACTCGAATAAAAAGCCAAACAAGAAATTGACTTCGCAAGTTTTTAAATTGTGACCCACTATTTATGACCACAGCCTATAGTGACCACCTAACTGTATTGGGGAAAAAAAGGTGCACTAAATATAGAAAAACATTAAACATTCATGATTATTTTTTAAAAATGACATTTCCATGAATCTTGGATACAATTTAATTACTTAATAATGAGGTGCATGTGAGGGATGTGCCTGTTTCTTGTTACTCTTGAGAATAGCACTGATATCCAATATCAATGCAAGCAGGCGCAAAGAATTTGACAGTTGAAGTTTGTTTCAAAATTTGTTTTTGATTCCAACCATTGCTGAAAATCCAACTTCACAAAGATTTGAAGACGAGTGAAGAAGACCAGTGAACTTTAAATTTACTAACAACTCAATGTCGATGTTATCACACACAATGTGCACTTTTCCATTTTTGTTATATATATTTTTGTATAACTAATAAATTCATAGTTTAATAACTTTTCACAGCCCACCAAAATTTCACTCATCGTGAGTGAAATTTTGGTGGGCTGTGAAAAGTTAGTGGGTCGCAACCTATAGTTTGGGAAACGCTGTTCTAAAGGATTCTACTTTAATCTGTTATGAAATGGTATAGTTTTTTAATAAAGGAAAATGAAAAGATGCGTACATATATATTCTTTCTATTATCAAGTTTAAAGGTTCTTTCTTTGTCTCTCAGTAATATTTGAGGTTCATATCATGAAAAAAGGTTGGGGACCACTGGCCTAGACTACCGAACAAAAACCGTTATCTTAAATTTCTTTTTTTGTGGTTATATACATAAACAGTAGCATGCAAATTAAAAGTTGAAATTAATCCCTTGTTTTTTTTCTTACAGAACAGAATGCATTCATTGGTATTGATAGTTATTCCAATTTGTTTTTCATGGCCAGTTAATGGATTTATTTTCCCGACTTGGCTAAGTAAGTTACAATTCCACATTTTGTTTCTTTGTTTGTGTTTAACAATATTAATACCTGCTATGAATTTATCATTAAATTCCTATATCCTATATTCATTACAATAAACTGAATTTCACTACTCTTGTTGCCATATAAATCCCTGTAGTAGAACAAATAGAAAAAATAAGAGAACATGTGAACACCGGCGACAAATGAAATACTGTCCGTATTTTCAATTGTAAGTGGTGAATTGTTAAGTGTTGAACTTGCCAGATACCGTATCTATTTGCCTAAAATGTAAAAATTACATGTTGTTTTTGTAACAAAAAAAAAGATATCGAGAAGTCTTAGTTGTTTAAATGTTTCATTCAACAATTCTTATATCTCTACTTACCATTGCAAGTTTATTTACAACTGGTTGGGGAAAAATAACTGCACATTAAACAATACAGAAAGAGTCTATGGATTGTGGAATTAGTTCTTGATGGAGGTATTACATATGGGTCATTCCATGTCAAGTGGACCAATTTTGGGAAAGTGCCTCTCTTGACCATCTCAGATTTTGCTGTAACTTTGCTCACATGTTCATTTGGGTTTGAAATGAAGTCCTGTAAAATTTTAGCTCAATATCTTTACTCGTTCAGTTACTATGGATCCAAGAACAAGGACTACTTTGTTCGAAGCTACGACGACCAAAGTTCTTTTTCCTTTTTCAACTAGCAACCATTCCACAACAGGTACTTCTACTGTTCTCAGGTTCAACTTTATATGTAGATTTTGAAAATGTTATCAGCCTAGCTCTAGAAAGCATCATTTGTTCAGAAAAAGATATCAAAGTGAGCTCTAGTATTTCAGAGAAGCCATTTATAAGTAATCATTACTCAGCCAACTTTGTGTGCTCTGTCAGGTAAGGAACAAAGTGGTGTCAATGCACTACAAAATGTTACAATCTGGATCTTTCTAGCTCTTCTAGATCCTGAGATATACAGTCTCAAAAATGGCCCGAATTAAAAAACCGGCAAAAATGCACCATTTTTAAGGCAAAAATGTACATGTGGAACAGTCTGCACAATTTTCTACCAAGAACCACTGAAAAGAGCAATGTTTAAAATACTTGAGGTTAGATTATCAAGTTGATGTCTTGATTCTTTCATGTTATAATCATGGGTTGAAATGGGGGGTGGTATGCAGGGATACAGCATATACCTACATCTCAATT
>VCCN01003057.1:1444629-1481625 GCA_006491835.1 Architeuthis dux | reverse complement strand
CCTCGGTCAAACCAAAGAGGCTAAATACCTTTGGTATCAGAATATATATATATATATGTAGGAGCTAACGAAACTCATGGTAGTCTTAATCCTACACTTTGCTGGCTTTGCCATTCTCACATCCTTATTTAGGCACAAATATAATGTGGCTCTGTCAACAGTACTCCTACATACATACACGTCAGTCACACAAGGGGAAGAACAAAAAAAATCTAACAGTGTGAGGTACTGGATTTGTGATTTTGCCATATCACAGGTGGTTAGCGCAAGTAAACAACCATAATCTAATGGTTAACCAGTTCATTTTTCCTGTAAAATAACCTTTAAATTAATACAAATAAGATAAGGAAAAAGAAATTTTAACAAAGTACTGATAAAATGTAAAGTATTTGTAGTGATTGCATATGAAAATTGACAATTGTTCCTTATAAAGTGGAGAGTTCAAATTTACAACAAAGCAGAGTTACATGCCTTGAGTAGATCATCTTTACCTTGAAAGATGACCGGATTAGCAAGTCAACCTGTACTAATTTGGTACAACTACAGGTTATCTCACCTGCTACAGATTATCAATAGTAAGTAACAAGAAAATCAATCCAAAAGGTCATGTTATATCTGTTAAATTTTCAGTCGTGAGAAATGTTCACCTTTGCCAAATATCAGTTTAATAGATTTATATTTTAAATCTGATGAAAAAGTCCTACTTTTGAGTAAATCCGATTATTGTAAAAGAAAAGAGCCTTGCACATTACTGTATCTGCAGTTGTGTCCCTAATTTTAATTTTGTACTTGTGGTTCTGTCCTTTTTATGCAATAAAAAGGATTTTCCTAGTATAAATACTTGAATAATACAGACTTGAATATAACAGATATTATACATTATAGTCAATTCAAGATTCTGCAGAGGCAATATTAGAGCCATAAAAAATTTGAGTGGTAAACATCAGATACAATCTCAATTCTTTAAATTTTAAAAGACTTTAATTTTTAAAATAAACTTAATAGATTATGCATACATTTTAAGAAATGAAAAAGTAAAATGCCTACAACTACAATGTTTATGGAATTATACAATACTTCTGGTCCCTAATGTAAACATCTTTATAGAAAAAAAAGATTAGTGAAAAGTATTAATTTTGGTTTGCTGCAAGTGTAAAAGCATAGATTCCATAGTGTGAAGGCTTGTTAACCCCTTGGGGTTGGATATCTTTGTATCAAGGCATAGTGGCTCCAGGACAAGCATTGCTTTCACGGTCTTCATCACCTTCGACAAAATGTCTTGAATCACTATTTGATTCACTTCCAGAGTAAGAAGACCCAGGACAAAGAAATTTTGTCAGTCGCTCCGAAGTGGTTAAAGACAGAATGCTTCGAATCTACGTACTGTCAGTTAAGTTTTTTTTTTCTTTTTTTAAAGGAGCTAAAATGAAAGCTATAATGCAGAAAAAGCAAGACTACTTAAAAATATTTTGTTTCATTTTCATGAGAGATATCTGAAAACTTGTGTAATTATTCAAGATATACAATTATCAGCTAAAAACAGATTATAATCATTCACACTGTAAAATTCTGAACATTTTTTATTATTATAGTTCATACTTACTTTTCAGTATCTCAATTTCTCGTTTGGCTTCGCCAAGTGCTGAAAAAAGGTCTAATTTTAACCGTGTCTCTGCACTTAGACTGTTTTCAAGATGTGTATTTTTGTCTTGCATGGCTGCCAGTGCCGACATTAAAATTTCTGATTCTCCTTGGCTTTCTTTATATTGCCGAAGACTCTGAAAGATACATTTTAGTAAATGCTAATATAAACACAATACAAAGGTTTCTACTTATCAATACACGAGTGTGTATATATACATACATATTAAAAATAAATCTTAAAAAGACTTTACAATAAGAGAAAAGTAGAAAGGGTATTCCATTCCCCATAGTTGAATAGCATTCAAAAAGGCAAACAGCTTCTTTCAAGATTGAAATTAATTCCCAATTAAAAGCTGCTAAGTGGAACAAAACAATAAATATTGATTGAAAAGGGATAGATAGGCATGAAAAAAAAAAAAAAAAAAAAAAAAAATTGTTGAGAAGTTGAAGCCACATCGGGTTGAAATCCGCACTTATATGGCTTCCACTTCTCAACAAATCTAAACCTGACAAGACAGACACAGACACACCCGGGCCATGTGCTATAAGGGTTACCCCCCCTTTAAACATAACTTCTGTTTAACCCATTACACTCGGATTTTATACCTGAAGAAGGCCGAAGAATGGATCGGCCAAAACGTTGTGTTTAGAACACAAATAACAAGAAGGAGTTCAATCGTCCGAAGAACCATTTGAATATTTTATTCTGTTTTTGTTTATGTAAATTGACTGCTATTTCAAATTAGGGGAGCTGCAGGCGATAACATGCCTTTTTTTGCACAGCACAGCTGTGGTGCATTTTAATCATTTATTTTTTCCACTCAAATATATGTATACTGCATTGTCCACCATACATTTTTTAAAATCAGATGTCGCTTCCACTTTGGGGGGGGCTTTGTTAATGATTAAAATGACGAAATTGTTCTTGCTATTTTGACAAGAAAAAAACAGTTGAACTCATTCTTTATGCTGTTAGACTGTTTCGGCTGATCCATTCTACAGCCTTCTTCAGGTGCAAAATTTGTAAGGAAAGAGACTAGCTTTAAACCTAATAGTATTTCAATTATCATTAATTTTTGACTAGAACTTCTTTCGTCTACAAAGACAAACCGGCAAGTCATCCAAATCTAGCCATATAGCTATATTCCTTACTTCTGACAGCCAATATGGTGCCATCTGTTTACTAGTATTAGATGTAATAGTATTTGAATTTCTTTGATTAAGTCTTCACGAAAACAAACCTCTGCTTTTAGATAACATCAAAATATTGATCTGTTAGAATTTTACAGGACTACTTACAATATGTCTCCAACATATTCAATACCTTTCATTTCTTTGCTGTTTTAAAGTGTCTTTCCTTTAAGTTTTAAATTAAAAGGGCTTTGAAGTGTAAAAAAAAAAGAAGGTTATTTTCAATCAAAAATAAACATTTTCATTTTTAGTTTTAAGTCTTGCACAATCTCAACAGATAAAGCTGGCCACATACCTGTACTTCTCTTTCAAGCTGTCGAAACTGTTCTTCACGAATTTTTAATTCTCTTCGAAGCTGCTTCAAGTCATTTTCTGTATCTCGACGTCTGGCTTTGCAATTTTCATTACATTCTTCTCTGATAACGATGCGAATAAAAGAAAAAAAAAATGTAAAGTTATTTATATCATCATTTGTTTCTGAGTCAATTTTATTCAAATGGTTTCTAAAAAGAGAAATAATAGTATACCACTTTTTATTAAATTGACTAGTTTTTACCTTCAAATGTAATAAAAAGTGGTAGGTTACAATACTTCATACAATAATAATAAAGATTGATTTATAATGATAATAGTACTTTAGCATTTTGAATTGCAATTAGGCTACCTAGGCCGAACTTCCCTTCATTGCAAATCAATGAGCATCCCCACCCCAAAAAAAACAACCAACATCTTTTGGCATGCTGGGGGTGATCAATTAGAAAGAGGGGGTGATCAATGAATAAGTTACTTCTCTCGCCTTTTGTTATGCAGTGATCACTAAAAAAGTTCGAATTTTCAAAAAACAAGCATGAATGCTGCCGGACACAGACTAAGGGATCAATTTAGCATAAACTTACATTGCAAATTGAACCCTCCACTAAAAACCTAGAGAGGAATTTCAAACAAAAAAAAAAAAAAAAAAAAAAAAAAAAAAAACATTTATGTTTAGTCCTCTAGTTGCATTGGTGCAGCCTGTATGCATGATACATAAGCCAGCCAGACCAAACTTAAAAACTGAAGAAACCTCTGTTGACAGTTTTGGTGAACAGTTTCTAAAGATTGGTATAACAAATTGAAGAAACTGAACAAGCAGAGTAAGGGCTGAAAGTACGAGAAAATGAGAGTTGACATTTACAATGCCAAAATAGATTGTCTATTCACTTTATATGTTATTTATATATTAGTAATACAATAACAATGAGGGGGCAGAAGGCATTAATGGCTATATAACTAAGTGTTCATATTGAAAATATTGAAGTGTTCATATTGAAAAACTTGAAATTCATTCTTTTTAGTCTAACATGAACTTGACAATGATAACTTAGTGAGCATAAGATATGTGATTCAATTTCCTATGCCTGTTAAATGATATTTACTTATGAAAAGGAAGAATTTTAAATTAGATCCTCTTAAAGTAACCCTTGTAAAATTTGCAATATCTAAGTCATAGAAACATCTAATGAAATAAACATTTTTTTTTCAGCAATACAATCACATTCTAAGCACAAACTATTTTGATTTCTAATGATTCAGAATAAAAGATATGCAGTTTTCCTTTAAAATAAAAAAAATGTCTAACAATTATTAATCATCAACTGTTTTAATTGTACAATCAAAGCTATGGATGCCAGCAGATGTCACAAAAAAAAAAAAAAAAAGCAGCATACTCTTTCATGCACCATTAATACAAGGCTAAACAAAGCAGTTTTAATGCTGCCTTTTTATTTTACCTTGCTGCTGCCATTAACACTGCTCGGGCTGCTGCTGATTCTTCTGCTTTCTTAGCTTTACGTTCTGAAGCCAGCTGCTGCTCGACAACACATTTGTTTTTGCAAGCATCTTGTAGTTTGCGTTCTAAGATGGAAATATTTTGTTTATCTTGCTGTCTGCTGGTCACCAAATTGTGTAGTCTGAAAACAAATAAAAATTGATTGAATACTGAAATTTAAAAAAAAAAAAAAAAAAAAAAAAAAAAAGCAATCGTCTGTCTGCACGGACAACCAAAATTTAAAAAGGCATTCAATAGAAATGGAGAATTTGAATGTCTTTAAATATGAAATGTTCTTGAAAAATGTGAAAGGTAAAATGCAAAGTGGAAAAAAAGAAAGAGGATAGGAATGCATATAAAAATAATTTAGCATTGACATTGTATTCTTTACATAAACGCAAATACTTAAATGTCATCTTATCAGTAATTAATAAACGCACAAACTGAAGTTGGTAGTATATTGGAGAAAAAATAATTACATTGAGTAAGTGATCCTTATCTTAATTAAGGTCAATTCAACAACTTTCAAACTGTAGGTAATAAGGTAAAACGTTTTGCAAATTAGAATAGATTAATAGGTTGCTTAAGTGAGGAAAAAAGGCAAATTTATAAAAACAATTTTTTTAAAAAAAACACAGATCACTTAAAGGTCAGATATCTGGAGAATACAATGTAAAATAGAGTTAATATTTGAAGAGCTGAAATTGATAAACCAACCACTTAGATTCTTCAAACATGTTTTTATGCCAAAATACCCCTTTCATGTGAGAAGAAAAATACACAATATCTCGAGATATAAGATGAAGGACTAGGCAAATTCATTAGAGCAGCGTTTCCCAAACAACGGTGGGTCATGAGCAAAGTTTTGGTGGGCCGTGAAAAGTTATTAAACTATGATTTTATTAATTATACAAAAATATATATCACAAAAATTCTGGGCATCCGTTCAAAAAAGATGACCAATCCTTTTTATTGAAGCTTTAAAGACACTTCATTTTCATCTTCGAACCTTTGTGAAGTTGGATTTTCAGCAATGGTTGGAATCAAATACAAATTTTTAAACAAACTTCAACTGTCAAATTCTTTGCATCTGAAAATAGCTCGCTTTGATGTAGATATTAATGCTATTCTCAAGAGTAACAAGAAACAGGCACATCTCTCACATGCACCTCATTAAGTAATTTAATTGTATCTAAGATTCATGGAAATGTAATTTTTTTTAAATAATCATGTTTGATGTTTTTCTATATTTATAGCATTTTTTTCCAATAAAGTTAGCTGTGGTCATAAGTAGTGGGTCGCAATTTTAAAAAGTTTGGGAACCACAGCATTAGAGAGAGAAAGAAATATCTATAATGTAGAGCTTGCAAGAGGAGCCCAGTGTACTTGTACAGTAATAGTAATTAACAGAAGTGAAATTAGTTCTAAATACATCACCGGTTGTGTTTAATAGAAAAAGATATTGTTGAAAAAAAATAAGTGTCCAACTTACTTGTTCTGTAAATTTTCATTGTCTTGCTGGAATTGATAAAGTTCTGATCGCATTGATTTTTCAGATATGGACATATTTGCTATTTGTGTGCGCAATTCCTGTTCAGTGTTACGGCTGGACTGAAGGTCAGCCTTGAGGCGCTTGACATCATTTTCTAAGCTGCAAAGTCATAAGCAAAGAATAAGAGAAATATATTTGGATAGACATCCTAGATTATTTAGTTTATATTGAGTACATTTTTATGCATAAAGCTAATCCATACTTATACTTAATAACTTAGACACAAAATAAATACTACTGGAAATTGGAAATAAAACTGGAAATTTTTTAAACTCGTTATCCTCAAGTCTTTGTATTGATTGGAATTTTGTCAGCTGTATGGATCATGCGATGTGTGAGTGGTGTAATGATTAACCGTGTGGACAATGGAATTGGTGAGCAAAGTTCAAACTGAGGCTGTTTATATTCAGTTCACAATGTCCTTGGGAAAGGCATGAATCCATCTTCCTCCATTTTTGGGTAAAAGCAGGGCATACTAGGCTCTCTAGCCTTGGGTGGCAACTAGTCTAGGCGAAGGCCAACTCTGAATTCAAAACCAAGAACTGGAGTCCCTAAGGCAGTCAGACGTGTTCAGCCCCGTTCTGGCAACTCTTGAGAAAACACTGGTGCCAAACTATGTATGGATCTCTGACCTTCCCTTGGACAAAATCAGTTTGTGAAGAGGGGAGAATTGCTGCATGGGCAACCATCTGTCTTCCTTATAACCTTGTACGGGCCTGCACCCTGGAGATACTGAAAGAAAGACTTTCGAGGTGAGGATCCGTAGCCTTGCGCGGCTGATGGATGCCACCATCAAGGGTCATGCAATATCTGCCATCACTTTTTACTGTCAGTGCAATGGTTACCATTATTCATCAGAATGTGCTCTTTGCCTTATGTTAAAAGTTGACATATTAAAAAAAAATTTTAAATTTGTTTTGAATGGCTAAAAATAAGTATGGGATTTCTGTTTTTAGAATTTATAACAAAGCTTTTTAAAAAATGATTAGGAATTCAATTAGGTCTTTACATTCTTGGCAAACACAACAGCTAACAGAGGTTACAAGGAATAAAGAATCCATATTCAGCAATACCTTGAATAATTTGATGTTGTATGGTTAAAGTATTGCTGTACAAATTAATGTAACTAAGTATAAGCTGAAAAAAGAAAAACACTAAATTATAAGACTTTCAACAGTATGGTAAATTTGGGAATGAATTAACTGCACTAATCAAGGTATACCTGTAATGGGTTTATGGAAAGATTAAAAGGCTTCACCCTTATATCACTGTCAGGCCAATATATATCGGACTCGATAATGGAGCCAAAAACACTACTTGTCTTCAATATAACAGAAGTGAATTGGAATCAGTTTGTGGAAAGAGGAGAATTCATTTTTTCAGATGTTTTTATTGGTCTAAAAATGTAATTAAATAAAAATAACAATTTAAAAAAAAAATGTTTTTGCTATAGTCAAACAGGCTATAGTACTAAAAGGGTTTAACATGAAAAATTATCTTCTCAGCAAAAAGATATTTTGATCAATGTTAAGAGTTTTATAGTTAAAGCATTCATATCATATGAAATAAAATTGAAAGTTTCAACAGTTAATTTCAAACTTAAATAGAAGTGCTATATAAGTGATTTTTATAAATAAAAAATAAAAATAAAATAAAAAAAAGGTTCCCAAAACAGATTTTGGTTTAAACAAAAGCTAAAGAACAATGATTGTTAATAAAAAAATAAAATAAAAATGGGAGCTGTTCACAATATGGTATCAAATGAAGTTTAAGAAATCTTTTTTGAATTTTCAACAATCAGTAACAAAAAACAAATTTAAAAAATAAAAATTATTCTAATATACACACACATCAATAAGTCTATAGCTTATGAAAAAAAAAAAAAAAAAAAAAAAAAAAAAAAAAAAAAAAGGTCATTTTATAAAAATATTATTTTTCAACATAATCTCCTTCCTTAACTTAATTCAATCGTGAATATTAATCACACAGATCAAAATTCAGCTATATAATTTAGATATATATTTTAGATGCTTTTCATAAAAAAAACCACTTCAAAAGCAAAATTATAAAAATACAATGATATTTTAAAAATTTCTTTAAAATAAAATATTACTTACCGGCCTATAATTTCATCTTTGTTGTTATTGAATGTTGATGGGGATATGTCTTTGCTATAATTTTTTCCTTTCTTAGAGTTATTTTCTTTGTTACTGTTTAATTTGTTTCCTTGTGATTTGGTAACTGTGTTGGATTTATATGTTTTTGTATGTTGCTCATTCTCTGTGCTTTCATCATAATCATTTACATTGGATTTTTTAGGTAATGGCTGCTCAATATATTCATATTCATCTTCATCATCATCATCTGTGTTTTTTGTAAAATGTTTCCCTTTATCTTTGTCTTCGTTATCTGTTTTGTGGGATTTCTTTCCTGAAACACCATTTGGAATTACTTCTTCATCTGATTTTTGGGGTAGAGCTGCTAGACAATGAGATAAGACTTAATGAAAAACACTAACAAAGGCAAATAAACAGCAAAGACTGACACTGACAACAGGAGTGTAAGGGATCAACTTGAGCATGATTCAATTGAGAGACTAATCAAAATTAAGTTCTATTCTTTCTCAAGATCCTTTTAATGACCAATAAAGCCCTAATCAATACAAATATTAGATTAATAAAAATGCCTAAGAATCTTACAAATGGATTTTAATAAAAGCAGAAAATACAGATTTCCCCCACTATCTGAAAGTAAAGTGTTCCTATAAAAACCTTTTGTAAACCAAAATGACATAAAACAAAGAAGCAATTACCAGTAATTTACATGGGAAAATTTGAGGATTCCAAGCCCCCAAAAATGGTGATGGTATGTTAGGCTGAGTCGTTGAAGGTTGGGGTGGTGGGAGATACAGGAGACTGGGGTGTAGGAAGGACACAAAGAGGATGTGTGCTGCCTCTATAACAGCTGCAAAACAAACACTGAATGCTATTTTCGCCTTTCTTTTTTCGTAAAAACGAAAAAGTGACAAAGCCAACTTTAGAAAAGCGGTGAGTAATTGTATAGCTCAAACTGTCTTGAATCTTTTACCACTGTCACTTTCAAAACGTTTGAATAATCATGAAAAGTAGTTATGTAACCATGTTCTTAGCACTCATTGAGCTTGGATACTGACTTGTCATCTGTATAAGTTTTGCTTTCTGTCTTTATTCACATCTACACAAGAATCTTTCAACCACATTATTGTGGTGGTGGGGGCAAAAAACTATCAGCTATGTCAAAACAATACAGAGAGAGAAGATACATTTAATATGTACCAGTATATATGGCTATATAAATTGAACTTTACTCATTGGATTTTCTGACATTAGTATAAAATGAATTAATTTCCCCTATGTGCAGGAGTTAAATTGAAACGTAGGCAAAAGCAGCATTAATATTTTGTAGCCATATACTAAATAAAAATGCATCAATATTTAAATGATAGTGCTAAAAATTAAATATGTACAACTTTTATTCAATTTTTATTCAATTTTTTGGCAAAGTAGGATGACTTAACTATCAAAAATCCATTGTATCATAAAGACTGGTTTGATCGATCACCGCTAAAGACTTTCATACTTAATACTTAATTTTTTTTTATTAGATCAAGTATTGTAAACCATTTTTATTAATATTTGCTATTTACCCATATCTTAATTTTGAGTAGTTTTTTTAAAATCACAATGTGTAAAATGATTTAACGAATAATAGCTTTTTTACTAAAACCAAGTTGAATTTTTTAAAAATAACTGAAAGTTAAGATGAAGGTAAATAGTTAAAAATTAAATATGGTTTACAATACTTTGTCAAAATAAAAATTAAATAATCAATCACTTATTTTTTTTACTAAAACCAAAACAATAACATTGCTGGTGCCAGATTTACTGAAATTTTGATTAAACAATCTAAAAATTAGGATGAATGTAAACAGAAGTCAAAAGTTAATAAAAATGGTTTACAGTACTTGATTTAATAAAAATAATTAAAATCGCTTTTTTACTAAAACTCAAACAGTCACTGCAGTACAAAAGTAAAAAAAAGTGTTGATCGGTCAAATCAGTCCTTATGATACAATGGATTTTTGATGGTTAAGTCGTCCCACGTTGCCAATTTTTTAAAAAGATTTTTATTTTTAATCAAAACATCCTACTAAATTAACATTTTCATATAACAGAAAATCACAGAAAGTTTTCATTCAATGATATGAGAAAAACTGATAACCCTACAAGAAACAGACATTTTCAATGCAGATAATGAAAGAGTAAAAAAAAAAAGAAGTATCAACTCGTCTTACCTCTTTGTTTTTCTGAATAAGAATTTTGAACATCAGGTGGCAATGCTTTCATTAGAAGCAGAATATAAAATTCATTTGTTTTTTGAACTTCCTTCTGTTTACGCTGAAAAGAGAAACATTAATTTGATCAAATTAAAAAGCAGTTAAAGAACCAAATATTTAAATATGGAGTGTTTTGATAAGAGAACAATAAGTGTTAATATCTCGTACAAATCCCATATTCAACTGCTTTATCTATAGAGTAATTTTTCATAAGCTGAAGATTATTCAGTGGGCAGGGTTATGAAATGGAGAAAAGTTCTAAAAATTTCAAGATATGATGCAGGTTCATTAACCCTTTCAAGACTAACCTAGAAAAGGTGCTTAATGAATGAATTTTTAAAAGGGTATAAAAAAAGCCAAAAAACATTATTAAATCAAAAATATTCCATATTTTGAAAAACCAAAATCAGGTTTTAAACAAACGTTTAAAAGAATGAAAGTAGGTTTAAAAATTTACTTTACAACAAGAGAAATCTATAATCAAGCAATTAGATGCCCATGTGATACCTTCAACCGAACATAAAAATTAGCTTTCAGGCTATGTCCGATTTCTGATCAAAAAAATACCAAAACAACTTTTGAAAAGATAAAAAAAGAAAAAAAAAAAAAAGGACATCATGGAGTTTAAGCCATGTTTTCAAAAAACGCCTAGAATCCAGTTTGGGGGCAGTGTAGTTCAGCATCCCAAATTACTGCGCATGCGTCCCTATCTGAAGTATTGTCACCCATTGACATTCAAGTTTTCACTGTTGTTTTCAACCATTTTCAAAGCAAATTAAAAGTGAGTGCATAATAAAAAGCAAATGTCACTTACCAATCGCATTCTGTAGGATATATAACTTTTAAAACCAAATCCCAGAGTAACCACTGGATAACCTATGCTAAAAGACAAAAGAAAAGAGATTAAGATTAGTAGCACAAACAACTCACATGGGGATATTCATTTCAATATTTAATATAATATATCAATCTTTTTTTTGACAGCAGTTAATTGTGTCATTAAGCCAGCTTCAGTGTAGTTGGGCTGGGTTTAAACTAATAAGAAAAATGGTAGTTAAATTTGGTATGTCCAATATCAGAATAAAGATTATTTTTAAAAAATATTGATATTCTCAGATGTGACCGTCTTTTCACTGCGTTTCCATGCATTTGCCACTCTTGCCAAAAGGAAATCTTTTCTAATACCAGTGGAGGTCTGAATTTGTAGTTTATGGCCGTGTCCTCTGGTTTTATAGCAGATAGATGAAGTCGGCATTTTCTTATCAGGGCATTTTGAGCAATGAACGTCAGTATCCACATGTATGTTGTTCCAGATTCTATAGACCTCTAGTAGGTCAGCACGTTTTCTTCTGTATTCAAGGGTCTCTAGATTGAAAAACATTTATTCATAGCCTTTTTTTGACAATGAATACTACTACATTATTTTCATTTTACACCGATAAATTTTAACTAACATATTTGCAAGTTCTGGTTGAGTGACATATCTTGTTATTTTTTTTTTTTTTACATTCATTTAGTAAAACCGTTACTAAAAATGAATTTGAAGGAAATCATAATACTTACCAGTGTGCTGCAAAGGGTCTACAAAGGGCCAAATTGAAAGGCAAACTCTTGAGTTCTCTTAATCTGACTGAAGCTTCTATATAAACAAACAGCAACCACAAAGATACTGTTGGTAGACAAATGCCTCGCTCTAAAAAGGAGAGAAAATAATTATTTACCATTTTGATATAGGTAAAACACAAAACATATTAAGATTAAGCTTCTATGTATAATATTTTAGGCAAAGTTTAACCAGTGGGTCATCAAAAATGGATTAGTATGATTAGCACTGATCGCTGATAATCTTTTAGAAATAAGCTGACATTTGTTACTTTCGTACTAACGTATTTAATCGAGTACAATGCAATCTCAAATATTGTACACAAGTAAATATGGTAATTTTGGGGGGGTTAAAACAAAAGGATATTTCGAATTTTAATAAAATTAATAAGAAAATATGTGAAACTAACCATAACAATATGAAAGATTATAATTTATTTAATTATCAATTTAAAAGATTATAAAAAAATGTGAACCATAACAATGAAAAGCAAGATAAATTATTTATTTACAAGATTATAATTTATCTGTGAAATATTAGACTTCACCTATTTATTCATTCTGAAATAGGCGATCCATAATGAATTGCAAAATTCTTAAAATCCTTTTTTTTAAACCAAAACATTACAGTATTTACTAGTGTACAATGCAAGAAATTTAATATCAAAACATCAGGGTCAAAATTGGTGGGTAACATACTAGAGTGTAAAAGAAATTGATAACATAATATATTACTGATTTTTAGCTACAAAAAGAGGTCACATTGTACTTGAGTAAATACAGTAAGTATGAAAGTAACAAATGTCACCTTATGTCTAAAAGAATATCAGTGGTTAAACCATTGGATGCACCAGATGTTTTCTGCATTGGGAAAGTTCTTTTTGCAATGGTTATTTCAAAATGTAGAACTTTTCATTTGTGTAAGATTTACTGGATTTTTTTGCTTTGAAAGATTTGTTATTAGGAATCTTAGACAATTTAAACAAAAACTAAGTTAAACTAAAATATTTTTGTGATGGAATGTGGTTTATTCTTGTAGACTCCTTTTGGAGCATAGGGCCATAACCAGCTGCGGATTCAGTAACAAGTAGGTTTTACAGGGTAGATTTGTTAGCCCCACACCCAACCCGCCTCCTTTATCTGAGCTTGGGACCAGCTATAGCAACTGCCAAGCTGTAGGTTTTTATCTGTCAGTAACCTTTTCTTAGATGGACTGCCTTACAGGGCAAAAGGGCTCCAACTGCCCTGCTATTTACCCATAGCTGGAGGGAGAAGTGGATTCATGCCTTTTCCAAGCTCATTAGTACGAAGTGAATGTAAACATTCTTGGATGAAACTAACTCAATCCACTGATTTCGTTCTGTTCCGGTAAGCATTATTCTACATGAAGATTAAGAATTAAATAGTCACCAAGACATTGATAAATGTATTATTCAGAAAATTCAAATAGTTCTTCGGATTGAACTCCTTGTTAACACAAAGTTTTGGCCGATCCATTCTTCGGCCTTCTTCTGGTCGTGTTAACACAAACAAGAAGGAGTTCAATCGTCCGAAGAACTATTTGAATGTTAATGACCCTTCTCAAAACTACAAAAAATATATTCAGAAAATATCTTCAACGTGAAACTTGGAAAGAAAATTTACAATTTTAAAGAGAAAGAATACCAAAAACAGACATTAAAAATAAGGTAAAAAGATAAAAACTAATTCCCAGCAATGTCATAAGCGGAAAGTTATTATTACTTACCAGTGTGCCAAACATAATGTACCCAGACATAAGTGCTGGCCGCAAAGAAAAGCCACTGTACTGGTATGAAAAGGTAACAGATGACATCTGATGTGATGGCTATACAAACAAAAAATACTGAAAATGCCTGGAAGAAGAAGAAAAAAGGTAAGGAAACAGAATATAAACAATATTAATTTTAACACGAGTCAAAAGTAAAAATGCATATAAGTTGTGAAATCAAACATCCTTTTGTTTTCTTTGTTTTGATAGTTTCAAGATTCCAGTTATGAATTGAATGAATCAATTGGAACATCTAAAGAGAAGCTATCTTATTCATAGAAACAATTTTTTTTATTTGTATATGAATCTGCCTGTAAATGCAAAAAGCACAGAAAGATGGGACATTTTTCATGAAAATTTCCATGTAAGTAGCTTACATGGAAATTTTCATGAAAAATGTCCCATCTTTCTGTGCTTTTTGCATTTACAGGCAGATTCATATACAAATAAAAAAGAATTGTTTCTATGAATAAGAGATTGAAACAAGTATACACTATTAAGATTTGAAAATTTTGAAATCAAAGTTGAAATTATCCCTAAAATGAACACTTCTATAAAGAATCGATAAACATTACTTTTCTATTTAAGAGAGAAAAAAAAGTGTGAATAGATAAAAAGCTTTAATCCTTTATGGGGCAAGTGACTATATATGATCACCTGAGAATTTCAGAAAACTTGCAACTGAAAATATCTTGTAATTAGGTCTAGTTTAACATACAAAAAGGTTGTTTTGATAGCTAAAATATTTTTAGGGCTGCCTTATAAAGGGTTAATGGAACAAAATACGATTCTCATGAGAGAATCAATAGATAGAAAATCTAACAATTTAGTTATGATGAAGTAATAGATAGATCTGAAGTTAAAAACTCAAAGGATAAAATATAAACAAATACATTCCTCTACAGATGTTTTCAAATGTGACATCTGCACTTTACAGCTAGGTCTCAAAATTTGGTGGCTAACACTAGAAAACAATTCACCAGGTTAAGGGGCAATAACTGCAATTTCAGCTTCTAATTGTATGTGGTTGATTTGAACTAATTTTCTCGGCTTTATTGGGTTTTTTTCTTCCGTTCAACATTTTAACTGTAACCCTCTGGACTTATTCAGTGTCTTGTGTTATGGAATGTTGTTGAGTCTTGTTCTGGGGGAGCATGCACATCCCCTCGTGCATATCACATCCAGTGCTTGCGTTTGTGTTCTTGGGATTGTCTCCTGACCTCTCATTGAATGTTGCACGCATACTCATCTCTGGGGCCATGCTTATGGAATTCCCAAGTTCATTGCTTGTTCCTTCCCGATTAATGGTTCCCACAAGCTATTAATGCATATGCTCGGTTTGCTGATTGAATTATCTGAGGATAGTATATTGACAGATTCTTTCAATCATCTCATTTGCCAATGCTTCTGTCTATTATTTTGACTTCATTCCATAAAGGTTGGTGTGTCTCCCTCTCCCTCCATTACAGCTTTTCAGTGTTCTCTGCTTCTCTAGCAACGATTGTTGTCACATCACAGTCGACATATCAAATGTAACTTTTTAATGACAAAAAGAATATTTGTTTGTTATTTTTTTAAAAATCAATTCTCGAAATCAAACTGACATAAGGTTGCATCTTTTTTAATCTGGCACACTTCGTAGTAGTTCGCCGCTCAGTTCTTTGTTTTGGTTAAATTTCCTTTAGTGGATTAATATTGATTAAACAAACCGTTTATGAAGTGAATTAATGTGTATGTTATAAAACAGTTTCGTTCTTTACTTTTCTTGGTTTACTTTTTAGCATATATTAAATTCCATATTTTAAGTGGATTAATAAAGATCAAACAGACCCTGCTTTAGAATTGTATTAATTTGTATCTGTTAAATACAATTCCATTCTTTACTTTTCATTGTTCATTTTATATTTCAAGTATACATTAAGCCTTGGTCCAGAAATCCATGTCACCTCAGGTCCTCAGCTTGCCAGATAAATGGTCCAGTACTGTACATCCAGAAAAGCTAATTCATCATTTGTTTCTTTTTCCACAGTGAAATGTATTGAGTCTTATAGAGTTCACATCTAACAGTATTTTCACATTTTCCTGGTGAGGCCAGAGTATGAAGGTGTCATCTACATATCTTAGCCATGTGGATGGTCTCAGTGGTGTAGTTCTGAGGTCCATTTCATCAAGGTACTCCATGTATATGTCTGCCATTACTGAGGACAATGGTGACTCCATAGCCATACCTTCTTCCTGTTGATATATTTCAGAACCCAATTGGAACTATGTTTGTACGCAAAATGTTAGCATTTCTATTAGGTTGTCTATTGGGAAGTGTTGGGTCAGATTCCAGTTTTCTTCAAAACACTTAGGGACTTTGGTGAACAGATTCACAACGTTGGAGTTCACTATCTACAAAGTAGGCTGAGTTCTTTACATAACCAGGAAGGAACAAGCAATGAAATTGGGATTCCATAGGCATGGCCAAGAGATGAGAGTATGTACAAAGTTCAATGGGAGGTCATAAAGCAAGCACAGAGGTCAGGTACACCCGTCTCCTGTACCTCCCACCACCACAATCTCCAATGACTCAGTCTGACATACCATCCTCACCATTGTTTGGTCTGGAACGCTCAATGATTTTTCCGATATAAATTAATGGCAATTGCTTCTCCGCTTTACACCATTTCGTCATACAAAGAGGTTTTTATAGGAATGCTCTACTTTTAGATAGTGGGTAAACCGGCACATCCGTGAATTTTTTCACGGGATTAACTAGTATATTTATAAAGAATGTTTTAAATGCTTTATCTATAATTGGAACTGGAATAGGATTTGAAGCAAAGAGTAGGAATTCAGCCTTACAAACAAGTGCTTCATATACTTTAACCAAAACAATGTTTTTTTTGTTAACCAAGATATTGTAATTGGGTCATTCATGTCAAATCCACAAATTTTTAAGGCAAAAATACCATGTAAATATGTAATACCATATAATGTAAATATGTAATACCATATAAATACCATATACCAATGTTTTTTTTGTTAACCAAGATATTGTAATTGGGTCATTCATGTCAAATCCACAAATTTTAAAGGCAAAAATAGATGGTATTTTTGCCTTCTAAAAAATATTGTGTGCAGATTGCTTGCAGTCTCACTGTGTGGGAATTGTTTTGTAACATCTGTTCAAAAAGTACATGTTTATTTTACAAATCTATAAAGTATAGATGCCGAAACCTTCAAGAAGTCCATATGGTTGAGAACAAGGGTTTAAGTAACTGGTTTCTGAAATTTACAGTCATTTACTTATTAGTCAATTAAGTAGGTGTTTGTATGCATTAGAAAAATTAAAGCCATTGTAGATATTTGTATATGTGCCAGTGCTTAAATTAGGAAACAAGGCAATGATAACAATAATTTGCAACTGTGGAATATACAAAGAATTTAAGATAAAAATGCACATAATCAGGCACTGAAGCCACTCCTCTACATGTGTCAGAGTATTTTTTTTTTTAAATTTAAAAAAGCTCATAAAATAAACATCTTTATTAGTTGTTTAGCAAGTTCAACAAAGAAAAGACTTCATTTTGCTTTCAACGTGTTGCTTCAAATAATATTAGGTTGTTACACATGAAATGTCATTTCGGGTTTTTGTTCTTTTACATCAGAGAATAATGCGAAAAGTGAAAGATTTATCAATGCAATTGCATTTTTTGCAGATTCAATGTTAATAGCTATAATTCGTTATTATTGGAGATTTTTGAGCTCTTAACAGCAATGGTTTTGTTTATTTGCCTCCCCACAAGGGCAAATTTGACACAAGGTCGTTTTTAGTGTGGGGTCCTGCACACATATGTGCAGGCAGTTCTAAAAATCTCTAACCTGTTGTTAATAATGAAGAATTATCGACAGAACGTTTCAAATACTTTCTGGCGACTTTAGGACTTCAACCAGAGTTGCCAGATATGTCAGATTTCGGACAACGTGTGTTTTTCGCCTTGTATGTCTGATTAAACATTTTAAGAATCGGACATCCAAAATTGTCCAATTTAAGGCCCCACTCAGCGTTTCTAAATTTAGATATTTTCTGTTGCGTTTAGATATCGGATATCAGTTCTAGCCACCTTTAGCTATTTATTTTCATTATTGTGATAATAATCTAGCTACTTTAGCCACTATTAGTTATTTTCAGCCATCAATTTTTTTCTGTCCAAATTTGACCAATTTGGAGCAGGGTTGACCAAGTTTGTCTGATCTTTGCAACACTTGTGTCCAATTTTGAGAAAGCTAATATGGCAAACCTGACATCAACAGTGACTATCACTTTATTTCAAGGCAATAGATAAAATTTAAATGTTGGAAAAATTGGTCTCATGAACTGAATGAAATGCTCCATGACAATCACAGATCCCAGCTCATTGTGTCTAGGTTTAGTGAATTAGGATATGATGTCTTGCAGCATCCTCAATATTCACTTAACATTTCTCCAACAGATTATCATCTTTTCAAACATTTTGAACTTTATATCCGTAATAAAAGGTTCAATAATAGTGAAGATATAATTTGTGCTTTTACTAAATTTGTGACCACTAAGCCTAAACAATTTTATAGAGATGGCATATTCTCATTAGGATTGTTTGAAAAAGGTTATTGCTTCAGGTCATATTTTGATTAAATATTTACCATTTTTGGTTGTTTATATCATCCTTCACCTTAGGATTAAAAAAAAACATTATTTCATATAAAACAATTATATACACACACACACACACACACACACATACTGTTAATGATATGTCTGGACTTATTAATGCATTTGTAGAAATGCAGATGATACTAAATTGTTTACCTTCATATTTGAATTTTCACCAGCTACACCTTAAACACAATTTCATCCAAAATAAAAAAGAATGCAGTTTTGAGGAAGGAAATTGTTGCTAACAATGAGAGAGAATTGCATTTTTTGGGACACACGAGGAAGAAAGGCTTTGAGAATTTAACACTCACAGGGTGCACAGAAGACAAAAGGAGCAGCGAGTACCAGGTTTGAACAGATGGATGGCAGGAAGAATACTGGAAGGAGTAGATGAGAGCGACAAGAGAAAGGAAGCTGTGGAGAGCCATGATGACTAGCATCCTGAAGGGACATTGCACATAAAAAAAATTGTTGTTTATATCATTTTTCTTACTATTTTTTTTTTTTAAAGACATTTCCTATGTAACAACCTAATAGTACCAAAAAGGAGGGGAGAAGTACCAAATAGAAATCTGAGTATACAAGAGAGCTTCAAAATGACTAAACAATGAACTCAATTTGTATATCACCTTTTCAGTAAGACTTTATTTGGGGCCCATAGTTTAGTTATATTTTGAAAACAAGGATAATTTACATTAATTTATATTATCTCTCAAGGACCTACAATAATTTGTTTTACAGTAAAACTGAAGAAACCGTCTTCTTATATAAAGGGCCATGTCACTTGTTTGTTGGTTTGTTTGTGCTTCTGTCATGCTAAGACAGGTGTGTTGGGGAGCAACACTTTGATCCTAGACAGAGCGCACATATACTCTGATCCTAGGCAGAAGTGCCGATCCATGTGTAAACAATCCCATCAATTTTTACGAGCACTATGCTAGTTAATATATATAATTTCCTTAAATCATTCAGTCACATAAGAATGCATTATCTATAGAAACTTGTGTTTAACAAAAACAAATTGAGCATGACTGCAGTTAAATAAAATTGGGCTACTCAGAAAGGTGATTTCAGATATCTTCAAGTCCAATAGGAGAAAACTTCAAGATTTCAGCCATGCAAGCTAATATTTTTGTACAAACGCATTATAACTGCTAGGTCACCACAAAGATTAAATAACTATTTTATAATGGAATAGAATCTGAAATTTTAAATATGTACCAGAATATTTTTCATGATTTTTTTTTTGGGGGGGGGGGGTTAACAAGATTAAAAGTTCAACAATGTATACCCACTATAAAAAAAAGGGTTTACACTGGTAAATATGTAAAGATGAAAAATTAGCATATATGTACTGAACTTTTGGTGTCAAACACAAAAAATGACAGTAGAGGGAAAAAAAAAAAAAAAAAAAATTTTTTAAATAAATTCTAATTATATTATTATACAACCCAGAGAAAAAAAAAGGGGAGTTGAAACCATAGCAAATGACTCATGCAATGGTTTCAAGTAGAACGGAAGTAAATATACCAATGCATATGTACCAGGATTATTTATAGCTGGTATTGAACTTTTCATTGTAAAAATGCAGACTGGATAAAAAGGGTCATCTTAGGATATATTTGTAAAGTGAATTTTATACAAAGATGAGCAAAAAATTACTTTGCTTTTGTTTGGATTATTTATATGCTGTCAAATATGGTAGATTAAAAGAAAATCATATTTGGTTTGTTTAGTATAATACATTGTAGTCCATCAACATTTAAATGTACAAGATCCTATATGGTTATTCTATGTATAATCAAAAAAATTTTAAGGCAAAAATACCATGACAAATACGGATTTTGTTCAATTGGCATAATTATAGATCTTTAGGAGACAAATTGAATGGCACATGCCTCACATCTCTAGCTCAAAGGGTTCCAAAGATACGGTCCTCTAAATTATGAGGGGGGTGTATTTTTTAAGGTAATGATAGTTTAAAAATCAATATCTCGGTTTTTACACCTAGAAAGCTCATTTATATACCATTTTAAAGTACTCAAGTAGGTCTAAAACTTTTATTCTATGCATTTTTACCTCAGGGGTCAAATAATATAGTTCATCTTGAATTTGACTTTTTGTAGGTCATTTGAGCAATCAATCAATTTTCTAAATTTGTCAAATAATTAGTGTAAGTTCTCCACCACGAAATTTTGTACATATGTCAATGGCCAGACAAATTATTTTTCAAATTTAGAAAAAAAATTGTTCGCTAGCTCAAATAACCTACAAACGCTCAAATTCAAGCTCAACTTGATTATTTGACCTGAGGTAAAATGTGTAGAATAAAAGTTTTAGATCTACTTGAGTACTTTTGTGTAAGTTTTTTCTTGACACAAGGAGTTTGAATTTTCAGTCCTCTAGCTCCATTGGCACAGGCAGACTGACTTAAAAACTGAAGAAACCTATGGTGACAGCCTTAGTTGACGGTTTCTAAGACCTTTTGGCTGGTAATCCGCAATTGTATTAAATGTGAAAACCAGCAGATGAAGATTTACCAATTAAACTGAAAACTGAGAATTGAAGCAATATCACATTTAATAGATTTGCTTCTTCTAGAAATGTATTCGATTTGAAAGATAATCATCATCCCAAGAGTATATTTGGGTACATAAGCCATATTATGTCCTAAAAATGGCTGAAGATTTATCAAGATTTTTTAAGAATAAGATTTGTTTTTAAAATTTCAATTCTTTTTTTTAAGTCAAAAGTTTGGAGTGAAAATGTAATTTAAAAATTTTTTTTTTTTAAATAAAGAGTTTATTCAGGTCAATGTTTGAATTTACATTGTGTCTTTTAAAGAAAACATTTTGATAACATTCTAACTTTTGAAATATCAAAAATAAAATGTCAAAGAACTACAATAAAAAGTAACCTTAAAAATGTTATTCCTGAAGAGTTTGTTTCTACTGTTGTCTTGTACTTATAATTATATTAAAAATGGTTTTAGGGATGTACGTGAATACCATGTATAAATAAATATGAAATAATTCTATTTCCAATATTATTTAAGAAATTTATAAATTAAAAAGTTTACATTTGCCAGTTTCGGAAAGAAAATGACTTTAAAGATCAAGGTAATACTAAGATTCCACATATTGTTAAAAAGTTACAAAATACCAAATGCAAAGATCTTAATAGCTAATTATTTTCTCATTACAATTTCCAAGTTGAAAATTCAGTTCTAGGATTTCATTTTGTATGCCACATGATTAAAAAAAATAAATAAACAAACCAGAGGCTTTCATTTATTTTTACCATTAACACTAAATTGTTATCTGTCCAGTTATTTGGCATTTATTTGGATTATGAATATTTTTAAAACTATGTGAATAACACTTTTGCAACAGAGTATCATTACTGTACCGCTTGTGTCATTTTGTTTACTGAATCTTAGGAGCTGACTGCTGTTTTTATCATTAAATGATAAAAATGTGTCTTGTTTTCAATTTAAAAACGTCCAAATAATCCTTAAGTCAGTCACAACAAAATTGTAGTAAGAATTGCAGGAAGTATAATAGAATAGAAATTCGCTTTGTCAATGGTACTTAACATGAAATACATGAATATCGGGCACGTGCGCTATGCCCTTAATATGATTGAGTTTTTACACAAAGCGACGATTTTAATTTTGT
This sequence comes from Architeuthis dux, assembly GCA_006491835.1. Lineage (NCBI taxonomy): Eukaryota > Metazoa > Mollusca > Cephalopoda > Oegopsida > Architeuthidae > Architeuthis > Architeuthis dux. The sequence continues at coordinate 1,459,307 of VCCN01003057.1, read as the reverse complement.
AATAACTTTTGTAAAACTCAACAAATTTTAATAAAATCTACATCTTGTAGAAACTTTTATTGAAAGTAACTTTTTATTACACCAAGTCACGCAAATTGGAAAAACGCTAGATAAAGTTTTGGAGAATTTTATTTTTCTTCATGTTTTTCATTAAAAGTTTGCTATAAGTTGATGCACACCTAAACTGCAGAACTGAATTAGAAGAAACTTTGCAGGCATATGTGACATGACCCTGCTATTGCTACAGAAAAACAAGGATTTCCCCCATTTTGTAAACATAAGGGTCCAGTTTTTTGCATTATATATATAAGGCAGATAAGTGACACCAAGCCACATTAGGTTACAAAATACCATGATCCAATTGTCCTCCGGGACATGGGCAAGTGGTTAAAGACGTTGGTTAAGCGCATCTAGCAACTTGCACGGCAGTCATAGATTCAATCCCTGGGTCAAGTGGACAAGCAACAAGATCGATTAACTAGGAAGAATAACTGATAAGAGATATCCCCCCCCACCTACTCTGAAACGGACAATCGAATGAGAACAATCTACCCCCATAAATTCGGTTTGCAATTCCTAGTAGGTTACCAATTACGACAGTTGACTAGTCCAAATAAATCAGTGAATAATAATGATCCGCCATCTCAGAAATTCAGAATGAAATTATATTGTATTACTTGAAAATAAATATTAACATTAAATACAAATTATCCATATCAAAATATTTTGTAAAATTTGTGATCATTTTTTTTTCGGCATTAAAAAATATCAAAATAGTTTACAATATTTGTTACATGTATAGATTAATTTACATATATGTATAGGAAATAAAAAAAACTTGCAATGCAAGAATCAGCAAATTCTTAATTCAAATAACTAATTGTTTACCTAGAAGTTAAATAATTTCTAAAAAGAAAAGACATCAAAGAAAGAAAAATGCATACCTACATAATACAACAATAATCTTTTAACATCAAATACACAGAAATATTAATGCAGTAGCACAAAATAGCTATTTTTAATGGCATGTACCCACATGTAATTAAACTTTTTAAATTAATATTTTTTTGTCTATTTTATGTTAAAATATTCTTGTTCAGTGTTTTTTAAAGCTTTTACAATTGTATTAACACGTTGTGCAGGTACACATTTTTCTTACTGGTTTAATCATGATCCTAGTAAGCGTATGCAGAGCAAGGCATAAAGTGCCTTTGTCATGGAGATCCAGGAAGTTTTAGAAAACTAACAAACAGTCCCCTTATATTTACTTACCAGGCCTTGGTACTTGAAGGAGTCATATACACTTCTCAGCAACAACCAAAATGGCCACAGGTACTCAAACCGAAATTCCAAAATGAAGTCAGCCATTATGACAAGCGCCCAAACTACAAGAAATTTCAGGTATAGGAATGTGCTGGAAAAAATAAATTTAAAAAAAACAATAAAAATTAGGAAGCATTTATCAGATTTTAAAAGCATATAAAATAATTTTGGAAGATGAAGATAAAAGTAAAGAAAAGAAAAGTGTAATGTTTGATGATTAAGGTGTGTATGTGTGGGTGGGTATGTGTGGGGGCTCACACTTTGCTGTCAGTTACAAAACCTGCACAAAATCAGACAAACAACTGATTAATGTAACTACAGAATGATCATTTAATCATGGATTGGGAAAATAGAAGGAAGAAATAAATAAGAATTAAGACAACATGAATTCATTATACAGTGCATAAGCACTAACAGTCAGGGCTGCCAAATTTGTTTTTTTCATAGCAGATCAGTTTCTTTTCATGCAATCTGGTTTTTTTCATTGACATTGTGAAAATCTGGTACTTTTCTTTAATTTTACTAATTCAAAATTGTGATAAAATATGAATATTTTTTTTTAAAAACAATGATAATTTTGCATTAAATTTGAAAAGTATTTTATTCTAAAACATTTTCTGTCATATGACACGTTGGGAGTGTAAAGTATCTAGATCTTAGCTTCTTTTCAATTTATCAAACTCTTTAGTATACAGTTATCCCTTGCCATTCGTGGGTTTTCCATTTGAGGTTCAGTCTTGAATAATTTAATGGGAATATTTGGGGGTGATTTGGCAGTGTACCGCGAAAAACAGCATCATAGAAAATATGTTGTACAGTATAAAAACATGGAAAGTTTAGGAAATCATAAATGCATCGTAATAATCTGTGTTATTAAGAAAGATTGTAGAAAATCAGTTAAAAATTATCTATGTAGACAATATAAACCCGGTTGAAAACTTAAACTTGTTTACTCTCATGAACCGGTTAGTCAACACTATTTTAGACATTCAAATCTTTTTTCCAAATCACAGTACAGGAAACAAATTTATTTATTAGATGAAGTATTGTAAATCATTATTAACAATATTTTTCATTTTTATTCTACTATTTACCATTATCTTAATATTTTTGTAGCTTTTTATCCAACTTTTCTCAAACCAGATAAAATTTTTAAAAAAAACAGCAAAAATATTAAGATGAATGTAAATAGTAGCATAAAAAAGGAAATGTAGTTTTATGAAATTTATGGTTTTCGTTATTTAACTGTATATTTCCGTTTTACTAGCATCTATTGTGCACTTTTTTAACACCTTTTTAAAACATATTGCAATAATTAAATATCTTCTTTGAAAGTTTAATTTTGGTTATAACTGCAAGAAAATAGCATAAAGTTAGTTGTAAAAATATTTTTGTGTACACACAGGATTTCTGAGCAGTTAGGGCAGTGTTTATGTTTATGACTAAAAAAACAAAACAAAAAAAAACTGCCATAATTTGCTTGATTTGATCTTCTGAAGCTAGATCTAGCTATTTTTTTGGTGTATTTAGCCCCAATGTCTGTATACAGCTTTTAGCTCCTTTTCAATTTATAAAGCTTTTTTTTCTTATTTACAGAGCGAGACATTTAACCTACATTAGTCTAATTTATTTTAATTTAACGAATAAACCCAGTTCCAGGCGTGTTTATTGAAACATGTTGCTTTTTTTCCTCAAAAGTCTGTGAGAGTAGCTTCCCTCTATTGAAAAAAAAATCTGCGAATAATAAAGTCCACAAAATTGGAGGGACTACTGTATACTATAGTAACGTATACAGGTAGCCAAATAGAAAGGTAGAATGAAGAGTAGAAAAAGTCAAAGGAATTTCTTTATTTGACCAAACGTCTAAATTTTTCCATTCTTTCTCTCACTTGGAACTTGTTTTTAAGAACAGACCACTTTGATTCATTATTCAGTATATAGTGTGTGTGTAAATTCATGAAATAAAGAAGTTATCTATTATTTGTCAATTTAATATTAGGGTAAGTTCCATCAGAAAAAAAATCAGTGCCTGAAACCAATTGATACCACAAAATTCAAATTTATTAATAAATGAGAACCTCTTTTGGCAATCAAGTATGTATAAGACTCGGTCAATACTACTAGGACAGGGGACTATTTCAGAGTGAGAGCAAGTGGGGACAATTAGCAAGGGAGAGAGAAAGAGAGTTATAGTATACAACATTTAATAAGGGGAAGAAGCAAAAACTAGTCAAGATATATTCAAATTGATACAATTTCATTTTTAGCACACACAGCACATTAAAAAGGACAGTCAATAATTGGTGTTTTGAACATTTGTTATTGAATTAAGAGAATACAGCCCTTCCCAAGATATTTCTGAGTCTATGACAATGAGCCCACAGAATTAGCTACAGAGGGCTTAAAAATGAAGACCTTATGTTTGTAACATCAGTAAGGGGGGTGGGTTATGTTAACTTTTCTGTCAAAGAAAAATAGCAGTTAAGGTTGTGAAAACCATCACTTTTAGCTGACTGTAGAGAGGGAAAAAAAAATGATATATGTAAAATAGTTTTCTTTTTTTGCTTTATTTATGTGACCAGTGCTAAGCATCATTTCATTTGGTGGAGGGGAGGTAATTTTTATTGTAGTTGTAAAATGATACAAAAATTATTTAGAACAGAAATGTTATTTAATATGGATAGGATTATTTTACTTGTTTTTATTCATTCATTATTTATAAATTGACCCCTCACTAAAAACTTACAAAGTATTTGAATTTTCAAAAACATGTCCCGGGGCCCATTAGTAATCACATATAATTTCATGGGGATATGTGTGGTTGCTGAGGATATGAGTACCCTTTATCTGAAACTCTGAAAACCTAAATGTTCCAAAATCTGAAAGGTTTTAAAAGCCATGACAGCACAAATGGAAAATTCCACACCTGCCTGCACTGTAGGATTCAAAGACGAGAGGTGAGGCCGATTTTCAAGGTATTTATACAGTGAAATCTTGGTTATCTTTGTTTAACTTTTTAGAAATGTAAAACTATGTTTTCATCACAAATGGTGAAAGGCAGAACAAGTCCCAATCAAAACAAATTATTGTCACTGCCAGACCTACACATATTTATTCATTTAGACATTTTTATTTATTTCTCATTTCACTGTCACCTCTTTTCTAATTCAATAACACTTTCTACTGTTGTGTCTGAACAGGAAAAAAGATCCAGGAAACAAAAATAAAAATGAAATAAAACAACTTAAAATATTTTTTAAAACTTTTCTACACTAAAAAAAGAAATTTAAAAAAAACAAACATTGTATACACTCTAAACTAAAAAGGGAGATAGCCTGTATAAAAGACCCAAGGTTGCTCCTCTTACATTACAGGCCACATCCAAGATATATCATAATGCAATTGCAAATATTCCGAAATCTGGTCTCAGGCATTTTGGATAAGGGTTACTCAACAGGTAAATTTTGAGGTAAGCGTGAACACAGCCCGATACAAAATAAGGGACAAATTTAACATGAACTTACATTGTCAATTGACACCCCCACCCCAACAAAAAATGGGGGCGGGGGGTAAAAAATAACTTGCTAAAAACATGTCCTAGCGTCCCATTACTAACCACAGAAAATTTGGTGGCCATACCTCTGGCTGTTCTTCAGTTTTGCTAACACAGACGGACAGACATTTGGTGTATTATAGTAAGATTATCATTATTAATTTATATTATCATAGAATGAAAAATATAATCTAGTGAATAGCAGCTACTTGGTGAACAAGGTTGTATTCGTACACAAAGAATTAGATTTCTTTAAAAAAAAACAAAAAAAAAACAAAAAAAACAACAACACAGAACAGAAGAAAGGAAAAGATAAGATAACAATAACCGGCTGATAACATTAAGCAAACAAAATAAAAATTGGAACAATTTGCCTTCATTGTTATAAACAACTTTACATTATAAAAACTTAATGATTGATAAATATTTTAATATTCATTTTAAATAAAGTGTTTGGGACCAACTGATTTTGATAAAATTATCAGTGATAATAAACAGCTTCCTCTGTACTGTATCTAATTAATGCTAATTCACTAAATTGTAATTATTTTTATCATGAGATGAATGCTGGTAATCTTTGCCTTCATTTGGAATTGTTTTGCTTTCAAATTAATTTACAAAAGATGTCTTATTTTCAATATGGAACTTGTAGAAAGTCAGATTGCAGAGTTTTTAATAATCTTTCCAACTACTTAGCCAAATCAGCAAAATTTCATTGTAATGCATTTTTAGGTACAGAAAATTTTGCCAAGTCACAAATATTTTAAATAGAATAAATATAAGAGTCAAAATAGCCCTTCCCAACTTCAATCCAAACCAGTCATTTCTATTAAGACAACATTTTTATGAGCTATATCACTTTCATTCATCAGTGCAACTAGTTTGACTAAACTAAACAGATTTACTTTCATTTGCCAACTTTCAATTGTCCTAGTTTAATGTCTGACGAGGGGGAAAAAATTTTTAAATTAAAAAATAAAATTAAAAAACAATTTTGAAATTAAGAGTCCAATTGATAGTCAATAAATCAATAGAATGACCATATTTTGGCTTTTATAATCCTTGACCATTGTAATAAAAATGGTGAATATTTGACAGCATTGTGGATGGGAGAAAGAAAAAAAGTCAAGAAAAAATGTGAGTGATGAGCATAAAATCAGCTTTTACTTTATGTGCTTACAAAAGAACTTGACTAACAGTAAGAATGTCATATCACTAGGCACATATACAAATAAGAGAATTAAAAAAAAAACACAGATGAATAATAAGGAGATAATGGCAAAAACTGATAAAGAGCAGATGGACAAACAACACTGCATGTAAAGATTCTGGCCAGGTAAGGGTCTTTTGTCTGAAACTTTTGACCACTACAGAACAGATTCTGAACTTTGAGCAGGACAAAAATGTCATTAACCAATTAAACAAGAGTTAAGATTTATCAATCAATTAACAGTGTTCATTCAAGAAATTCAACAACAAAAGGCTGCAAAAAACTATAATTTAGAGAGGGCAACAATCTTTCCAGGTATACTCCCTGTAATGGAAATGCTGTCCCCCCAGCAAAAGAATTCCAGTAAGCCAATCAGATACTCAGGTTGAGTCAACCTATTTAGCATAGGAAAAAGGAAATGCTATAAATGGTCATTCTGGCTCACTGGGACTTTGGCTTCTGAGGTGTGTGCATAGTCGAAGGTTGATCAGTGACGGTGAGAAGCAAAAAAGAAATGACTAGGGAGAGGGCAAAATTAAGAGTGAACAGCGGAAGTGTGAAGGTGGATTGTAGAACAACAACGGAACACTCCAAGTACAAGTTTCCAACCTTGTGAGCTGCCCAAGTGATAATTTTGCTCCATTATAGCTCAAGTCCACACCAATCTTCCCTCTAAGCCAGTGTTTCCCAAACTTTTTCGGACTACCACCCCTTTTAGATTATATATTTCATAAGCCCCCCCCCCACATTATGTTGATTTAGTTATGATTAAATCATTTAAATAAGTTAATAGAATTCTTTAAAACAGAAAAACAAAAAATATTTGAACTCCAAACAGCTCAACTGTAAAATCAGGTATTGATTTGTATTCTTTGACCTTTGAGAAAGAACCATCAACACAACCAGTTGATTCCAAGAGTCTTTTGGCCTTGTGGAAAAATAAACCGATCAAAGATGGCGACACTCCTAGTCCACAATGTGCTCCTAATCATGCAGCATTCACTACACAGCAGATTGGTACAAAACCACTCAACGTTACTATCTAAAGCATCTATACATATAAAAGCCAAATATGCAAATGAGTATGTTCATTTGGTTGTATGTTTGGTTGTCTGTAGCATATGATAGCTGAGATCCTACAACTCATAATGGACTGGTCCACATGAGATTGTACAATGAATAGAATTAAAGGGTGGAAAAAGGAGACATGCTGTTCCCATAGCAACAAAGAACACCGACTAAAGGCTACAGACAAACTGTCAGTCAACGCAACAATGTCAACTTTCTTTTTCCTTTTGACTTCCTTTGATGTAGCCTATACAATGAAGAAGCAATTGGGAGGGCAGTTTCTGGCCAAAAACTCGCAAAAATGGCCTAATGCAAATACAAAATCTGGCCAAAAGCTTTTTTAAAAAGGCCAGTTTTGGCCAATTTTATTTTGTAAGGAAATAAGTTATATTTTTAATAATATAAGTTTCTTTCTATGACTTATGCAGTGACTTATCTTAAGTTGAGACTTGGGGGGGGGGATAAGAAAGAAGAAAAAAAAAGAGAATGCTTTTGGCTCCTTTTGCAGATCCATATGTAAAAAAAAATAAATAAATGTCATTTCTTATGGGTAATGCTAGTACTTATATAAAAATACACTTTAAAAGTTGATGCTTTTTTTTCTGTATACAAATTATTTTCTTGATTTATAAATTAGATATAGATAGAGGATGAGCATATATCAGTGTAACTGGTAGCAAGATCTCCAGTAAGGTTTGGGTCATTACTGAAATCACAAATCACCTTTTTATAAAGATGATTTTTAAAATTTTAGAAGTTATCAAGTTTTGTAATAAGAGTATAAAATACAGCAATATTTCTTAAGGAACTGAATGATAGACAATTCTGTTGTTTCGAGCCACAACTAGCACACTGATAAGAACCTCTTCTTTGCTGAATGAAAAGAGAGAAGTCATTCCAAATCTGTGTCCCTGGCATAGCCTTTTCTCTCCCCCGCCCCACCAAAAAAAACATTTTTTTTTTATAAGAAAATCTATTGATTGATCATATAAAAAATTAGAAACTAAAGTTATTTTTGAATTTTATGAGCCAAAGTCTAATTAGAAATAAATAAGTTGTGATAAAGACAGCAATTTTTAGCCCAGAGTTGAAATCACCTTTTTTTTAAAATTATAGGTTAAATATATAAAATCCAACTTTCCTCCATCAAAAATTAACTAGTAAATGTGGTCTTTAAACCAATGGATAACAACTGGGTTTTAATACATACAGAATTTGGAATAATTTTTTAAATGAGCATCTCTAGATTAACTGCTGTTTATGAAACTTATCCAGAATTTTCAATTTGCTTCAAATTTATTATTACAAATCAGAGGAGAAAACAGCTTTAAAAACAAAACATTTTCTAATTTGTATTCAGTTTAATGGTTTATTAAAGTAAAAGATAAAATTTATTGTTACAAAAATCTTTAATATAACCTTATAACCTTTGAAATCATTTTTTTTTCCAACAACAACTCAAAATGTATTTACTGTACATGAGATGGAAAGAGCATTTGAAATCTCGATCAAATCAGTTTTCCCAGATTACATCTCAAGTTTATTAATAAGGCTGCATTTAATCATTTGTTACGGGCAACACCAACAACAGACAAAACACAGCAGGGCCCATTATTGTAGCATGAACCACAATAGCCAGAGACAGTATGCTGTATATCGATGCGACTCCCAGTTGCTATAGCAACTATATAATTTCCAGCCATATTACTCTTGGTTATCAGGTTTACCGCAGTGATGATGGGCTGGATAACATCACATACTGGCTGTAAAGACAGCTATTTGTTAATCTCTGGCTGCATACCACTACAACCCACACATAGAAAACAAATTCAATATGAAAATAAGAGAATGGATTATATAATTTTTTTTTAAATTATGAAAACATTTTGCCTTTAAAAATATAAAAAATAATTAGTGTCATTTTTTAAAAAAAAGTTTACTAACATTCATTATTCTTCTATTCATTTTTAAAATTTTTCTTTATTTTAAAATTCCACACAGTCACGAGAAAAGGAGACAGTATTCTGCTGAATGCCAATACAAGTTAATACTTGGATGTCCATATTTCTGAAAAATCAGATAATAAAGTGACTAACAACTTTTCTAAGTCATTTTCAGAGAGAGCTAATTTTAACAAATACTTATAAAATATACTACTGCTGATATTCAGGGCCGTAGCTGAGGTTTATAAAACACTGAGCACAGAAAGTCACCCCGACTGAATGTAGATTCATGCAACATTTAGTGATTTCCCACCGGGGGGGGGGGGGGGGGGCATGGACCCCCATATTGTATGAGGTTAGTAGAAATTTAAATGAGTGAACTACTATTCATAAAGCTTTTGGGGGCCCCAGTGTAGGTGGCAATTTTTTTTTAACGATCCTCACCAAATTCAGACAGGACTCATTTTTAATATATCTCAAAGTACTTTTTGAGAATTTCCAAAAAAAATAATTTTCAACAGTTTTAGAAGGTGGTCTATTTACAATGTAATTATAATACTAAACTGGACCCTTACTTTCCGTTTAATAAAAGATTTTCAAAAAGATTAAAAACATATGCTAAATTTTATTAGAAAAAAAAATTTGTTGCCTTACGCTTGGGTACACAATTGTTCAGTTGCACATCTACTTGTTTATATTTAATTGAATAGCATTAAACAGAATTTAATTCTCCATAGACCTATCTTCAATATGTGTAAAAATCATGAATGAGGGTCCACAATTATAAGTATAATTGAGCAGCAAATGAATTAAGGGGGGGGGGTATTCTGGGTAATCACATGAAAAAAAATTCATCCTTTATTAAATAAGTACTGAAAATTTTATTAATTCCAATAATTATTTGTTTTGTTGTTAAATTTTAAACTTATGTTTTGTTTACATTTTGTAAACTTTTTACAATATTTTCTAAAATATCACCTGTTCCTTACGGTGTACAGGTATAATTTTTATATCAAATTTTTCGTCAATTATTTTTTTTCCCTAATGGTACAAAGATTGACAATAAAATTAACTTTTATACGAGTTTGGCGGTTTTCTTTTGTCAGGTGTTGATTCCCCGTAAATAGGTCAACACTGTGTGCAGGCACACCTACAAACACATCACAATGACAAGATATTGAATGGGAAGATATCAAGGAAGATAAAAAAAAAAATTTTAAAAATCACAAGTGTGTTTCATCAGCCTTGGTGATATTTCAGGGAAATGAAGTCGCATTCATGCAGCGAGGGAAGAAACAAAAATATTTTTTAAAAAACAAAAAAAAAAACAAACGATCAAATTAATTTGCTTTGAGTTTCGCATCTACTTTTTCTCTTTATCTCATTCTTCCTTCGTTGGCCGGATTTTCCTTGCTGTCGCAGATTGGCTCGGTAGCAGCTACAGCCCTGCTGATATTTATGCCACATACAAAAGTTGAGGACTTTACAAATATTAGATTGAGTGCTGAAGGAAAGATACACGTTGATTTAAAATCCAGTTTGTGCCCCCCCCCCCTGGTAATAACTTACTGCAGGGGTCCCCAACCTTTTGTGTCGAAGAGCACTTTCACGACTACCAGTAGTGCAGCAGGTGCCATTTACTTTTCATCCTTTTTAAGATAATGCACAAAACAAATTATTGCAAAACAGCAAGTTTTTAGAAATATATTAATAGGAAAAGATCAAGGCAAGTTTATACTTTGACTTAATAATGAACATGAAAATGGGTGATACAACATGTAGTACCTATGTAAAATAATGAACATAATATACAAAATAAAACTAATTCAAATAAACTAAAAACAAAACTAATAAACCCCAAACCAAATTACTAAAACTCCAATGTGAAATAATGCATAAGCAGGGCCATAACAAGGGGAAAAATGGGGGGGGGGGATGTAGCTAGGTGTTTTGGTGGTGCTATAAGCCCCCCTGTTGATGGGGCACAATGGCAGAGCACCAGGAAATTTTGAATTCCCTAGCATCTCAGGACCAAAGTTTCTTGCTTTGTAGCAGTCCGAGATGAAATATTTTTTTATCAAAAAGTTGTAACCCCCCACCCCCTCATTATGACCCTGATAAAAAGTAATGCCAAACAAGTCTAAATAATTATGATTTTTTTTATTCTTATGCAAATGTCTTTGGTAATCTCAATGCAAATTTATAGTTGGAATTGGTAATGAACATAACACGAAAAACATTAATTCCTACATAAAATAATCATACCGTACAAATAAAACATTTTCTTTGCTATATAAAAAAAAAGTTAAATTTATATTCCTATGCATCAAAACTACCTGAAAATCTCATGCAATATGATTCACTGAACTTCATTAACCAATGTCTCATAGTTAGGAGAGTAGGATGATATTGCTGTTTCTAAACAATCGTCAAGATGCTCATCGGTAAGACGAGATCTGTATTTTGATTTTATGATATTCATAATCGAAAACAGTGATTCGCAAAGGTAGGTGGATCCAAAAAGCGATTTTATGTATGTTGAACTTTTCAGGAAAGAAAAGGTTTCTCTTACAAAAAAACTCAAAAAGTTTTTGTCTGTTACAAATGATTTTAGCACAATGTCATTCTGCAGTTCCATAGTCTCTAGTTCCAGATCTCGTTTTTACTTGAATTAATCTTCCAATGACTGTAGCTATATCTGTTATATTTACATAAGTAAAAGGATTTCATAAAAATGTGATCGTTGGTTCCACGATAGTAAAACACTCAAATCTTTTTTCGAACTGTTCCTATAGCAATTGAAAGTGGATTACAAATGGGGACAGGTTAAAGTCACTGTCACCTATCATTTTTCTTCATATTTGGGAAATGTGTGAAAGACTTCATCTTCAGGTGATAAAACCATAAAAATGTTTTGCTTTAAATGAATTTATAGAGCCTATCATTCTAGCTATATGTTTGTCTTTTCCCTGAAGCTCCAAGTTTCAAAGAATAATTTTTTTGTGATGTCTGTGAGAAAACCCAAATCCACCATCAAGAGTCGCATAGTTGATCCAAGTTTTGATTTTTGGATTGGAGAAAAATGTTTATCTCCTCAATTAGGATTGCAAATCTTGTCAGAACTTCTGCTTTAAAATTAGGTTAGATTGTTTATTTTGATTACTTGAAGTGGTTGAATTAAAAAATTTGAAGAGTCAATTCGTAAACTTGAAGGGGATCTTGTGATTAAAACTTGAAGTTGAAAAGACAAGGGCTCTGTCTGGGGTAGTAGTTGTGTCCATTTTTTTCCTGCCGATGTAGCAGTTATTTATCAAATGCAAAGCTTTCAAATATGTCTTCTTCATGCAATAACTAGAGGGGGGGGGGTCTTTTTTAAAACACCTAAAATATAAACAAAGAAAACAGCAAGTTTTTGCTACCGATTTTGATGGTAAACTAAGTAGCCATAAATCTTAGTGGCTGTATCATGCTTAGTGTCTAAAAATAGCCCAAATTTAGCAAGCTTCTTAAATCACCTGTGATTGTCTACAAGGGAATTTTAAAAGAGCACTTGCTACTGTAAGCAGGAATTCTTTTTCCTCAATCCACATGTATACAATTTTGAATCTGATGGCATAAGTTATACAAGTTAATGGCAATTGAATATTACCTAAAACAAATTATAATAAGTCAAATAAATAATTTTAAATCAGTGAAAATATATTTTAAATATTTTTCAAATTATTTATAAAAACAGTTGTGCAACTGGAATTATGTTGAAGATAGAACATACAAACAATGGGAGAGAGCATATTTCTTGTCATTTACAGAATGTTCATGTTTATTTGATTCAGTCAAATTCTACAGTAAAAATCAATATGACCATCGCCAAAATATAGAAATTGATTGTATTTAGAGGAAAAGTTGGTTTAAGCAATGCATAACAAGCCTCTACAGCAGCCTTTCTCAACTATTTTAGACTGGAGGAACCCTTGAAATAGCTTTCATATCTCACCAAAAATCACAACTTTTGAAGTAAACAACATACAGTGACAAATGAACACATTTTTCATACAATTCTGACCCAAGTAATTCATAAAAATTGTCATTAAGATTCACTCACATCTTGATTCTATTTCAGGACAAAAACAGCAAAGAAAATGTTGAGAAATCCAATGTTTTCATACACTAGATATTAATTGTTTGTCCTATAATCTTTTTCTCTTAATCCTTGTAGTGTCTATTTTAAGATTCTGCCAGGTAACAGGCTGAAATAATGTCTGATAGGGTTAATTTTAACCCTATATTACACATATTCCAAACACTGACAAGGTAAAGATAGAAAATCATATAACTTTTGAAGTAAACATACAAAGACATATGACCACATTTTTACATAGTTTTGACCCAAGAAATTCAGTAAAACGGTTAGTATTAAGATTCAAACACATCTTGACTCTTTCAGGACAAAAACTGAAGAAAAAAAAAAGCAAACAAATGTTGAGAAATCCTATATGTTTTCATATATAAACTAGATATTGACTGTTTATCCTGTAATCTTCTGTTTAAAAGTCCAAACCCTTTATTCTGACAGATAATTAAGTCTTTTCTGCCCTAGATTACACATCATTTTTATCCTGTTGGTATCAACTAAAAAACAGAACTACATAACTTCCAGTATGTTTTGAAACACAAAATTTACAGTGTTTAGAACAAATAGAAATGTTCCCAGAAAGAGAAATTCCTTCTACACAACTTGAGGAACTCAGTCGGTCAACCCAGAAAAGTCTACCACGGGGCACTTGACATCTGAAGCAAAAGACATGCGAACGGTCGGCAACATGATTTGGGATTTCCTCGTTGAAAACAATTTTGATTTGAAAATTCATGTTATCGGTGCCGACTCTACACCTACGAATACCAGTTGCGAAGGAATTATTCATTTCCTTAATATCAAATTAAATCACAGAGTACTTAATATTTCTAAAAATGCATACTAACAAACTTCTTTTGCACAATCATATTCAAGAAAGAAATATTCCAACTCTTTCTAACAATTCCTATGTTGTTTTGTATCTAAACAGCAATTTGTCAAAAAACTTGATTTCAATCCGAATTTCAAACGCAATGTCTCCAATGTATAGCTTCATCAACTGCAGGATGACATCATCCATGATCTCTAATCATCAAAATTATGGATACAGAATGGTGAAGATGATAATTGGGGGAGAAATCGACTGAGAAAGTGTGAGTTTGAAACCGGGCCCTGTCAGCCTCTCACGTTGGCTCACAACTGCAAACCGGTTAATGCGTCAGTATAAGTGTAAACACAATTTTACCGGAGCTATAAAAAAGGATCTTATGATTGTGAAACATTGTTTTACTCTACTACCCAATGTAATTTGATACCTGTCACGGTGTGAATATCTTTAAGACACACGCTAGCCATGGTATCGAAGGCCAAAGGTTTAACAACTACCACACGAGACAGCAATAAGGAATTTCCCTGTAGGAAAAAAATAATGGTGTACGTACAAAACTGCAGAGAAGAGAACAATGGTGAAACGACACAGAATAATTCAAGAAAAATAAACACAACTTG
>VCCN01003057.1:1417852-1436152 GCA_006491835.1 Architeuthis dux | reverse complement strand
AAAAGCCAGATAACTCAAAGGTCAGATATAAAGCCAAAACGAAAATCTTTCACAGCATTGAGAAAAATTTGATATCATTAAAAAAGAAAAGATGATGAATTTGAAAATACTAACTTAACTATCCATTTTGTTAAAGAAAATATAAAAATTAGGTTAATGTCAAAAGGTATAACTAAACTAGTAAAGAAAACTTTTCTTAAATATATCACCATGGAAATGTATAAGGTCTGCCCAGAAAGTATCCAGTTTTTAAAAATATCTTGAGAACTGGTTGCATGACCAATACAATGGATACAATATATCCATTAATAAAATAGGTTGACTATAGTTTAAAAGAGAGTAAATATAGTATGGCGTACTAAAAGGGTCATAGGAGTCGAAAACAGGATGGCTAAAGGACGCTATGGAGTTTGTGCAGTGTGTGGCCGGTTGGCAAAAACATCTTTGCACCGCCTTATTAAATTCCTCTCGGAGGTCCTGGAGAGACGACTGAGTGAGCTTATGTACTGAGCAACAGTGGCATTCACAATGACTGAGCCTGCTCATTCTTCACATCTTGTACAGGATTCTTTGGCAAAACATTGTATCAACCAGGTCTATCAGCACACTTACAGTCCAGATTTGGCTCCCTGCAACTTCCGGCTTTTCCCAAAGTGATTTTAAACCATGGACAAGATTAAGGAGAACGCAACGAGACAGCTGATGGTGATCCCAAAAGAGGACTTTGCAAACCGTTTTGAAAAGTGGAAGGGATGCTGGGATAAGTGTGAGAGGTTCCAAGGGGGTACTTTAAAAGGGGACTAAGGGTCCATTGCTGCAGGTAGGCTATTTTTTTGTCAATATTAAATGCTTGGATACTTCCTGGATAGACTTTGTATATCATTATAAGATGTCTGAAGGTAGAAAAATTTGATAATTATATCACAAATCTTGCCATCTAGTTCATGCCTGGAGCGATGTTTTATGGTTCCAATTGGTGGAAAAATATGCTTTATATAAATATTAAGATACATAAAGCTTCTGCTGCCAAATTCAATAATATAATCTTTCTGTGAATTGCTTAAATATAGAATATTGTAAGCAATTCTCTCTAATTGTTCAATAAATGTATCCATGTATTACACTTAACCTGGGCAAAATACAGAGGAGGGTGCTTCTTGTGATAACTTTGGGACAGGGTCTTTTAACAATAACCAGCTGATAACATTAAGTATAGGATAAAGGCCTTTAGAATGTGGGTGTTGCGATCCAAGAAAGCCAACTGCATTATAACCAAGCTGCAATAACTGTGGGACGGGTATGGGGGATAAGTGAAAGACAGCTAACATTGTCTATTGTAAAAAAACGAAGTGAGATCTGAAGTTCAAAATCATCTTTGTTTATTATATTCAAATTCTGAGCAAATAAACAAAGGCATTCTTTAATGATTTTATTAAATAATACCACCAAAAACATAAAAATTAACCCCTCACTTTTGACCCCTAAATGGGGAAAGAAAAAGGTTTCACCTCACTTTTGACCACCAAAAGGGGAAAAGGTTTCCCTAACTTTTGACCCCAACTTTGATCAGAAAATGCGGCCAGATATAAAAAAACTTACCTTCAATAAGACTAATCAGAATAATTGTTCTTTCATGACATCACGTTCTCTTATGATGTCACAACAGCTGCACACATGGAATTCGCCCTCCTAAGACACTGTAACAGTTGCAAATCATCCGGATTTGTTTTATTCTACAGGTTATAGCATTTTGAAGGTGCAGCACTAATAAAACTGCCTACAATGCAGTTTTTGCTGTGTTACCATAACATACAAAAGGAAATCCTATTTTAATATAGATCAGTGGTTCTCAACGTGGGCGCTAGTGCCCCCTTGCGGGCGTTGGTTCATTTCAAGGGGGCATTGAGATGACTAAGGGCCTTAAGGGCGCATTTAAACTTCTAGAGGGGGCGTTATGGAGATTCCATAAATATATATGATTCTGATTTATAAATGGCTATTGTTTAGTAGTATCTGCTTACAAACAAGAAGGAATTCACATTAGCCCGTTATTAAATGCTAACTTTACCAACCATTTCTTCTATACAAGTAACAGGCAAGCAGCAAGTTTTTCTTAATACCCTGTAGTGTTACTGTTATTCTATGGATAAACATTTAAAATTATCTCTGTTGCTGTTTTCAAACAAAGAATACTCTATGTATCTGAAGTCACTGAAAACTGATTTTGAGAAGTGCTTTGAAGATCTGATTGATATGAATATTCCTGTCTGGGTTATGAATCCATTCATTTGCAAGGTTGAAGAACAAGAAATTGACTTGCAGGAAGAAATCATTGTGTTTACTTCTCAGATTTGAACTATACGGGGGCGATGACATGTAGCTCGGTGTCATAGGGGCGCGTTGTGCTGAGAAACACTGATATAGATGAATAGAAAACTATGCTTGAAAAAGAAAAATAACTTGCTAATAAAGTGATAAGTAACTTGTTATTTTAATGTAGAGGAGTAAAGTAGTAGGTTTTACGAGGCAATTTGATTTATAAGTACATAGGTTTGGATTAAACAGACTGGCAATTTTCCAGTACTTGAGAATAGTTAGTAAACCGGGCAATTGATCAACTCCAGTGTTTTGTTGTGGTTAAGGATAGCAGTAGTTGGAGGATGCCAATGCAGGAGGAGTATACCAAGGGCATTCCAAGACAAGAGAAGTGGAAAAGAATTAATACAAAATCACTAAATCATCATACATAAGAGCCATGTATGTCACATAGTATCAGTAGCAGCCATCAGCCACTCTCTTTCCATCTTTATGAAACTACAACTCTTTTCTCCCCTCTACTTCCCACCCTTTTATTAAACTACCTTTCTCCCCACTGTGTGTCACACTTATAGTATCAGTAGCAACCATCAGCTGAGCTTGTTGTACACTTATGATAACTGTAAGCGAAGCAACAGGTTATGGACCAGTTTTAATAAAAGAAAAATCCCAAAGACTTTAACCCTTTATGTGCAAGTGACTATATATATATGATCACCTGAGGGCCTGTTGTTCACATGTAAATATTGTAGCCACAATGACAACATAATTGGCACCAATGTGGTCGGCAAGCTTTGCAAAGTACACTTGTGCTTGAACAAAGAAACTGTTTTGAGGCATACCACACCCAATTAAATTAGCTTGTTTTTGGCCCACACAATAACATTTTAAAATCAACCCGGAGGTATTATTATTTTTTTTTTTTGTCAATATCAATTTTGTATTTATTCATTATATTGAATGTTATTCTTTAATTCTATGTTTTATTTAACTTTCTACTTTAATATTTTTCCATTTTATTGTGTGGGCCAAAAACAAGCTAATTTAATTGGGTGTGGTATGCGAGGCACCATATATGATCACTTCGTTAGGACATTTTGCCCATATAAAGAGAAAAATTTCAGAAAATATCTAGTAATTAGGTCTAGTTTAACATACAAAAATGTTTTGATATCTAAAATATTTTTAGGGCTGCCCTATAAAAGGTTAATATCAACAATTGGAATTGTAACAAGCCTTGGACGAAATCGTAAAAGATTTATTTGGAATGTAGCAAGCAAATGTAAGCCAAAGAAAATGCTAATGTTTCCGTTGGGTTAGTATTTAGCTCCATATCTATCAAAGTAAATGTAAACCTATAAGAACTGTTTACAAGCAGAAAAATAACCATTTATATTCTGTAGTTGATATTTATACAGATTGTATGTATACAAGACTGGTATTGGAGGAAAAGATATCTTGCTTTGGCTCAAAATCAGTTTTTGACCTGGCCGACTTTGTTGTAATAAATTGTAATGAAATACACTCTGGCCGTGTGTTCGTTTGCTGGGGGAAGGAGGGTAGAGAACAGTGACGCTTTGGGATGATAGTATTATTAGTGCGCTCAGCTGGAGGGCGACAGATTCTGAACCAGGATTTGGGTCAAACAGTTGACCGGGTCACGTGGAAGTCAGAACAAAGAAAATGCGTTTGACCAATCAGCTCCGCCAAGATGTTTTTAGTGCGCAGTGATTTTAAAATCGGCCGGCAGTTCGAGTTGAGCATAGAACAGCAAGGAGTAAACAAGCTAAGAGCTTCACTCCCACCACAGGGTAGGGAAGGAAGCGAGTGCGACTTGATTTGATACCTGCTACCATCACTTTCAGTCCTTCAGTAAAGTAACCACTTGTTAGAATTTTAACAGAAAAACAGGATTCAATACCACACCTGACCCGAGAACCGGCCCCGCATCGAAGCTATCAATGGGAATAAAAGCAACCCATATTTTCCTTGAGAAAAATGAATTTTGCCGTCTTTCTCTCCAGCCACATGGGAGAGCCCTTTCTCCAGTATAGACAAAATGTTTTGTTTCCCTCCACAGAATGTTCAGCCCTGTAAATGTAGAACCCAACTACGAGACATCTCATGTCGGCAGAACATGTACAACCAGCATTATTCTACAAAATGAGCTTCAGCTGACATGGTATATGGAATGGAAATTTAGACTTTATCCCAGACAGTCCCATGATTTACAACTATGACCATATATGTTTTGCAGCTTGCAGAATAAATCTAAATTGAAATTAGTCAAATGATAAGCTGGAGTAAATTGAAACATTTCAACTAGATAGGAATCCTAATTACTTTATCTTAAGGATGTGAGTCTGCCAAAAATGGACTTTTGACATTGAAACATTGAGACATTAAGACTGCATACAGGATACGTTTGTGATTACTTATTTCAGGCATTTCACAAAGAACAGGTCAAACAAGGAGAAGAAGTTGATAATATTTCTAACTAGCAGAGTACCCATGAAAAATGATTGGATTATTTATGTATGGATCAGAGTGTAGTATCTGTGCACTCATTGAAAAGTTACATATACAGCGTTTTATATATGGATTATTTATTAACCTTAATCATTGTCAATGTATTTTCTTTTAATATACAATTCCTCAAAAGTAAATAATCCTCCCCCCCCCACCAGAATTTATAATTTATCCTAAATGCAGAAGAAAAATTGTATACTTCATTATCTGTATTCCCCTCTTATGCCTTGTTCCATTTTGCCGAACACCACATCCATTCCGCTTTTTATGTGTCAACTCCTCAGGCTGTTATTCGTTACTATCAAACATCAGAAAACGCTTTTTAATGCTATAAGGAGTATGTCGCTGAGGGATGAACTATTTATTCCCATTGTTGGCAGGGTTACTCCACCGAGGAGTTGAATGCAGCAACAAAAATTAGATTAGATGCGAGTTTTCTTTAAGCTATTATTATTTTTCACATCTGAATTGGTTGTATAGTTCATAGGTTAGACTACAGAAAAGAAATCCATTGTTCAAATATAGATTTCTTTTATAAAGATAATCTTCAATGGGAAATTAAATTTTTTTTTCTACAAAAAAAAAAAAAAAAAAAAAAAAAAAAAAAAAAAAAGTACTGTTTGAAGTCAATTTCACTGACTTTATATATAACAAGCATCCTTTATGATATTCTAAAAGGGAAGGCATCGTTCAATCAAACAAATAAAAGTAACTAACAAGCATCAAGACTATTTTATACACTAGAAGATTCATTTATCAGTATGAGGGTGCCGCTTCATTTTTGAAAAGTTCAACCAATATTTTCAATAGCTTGAAATTTCATTGAAAACAAAATTAAGATTGCTTTTTCTATCACTACAAACCCAAACCCCTTTTCTCTGTGTTGCAAAAGTTTAGTAATAAAAGATAGCGGTAGAAGAACCTAAAATGGTTTAATTTAAAATAGGAGTCTGAGTGTTATTCCAAACTAAATAGTTTATGCTCCCTTACCTTCCAGACAAGCCAGCTACTCTATGGCAGACATTTAGGAAATACATGTGCCTATTATGTCACATGTCAAAGAAATCATTTCCTTGCGGCTAGAACACAAAGATTCAGCAGCAAATATAATGAGCTTCTTTCTTAGAACGCATCTAGAAGTATTTTATGTTGTTTTTTTTATACCCTCTTCCTTTCATGACTCGACTAACTTACCTATTCAAGGCCACTTGCTCCCCTCCTCATGCTTTTAATCTTTTTATACCCCATATCTTACACCGAAATAAAACCCTTAAAATTTGAATTCTTCTCCCCCATTCCACCAAATCTGGTGTTTAAGTCTCTATTTAGGAGCTATTGATTGGAATGTATTAAGTATTTTTGTTCAATCTTATTTCCTGTTACATTTCAAAATTTAATTATTCTGCCAGCTGAACTGAAAAATTGGAGCCACAATTAGTACTTGATGTGTGAATAAGGAAGGTGGGTGAAGACAACCAATGGCTTAAACAGCAGTTTCATGGGAAAATGTACTGTTTCAATTTGGTTGGGTGGATGCACTAATGATCCCAGAATGGCAAGACATAGTAAAAAGAAAGAAAAGGGCATTTTGGGCAAAGTATCAATATGGAAAAAATTGTTTTTCCACTAAGGAAAAAAAAATAAAACAGCCTAAAGTATGTTAATACAGATATATATATATAAAACTCAACTACTATCCACATTTACTTTTTCTGCTTGTAGACTAGCAATTAGTATCTCTAGATTACAATTTATTCCTGTACCAGCCAAGTTATTAACCAAGTGGGTAGTAATGTAAACTGTGGTATTGATCTTCTAGTGTTAAATTGAACACAAAAACATTTCAAAATACAGTTAAGAGGGATTAATTAAAAAACTAAAACAAAAAGTACATTATAACCATTTTTATGTTCAATGCGGGTCGGTCAAATACGCAAAGCAAAAATATCATTTATTACCAGTAACAAAAGTTACTCATGAAATAACGATAAGATGAAACTATTTTTTCAGCTATTAAAACAGAAAGGACAAGATCTTTCTCTCTGTCAAACAAAGAAGAATTAAGTCCAGGTGAAAGACAATCAAAAATGGAGTCATTGGCTGCATTCATCGCATTGTACTATACAATTTGTACATAATCATTTATGCAATTTCATTTTATTACACATTTAATGAGTTCAACCACAAGATCAAAAATTTTCAGTTAATACTACAGGGACTAGAATGACAGTTCATTCCACTTAGGTCCACTTAGGTCCAATAAGAGGGTATAATAAATCTACATACAATTAAGATAGTGGTTTTAAAAAGAGAAAAAGAATAATGTAACTATTAATAAATTTCTTTCCAACAACTACTTCAGTAAAGTAATAGTTTGAAAGATGATTACAGATGACCATGTGTTACATAAACTATTTATGACTGGTTGTCTAATGTTTAACAATTTTGTCTAAATAGAACTCCAGATTTGCCACATTCAGGCTTCCTTACTTGTGTACACATCTGCGAAGCAATTATCCATGAGACATCCATTTATTTATTTTTACACAGGTGAATATTTTCAGGAGTTCTAAAACTTAATTACTTATGGTTACAATTAACTATCAAAATAATACTTTAAATATTTTACTAGTATGACACTTCTTTTTTAGTTCAATTATAAGACTAAATGGTATTAAGGAATAGAACTGTCAAACAAATTTAAAGAAAGAATTCTTTCATCACATAAAACTTCAACCTTGTTAAAACATATGTTATATAATAATCTGATATTGATTGCTAATGGGAGAAAATACTCAAAACCTTTCATAGGATGATTTAAATGCAACAAATAAAGGCTGAAAGTTCGGTTTAGTTAAACATTGAACATGTACCAAGTTTGCAATTTTATAACAGAAAATGACGGTTTCTTCTAAATGAAAATGCAGCAGAAGAAAACCAAAGCTTGGATCTTTAATAAAAACTAAAAATAAGTTACTTACTCTTAAAAAACTATACAAAATGTACACAGGGGGATTTAGTTAAAGTTTGACAACCAATGGTAATATTAACCAGAAAGATTTACCAATCTTTGATACAGAAGAGCCAAACTTTTTGCAGCAACATTTATCAAGGTTGTATAAATTTAGTTCATTATGTACTAACATAATTCTTATATAATATAGCAATAATGTGTACTAGCTGGATCCATGGGAATTCCATGGGTGTTGATAACTAGGATTATCCATTATCTCATGCCTCTGCTCATTATCTAACTTGTCATCTTCATTGCTCATCCATGTTTTTGTCCAAATGGTATACAAACAGGAGTTAGTTTCATAAGGAATGCACAAATGTTCTATTACATCCTCTCTTATCTTTCTTTTGCTCTAACCTTTCCATAAAGAACTTTAATTCATTACAATTTTTACACTTTTCCATCCCTGTCTTTCAATCTTTCGCTCATTGTCTCTTGATATCCAGCCAGCAAGCCAGTCTCTCGTCTCCATCTCCTCCCCACCGTTTATTTTTTTCTTTCAACCACTTTGCTTTTCGTTCTTTAGATTTCGTTCCTCCTTCACACCCTCTTTTGCTATCTCCTTCGCTTTTGCCCAATTCCTCTCCAGTTAATATTGTGTAGGTTTCTCGGTCAGAAAGTGTAACTGATTCAAGCTCAGAAGGGTAGAGAATCAGGCAGATACTACACTGATCATAGATAAAAAAAAAGCGTAATGGTTGTACAAACAAGAATAATATAGGATTGTTTAAAGTTAAGTATTCTTCCTAATACTCAAATTTAGCTATTTAGATACTATCACTTAAAAAAATAAATTAAAAGTTTCTTTTAGTCCCAGAGTGATCACTGAGTTGTGTACATCAGCTAACATCTCCATATATAAAATCTGTTTCTAATTCTTTTTGGTTTAATAATAGATAAGCCTGTGCCTGAGGGTTCATCACAACCTTAATATTTCAAGTATTTCACTGAAAAAATATATTTATATATGCAGCCATCCTTAACCTTTTTGTATCAATTTTCTTGAATTGTTTTAATCTTTTAACCTAAGAATATAAGTTAACACCTTTTTGTTATTTCTACTCCTTGAAATGACAATAAATGCAAATGTTTGATACTACATACAAAATCTTCCATCAACCAGACAATTTTACAAAACATCACATTGGCTCATAGCTTCTTAATGAGAAGTTAATAGGTCCTGACAAAAACTGTTACCGTATTTGATGGCATTATAAAGACCGTCCTTATTTCAGCTGGGAATATAGAGAAAAAATGCATTTCCCTGAATTCTTATATACCACCTAGTTATTTATTTCATTCCTCAGGTTCTGGCCAAGGTAAAGCTGAACACTTAAAAGATGAGATGTCTAAAAGAATTAAAAGGGGTCCATTTGAATGGCAATATTCCAGTAATGTATTTTGATCTGCAGAGGTTTTTCCTAATTTAGTTGGTTTATCCCATTTCACTAGCAGAAATCTAGACTATTCAGCACTAGTTATATATAGATTCTTTATTGGACCATCACACATTCATCTACAAGTACATTTCAAACAAAAGTGCAAAATCCTTTAATGGCCAGACTTGTACTAATAAAACCTCATAATATTTATGCTTGTCTTTGCCACACTCAGATCAGATAACTACAGTAATTAGTGTGAGAATTAGAGGAAAGTTGTAATATGAATAAATCAACAAGTTAGAATAAGAATATTTTTAAATATTGACTTAAAAAAGGTCAAATATAATTTTGTTGAGAAAACATGAAGAACTTAGTCAATCATTAGAAGATACTCACTTAAAATGGAACAAATAGAAACTAAAAATAACATACCAGATTTAATATAATTCAATCTTCAATTTACACTGCTATTATTCAATCTGGCCAGATTCAATCAGCATGCATTCTATGCTGATTTGTATCTAAATTTAACCACCTTTGGCTCTCTCCCACTACAAAGACATGAACACTGAGTGTTTTCAGTAATTCTTCCATTGAAGTTTTCATTTGTGTTTCATGTATGTGTGTGCGAGAATTATGGTAATAATTCTTATACACTGAGCAATGGAATGAACCATAAGCCTTATGGTCATATTTCACTAATTTCGGTGATCAAGTCATCCTGTTAAAACATTTTTCCTTACAATCGTTAATACACTGGTGTTAAAAACGGCTGATGATCATTGATGTTACTCATATGTGGGGGAGAATAGGTTCTGTAGTAAACTCATAATCCATGAGATTCAAGTCAAATCTACGATTGGATTGGGAACTATAAAAAAAAAACAAAAAAAACATTTGACTTACTGGGTAATTTGGTGGGGGAGTCAAAATAGTTTTGAAACATTCTTCTGGATCTACTGTAGGTGAAAGGCTATTATCCAACGTTAAAACTCACATGCAAATAATGAGTCTTTTTAAAAAAAGGCTGTTTTATCAGTCGGCTTAAATACAATAAATAAAAGCTAGTTTTAGAGATAATTCAGCTGTCATCAAGATTAATAATCTTAGATTATCATCCCAACTTCTATCCAAGAGTAAAGGAACCCCACCGCCATCAAGATAAGTATTTAAGAATCTTTTGCACCTAATTTACTTTAGGTACTTAAGCAGATGTTGAGAAATTGCTTGTTGACCAAACATATTTTGGCAAACGTTAAAATAAATTTTCAAAAAATCCCTCATGTGAAGCTTTAAAAAGTAAAAAAAAGAAATCTCCTTAAAATGTCGCCCAATGAAAAAATTCATGAACAGAACTTATGGATTTTTCAGATGCTTGCATTGATTCCTTAAATAATTAGTTTTCTTTTTCATTTAAAATAGTCTGTATTAAAGACATAAAAAAGAAAGAAATTTTGTACGAAAATTTAAAGTGTTTTTCCTTCTATCCACCAAGCAAACAAGAGCAAGCTTTTATTTATTTTATTGTCTTAACTTGTCTGAACAAATTTGGCAGATTTTATTTATTTGAAAACAAAACTTTTGCTACATAAACCTTCAGTGTGCTTAATTTTGACAGTGACAATAATATTTACTGAGTTCTTTTCCCTCTCCACAGCCCAGCCAGACTCTTAAATACAAACAATAATACAGTTGCCTTCTTCCCGTTCCATGAACGAAGTAGGCAGACAGACGAAGGAGTGTGTGTGTGTGTCTATTGTCGTTGTCTTGCCGTGTCCTTAGCTACAGCAACTACTTTTAGTTTTACATTTGGCAGCAGCATTATTATCCTTTAACGCCTACAGGAAAAGAAAACCTAAGCCAGACTCAACAGTGCACAATCTCCTCCTTCCTAAAAAGAACCTCTTCTTCACACAAAAAGAAGGAAGTAAAAGGAAATAGCAGCAGTAGAAAAAAAAAAGGAAGGAAGCATTTTTTGGTGGCACTGTGCATGTCGTCAGCTTGGAAGAAATATTGCGAACATGGCGCTACACATTGCTTGTACGCAGGAAAAATGTGTGTGATCTTTTGTTTAATTAATTATTCAGCAAGGGTAGAAATTGAAACGACTAAATAAAGAAGATGACAAGGCAATTATAAAAACAACGCATTTAACACATATCTGAGAAAGTGAAGAGGTTTTTAAAAAGTTTTTAGGGTTACGGACGGACATTAGTGCCATAAAAAAATGTATATTTCAAGTATGTATAATATATATATAAAATAAAAACAAGTCCTGCATTTAGAGAATTGTTCCCGGCGGCAAATAAATTTATTTAAAAGACAATTTAGTAAAACTAAAAAGTAGAGTAGTGAACTAAACAATAAAGCTGACGGCAAACATTCATCGAAAAAAAAATATTAAGCAAAAACAGGATTTTATTCCCAAAAAATATAAGCAAGATGTTTTCATTTGACATTTAAACTTTTTAGAAAGACAACAAATATAATTTAGCAAGTATTAAAACAAAAACAAAGTAGCTGGAGGGGTTAACCAACTATAAGAATAGGAAATATTTATTCGATCTCCTTTTCAAACTGCGAGATCGATAAAACTAAAAACTTCCTTTTTATTTCTACAGTTCACTTTGCAATGTAATACATATTTTGATGACAATTACAAAACAAATAGATTCAAAGCAAAGAACTTTAAGTGCAATGTGTAATTTAAGGAATTACCTCTGATGGAATAAAAATACTTTTTTAAACAGCTCATGTAGTAGGGTTATTGCAGTTTAACTAACTTCTTCGAAATTAATATTTTAAAATGTAACTGAAGCACCAAAGATTACTATAGTATGGTTCGCCAGATTTTTATCGAAAGAGCTGTTGTATTATACGACAGACACCCGAAGTCTAGAGAGCACAGCGGCCGAAACATTGTAATAAAACAAAAAGACAAGGAGGAAATTGGTCGTCGTAGCATGTCAAACCAAAAGTAACCATAAATTTATAGTTGAATATTTTCTATGCTTAATTTAACTACTAAAAGCACAGACGGGCTGTAAAAACCATTATTGGTTGGATTTTAAATTTGGAAAGGAGTTTTATGGTCCTCGTGGTCATCCGTAGCATTGGAGGGAGCCAAAGATGCACACACATGCTATCTTAGAAAGTGATGCTAACTTCATTGTGTAACCTTATTTTACATCTTACCATCATTAAATTCGATGTTATTGCTATTAATTTGTTTACGGTTGGCCAATTGTCCTAAATGTGTAGTTAAACTCAATGCACAGACATTAAAATAAAATTGTTCAATTTTTAAAAACTCATTCACAAACAAAACAGTAACACAAAAACACATTGACAATTCAAATTCTACATTTTTTCGTGTTATGATATGTACTAGAACTAGATACGGTGTTTTCTGTGAATCACTAATTGAAAATAAAGTAAATTGAATTTAAATTAAATATAAAATCTTAGTTTACAGATACAGAAACGTTGTTTAGGCTACACCACTACCAGACTCTTGATTAAATTTAAAGTACAGCATCAATATCAACAAAGTAATGGTATTCCTCATTTAAAATATAAAATAAAACCACTACAACGTAATTTTTGCTGTTTTCAGAATTAATCTGACACTTAGTTTGTGCATCAAAACATGCAATCATTACATTTTTTGCAGTAGAGACTTTTGTAAACTTTGTCATTTCTTGCGTTAATTGGCAGAAATTTGAGAAAACAAATATATTTGAGATGAAATTCACTGTAAAAAAAAAAAGAAAAAGAAAAAGAAAGGTTTCTTATTTACAGGTGGAAAAGAGTGGCTTGGTTTGTTTTTAAGAGTTCAGTTATAAAATCAAAATACATAGGTTTGTTATAATTAAAGAGAAATTTTATAGTTAAATCAGTACTAGTAGCCTACAACAAAATAATTATTTTTACTTTTTGGGATGATCAAAGCGGAAAAAATAAGAACGGAAATTTTGGGACATTTTGACATTTGTATACATTTTACAGAGATGGTCTTCTTTCACATCCGTCTAATTGCAGACAAATTCAACTTTAAAGGATACTACTACGAATTTTAGTTAGAAAATTATAATCTTAACGGGTTTCTGAGTTATTACAGAGACAGGATATACGGGGTTAGGTTAAGTGCACCTATTTTTAAAAAAGGAACTCGCAGCACAGACAAACAATCATTTACAGGAATAATACCTTGAATAGTGCGGTTTTTGATGTACGGATAATAATTGCTATATAAATTAATGTAACTAAGTATAAGCTTGAAAAACAAACAATTTATAAGATCTTGAACAGTGCGATTTTGAACAGTACGCCAAATTTTGGATCTAATTAACCGCACTAATCAAGGTATTGGTATACCTGTATTTTTTTACGTTTAAATCTAAAATACATGATTTTTTTTAATGTTTATACAAGAAAATCTTTCATTATTCGAATAATAATAATGATGATGATAATAATAAAGAAAGGCTGGAACTGAAAGAGTGTCAGGTGTGTTTTATGAAGTGTGAAAATGAGAAGAAAAACAGGGAAATGGTAACGCACATGTAAACACCAGAGACCGACATCGAGCGTGTCCCAAAATTGACGACCCCATTCGAAATAAAAATGCAATATAATAGAGAAAAGCATTTTGGAACACCCTCTTTTATACGTCTTATATTATAGGCATATAAATATCTATCTATTTATGCCGGTTTCATTATTTTTTTCTTCTTCTTCTGCCATATTGAAGGGGAAACAAACCAAAGATCTTGGCTTACCTTCCGTAAATACTGTCGGTTATTTTGCTGCGTTTCATGGGCCGCCGCATTTTGCCACTCTCACCATTTCGTCTCTTCATATTCCAAAGAGAACCAATTTTTTTAATCTCTTCCCGCAAAAAAATAGCAAAGATCCAAAAAAACGACACTTAGATTCTTCTTTTCTTTTTTTTTTCCAAAACAAAACAGTCGATTAAAAAAGTTTAAAGCCTTTTCCGAACAATGTTTCTTTTTATTTCTCCCTATACAGCTTCTTTCTCTATCTCCAAGTTGTTTACGGGCTCCTCACACTCTGTGTGGAGCCGGTAAATTAAGTGAAAAATAGCTGAGCCTTCCTTCTTTTCCTAGCACGATATTTTGACGTAAAGAGCCATTCTTTAACAGTGTCTTTCTCCGTTCGGGGATTTCCGTTTTCGCGACTACTCTACTCGTTATTTTTCGTCAAACTCCGTGTAATCTTGCATTCCGTCAACCTTCGGCTCTTTCCGATAAAAATCTGGGCAAACTCTCCGTTGACAACTTTAAGTAAATTTCATAACTAACTCCTAAATCCAAAAATGTTATACAAAATATTTCATTGAATTTCTCTATTTCTTAATTTTTACCTAATCGAATACTGCAAGTACACCAAATAATTGCAGCCGTCAATACACAAATTTTAAAATCTATGGTGTAGTATTATGGCTATAATTACTAAAATTTCTGATAATTAAGGTTCATTTATTCAAATATTTGCAACTATATTTTTATTGTCTATATAAGCAACCAAAAGATGCCTTTAAATTTAAGTGTTATCAAAAATCTAAGAAATAGGCGAGACAGATAAATAGAGAATACAACTGATATTGTTGCAATTATGATAACTCATATGTGCGGGATTGCGGCAATAACGGAATATCCCGAAGGAACTTTATGAAATATTATAAAGATATCTTTTGGTTATTTGTATGAAAAAAATAGGTGCTGATCAAATAAAAAATATGCCTATTTAACTTGTTTGGGAATTATTTGAGTTAATGAGGTTGCAACTTCACAGAGTAAACAGACGTCGAACATTCACGAATTGCCATTTGCAAGGCATTGTGGGTAAATATCAGTAAACTGCATAGTCAGTCTAAGAGAAATCATGGCGCTGCACGTACCAAAAGCACCCGGCTTCGCATCTATGCTGAAAGATGGCGCTAGGGTAAGATCAATTTTGAAATTACAGTTTTCTTATTCTTTATTGTGAAGTAAGTTTTCTGTAAGTGGTTGAATTAAACTCTGATTAACTTGTAATTTGCTGAAATCGTCGCCTTCATAGAAAGACTTCTTTCTGTGCACGTGAATCACGTAATAATGACGTCTCTCTGGAACATTCTGCACGAAAGTCGCCTCTTTTTTTTTTAATTTGAATTAAATGGTTTCTGAATTAATTGGTCTTGCCAATGTGGGTTTTTTTTTCTCTCCTATATTTACAATTTAATAAACTGACTCTCGATTAGTATTTGATCTTCTTGATGATCAAATTTTTGTTATCGCCTTATTTTTTTAATTTGACTGACTCTACTCGAGACTCGCCTTTTTTTTTTTTAAAAAGAAATTGTAAAAGAAATAAAACTTTAAAAAAAAAAAAAAGAAGCATGTCCAGTTTAATTAGTCATAAATTTTAATTATTTCTTAAATCGATCTTATCTTTTTTCTTTTTGTAGATTAATCGCGTAATTTGTAGTTAAGATTATGACGATAACCGGATGAAATATTTCCACTCTCTTTTGTACTCCATTGAATCACCCATGTGCTTTTTTAATGTCAGTTTCCAGAACGATATTGCCCTCACAATTTAAACGAATTTGTTCAAATTTAGCTTTGAACGTTTTATTAAAATTAGAAAAGATAAAGACTCTTTGTCAATGATGCTAAATTACCCCCTAAATTAAATTTGCTGACATTGATTAAAATGTTGTATAATTTATTTCATACACTGAAATTAGAGCCCTTTCTTTAAAATCTTTGTGCAGATCGATAATTTAAACGTATACACTTTAAAATTTCGATTTCTGACAGACCTAATTACTTTAAATCTTTTTTTTTTTTTTAAAGACATTCATGCTTACAAAGCTCAGATTTCTCATTTTCCCATAATCCGTGTTCTAATTTCTAACTGCAAATAAATCTCTTCTACAAAGATAAGTGTAAGTTTTATGTTTTATAGAGGTTCAGCGTAAAATGTATCTTACTTAGTCCGGCACAAGGCCACTAGTGTGGGGCACCAAAGTGAGGATCGACTCACTGTAGAAATAGCTCGCTAATCATTACCTCACCGGCGAGGCACCCTAAAATGTTATACTGTTGGTGCGGCTTAGCAACAATCTTAATGATTTTCATGCTTAATAAAAACTTGGAATCTGTAGGGTTGGGATCTACTGATGTAATTTAACAATCTTATTAGGGCTATCTTTGGTTTGACGGGTCCAATTATCGGTAGCAGTTTTGAAATGCCTAAAATTGGCTGGATTTTTCAATGATTCTTTAAAAATGGATAAAATTGGTTGGATAATGCCAATAGCTTTTATTTTCATTATGTTGATCTTGATCAACACGTTGTATAATTATACTTCTTGGAGCCTTTGTATGAGTTTTGGGTGTGTGTGTGTGTTATCTGGAAATGAAATGTAGCCATTTTTAAAGCCAGTCTTATGCTAGCCAAAATTAGATATGCCATTTTTATCCTGACTTGCCATAGTCAATTTTCTGTGTATATGCAAAACAATTAGATAATGCTTCACATAAGAATTTTATGATAAAATAATTCATCAGTAGAGATATATTCTCCGGATTAACTATAATATTGACTTTAACCTTTTAAAACGAACATAAGTGATCAAATTAGTCTTCTCATTGTAAAGACACTTGAAAAATCTTTAAAGTTTTCAGTTGAATTTCACGTTTAAATTTGCTGAGATCACCTAGAAATGTGTTGAAATTGCAAATGTGAAATTAACTCAAAGTAGACATTGTTCTGTAGATAATGGTGCTAGTTTTTAAAATTTATTTTAAATATTCACTTTGAAATTCAAGAAAATCAAAGTCATATTGCATTAAAAGTAATGAAATTCATATATGTTGTCTGTTTGGGTGATTGAAAGACGATTTCATAAATTTAGTGACCAAATGAGTCTTGCTCATAATAGAATTCACTAGATGACTTGCTAACATGAAACATTTTCCTGCTAAACCCTTTTGAGACTCATGGGACATATACATCCCAAGGTTTCTATTGCTTGGATATGTCCCGTAGATCTCTTTTTAGAAACCTACTGGGACATTTTAATTCGGGTATTAAGCACCCTTAATAGGTTAGTCTTGGAAATTAGGCTCACACACAACTGATCTCAGTAAAAAAAATTTTAAGTTATGCAAAATATTGTGTATTCATTCTTGTATATCACAAGCCTTGTAAAGCACATTTTAGATTATTTTTATATGAAGTAATGTCTTGTTCAGAATGGAAACACATTTTTGTTTTAATTGTAGCTTATATAAAAATAATATACATAAAATAGCATCCAGATTCTTGCAACATCTATTGCTGTAAAATGTTCATTCTTAAATGTTAAAATTTTTCATTTTTCATCCAGTAGTTATGTATTGTTTGTCTTTTGATATTTCTGCTTAAATATCGATTTATAAATTTCTTTTTGTAGCACTATATGGGCCTAGAAGAAGCTATCTACAGAAACATTGATGCTTGCAAGGAGATAGCTAAAACAACTAGGTCTGCTTATGGACCACATGGTATGATTTGATTTTGTCTTTTACCATAGAATAAATTAAAACAACTCTAGTGTAACTTTTAAGGGAATTGAATTTTGTCAAACACCGGAGTTGACTTTGTTTTTTCTACCGTAAGAAAAACAATCCTCACCAAATTTAGGGGAGTAAACTCTTGTCTGTGCTATCATGTTAAACCAAACTAATAGGTATGTAAAATTAACATTCACCTGCCGTGATTTGAAATCCTGACCATCTGATTAGTAGGTGGCTCTCTTACTGAGCTAAATTGAAAAGTCTTGCATGAATATGTTAGAAATATGCAAGGGCTTATTTCATTCTAATAAATGCATTTATACTAAAATATATTTTTATGTATACAAAAGTTGCAGTAATCATCTTCAGTTGGAATAATGGTGGTAGAGCGATTACCATTAATTTATACGGGACAGTTTTTTGAGCATTCCCATACCCCAAGAATGGTGACGATTGTGTTATGTTAAGTCATCGGTGGTTGGAGGCA
>VCCN01003057.1:1371689-1388069 GCA_006491835.1 Architeuthis dux | reverse complement strand
GAACTACTGCTTTAGAAACTAGTCTAATAATCTGTAATGTAATCAACAGTGTGACTTTTTCTGTCAATGGACTCTTCCACTTTCTATAGTAAAATCATGAACAATGCATTTACATTTATAGCTATAATAGCTCTATTTTATCAGGAATACTTGCAATAATTTCTGATCACTGAAAATCCTTTTTTCCTGATTTTCAATACTCAACATAAAGGTTGAATGCCAAAGATTGTTAAAATGTTAGCTAAAAAATCCAAATTTAGAGGTTCAAATCCAATTCCACTTTTAATTACTAATGTTAGTATGGTTATTTTCATTCATTCATGAAGATATTTGTTTTCTTGCACCAAGACCAACACACCCAAGAATGGGCTATTACAAATTCTTCTGTGAGGGTGGGGGGAGAATGGACCAATTGTACTTTCTAAACATGCATATGAAGTTAATATTTTGCATAACTTTTCACATAGGGCAAAGATAAAGTACTAAATGATAAACTTTTGAATTTATATTATATTCACTGCATCTCTCCACATGTTAAATATACTATAGTCCAGGAGCATTAGGTCCAAAAATTAAAATTAATTCTAACAAGCTGTTTTTTGGTCAGTGATAGTTAATGGTGTATAGAATAATATGCTTAAAATCTCAGTGGAGCTTCCTAAGATATTCATGAAATAAATTGATATTTGATGACTGCAGTAAGTGCTATAGATTTAGTCCTGGAGCATTAGGTTCAATCATTAAAATTAATTCTAACAAGCTGATTATTGCAGAATAGTTGCACTATACTAAAAATTCCCTGGAATCGCAGTGAATCTTCCCAAGAAATCCAAGATGGCAGCCGTATTTAGAGGTTGCTGAAAAGCTGGATTACTTTTGAATAAAAAAAAAAAGTTCATGGCCAAAAGCTTTTCAAAAGGCCAGATTTATCAAATTTGCCAAAATGGCAACCCAGATAGTTTGTTTACAAACTCATTCCACCATACTGTGAAGTAAAAGATAATTTTAATGTTTTAATAAATAGTTTTATAGTTTGTTTACTAAATCATCCCTATAATTTCAATTTTTGTAAATAATTTTAACTCCATAGTTTGTTCCTGCAAACTATAAATGATCAAATTGAACTACAGAAGTAAATTAATGGACTAAAATAATTCAACTCAAAAAATAACTTTAATTTTTGTATATCAATAAATTGTTTTAATTCTATAGTTTGATTTTGTTGGTCCTTGTGATGAGTTATCGTGCACTGAGTTATCCTTGCTTAGCAGTTGTCAGCGCTAAGTAGACTTGTGTGGAGAACCTATGTCTAAATCAACCTACTGTATATGCCGGTATATAAGACGGACATTCAATTCTTTTTTTTTAAATTGCAAATATTACAATGCGTCCAATGCGCTGGTATGATGACAAGGGGGGGGGGGGCATCTACCAAAGCTCCATGTGGACAGTTATGGGGCCATGGATGAGTTGTAGCGAGCAGTAGTCCTCCTAATACCTTTGTAAACCATTTGTCTTATAGTCTAGCATATACAGTATTTACCTTCCAATTCAGCTTCTATCTTCACTGCTGCTTTCATGAAGTAGTTAACATGCTTAAAGGACATTTCAGGCAAAATTAAAGCTGCTAATTTCCTATATTTAAATGTTTTTCAATCATTTCTTTATAATATAAATATAGAACAAATACAGATTTACAAAAACAATGTTTATTTTTACAAACCATTAGATTGTAAAAATAAACATTGGTTTTGTAAATCTGTATTTGTTCTATATTTATATTATAAAGAAATGATTGAAAAACACTTACTAAAATTTGATGTAATATATTTTTAATGAAAATCAGCTTTGTATGTAAAACTGTGTAATAATATTTTTCTTTTGAAAATTCAGATATAAACTTTACTGCAGGTCCAGCTTCAGATCTTATAGGAAGCTGGACCTGGGTCAAAACAACCAGCAGTAAAGTTTATATCTGAATTATCAGAAGAAAAATATTATTACACACTGTTTTACATAAAATGTTCATTTTCATTAGAAATATATTGCATCAAATTTTAGTTGTCATTCAGTTGGTATTATTAGGTTGGAAGTTCTTAAGGCTTATGACCAGATCTCATCATTGGGTCAACCTAGTTTCTTTCTTGAAAATAAACA
Organism: Architeuthis dux; assembly: GCA_006491835.1. NCBI lineage: Eukaryota > Metazoa > Mollusca > Cephalopoda > Oegopsida > Architeuthidae > Architeuthis > Architeuthis dux. The sequence continues at coordinate 1,385,912 of VCCN01003057.1, read as the reverse complement.
CCAAAAATAAACACATAAGAATATTTGGGAAATGTTTCATTACCTGTTGTAGAAATGATTTTTCAAAGCACCATTAGTTTAATTTCAAAAAATAAAAGTACATAGAGATCAGGATAGAAAATAACTGAAAATACTGATACAATATCTTTCAGACTTTTTCTGAAATTTTTAAACACCATCCACTTTCTGTAGTTATCAATTGTGGGTAATAGCTAATGTAGGAGTTAGATAAACTTGTTCCTACAAAAAATGATAATCTCTTATTCTCTAGATATATTTCAATGGTATTTTTCATGCAAAAGTTGATAAGCAGATTGTAGCCTGTTAATCCATCACTTATAAATCTGAGCAATTAAATTGCTTACCATAGAAAGATTAATGTAGGAACATGAAGCTACAGTCATGTCGATTGGAATTATATCAAATTAATGTGATCATTTTCTTTGTATGCATACAAATACAACAAAACAAAAAAAAACTTTTTCAAATTAAATTTGACTAGTTTCTACCTTCATCTTAATTTCAGTTGTTTTTATATACAACTTTCAATTCGGGCCATTGTTTCTACTATTTCATTGAAAGTTGTATATAAAAACAACTGAAGTTAAGATGTAGGTAAAAAAATTAGTCAAATTTTGTGACTTCTCGGCTTTAATTTCTGTTTTATCTCTCCTTTCTTAGAATTAATACAACTAATGTTTCTTTTAAATCAATAAATCATCAGAATGGTTTAATAAAAAAAATAATTCAAAAAACATTGATAGGACATGGTTCAATTGAAAGAAAATTGATATTTTTCACTCTGTGTAACAAGTGAGCCAGAAGAATGTCCTTTCTGTACCCGTTGTAAGGAGAGTAACTTTTTATTGATTCGGCTGAGAGACATCGTATTGAGGCTTGAGGATTTTGTTTCAATACAGGGTGCCTCATAAGAATGTCCTTTCTGTACCCGTTGTAAGGGGAGTAACTTTGTATTGATTCAGCTGAGAGACATCGTATTGAGGCTTGAGGATTTTGTTTCAATACAGGGTGTCTCATAAGAATGTCCTTTCTGTACCCGTTGTAAGGGGAGTAACTTTGTATTGACTCGGCAGAGAGATGTTGTATTGCGGCTTGAGGATTTTGTTTCAATACAGGGTGTCTCATAAGAATGTCCTTTCTGTACCCGTTGTAAGGGGAGTAACTTTGTATTGACTCAGCGGAGAGATGTTGTATTGAGTCTTGAGGATTTTGTTTCAATACAAAGTTACTCCCCATACAACGGGTACAGAAAGGACATTCTTACGATATACCCTGTATATGTTGTTATGCTGTTTTTTCTAATATCACTAAAAAATTATTTCAATGCCTATTAATTAATACTACAAGCTGTTTACAGCAGCCAATATCATTCGTTAAAATAAAACTATCATTTTTAAAAACAAATTAAATTAAACTATCTGATTTCCATCTATCTATTAATTTTTTAAATGTCATTTATCTATTTTATTAATTCTTTTTTTAATCCTATGTCCACCTCTTATATGGGTGGCAATCATTTTCCCAAACGTTGATTGGTCACTTTTTTTCATAGTTTACTATTTGAAAAATACAAATAGTAAACTATGAAAAAAGTGACCCATCAAATAGGTGAGGGTGTGAAATTTTACAATTGGGGCCACTTCCCTATATTGTGCCAAAAATAAAGTAAAATTCAAATTATTACAAGATGGGAAATGAAAGGTCAGTTAGTCTATTAATTTCAAGATCAAAAACTTGACAAAAATTAAATAAATAAAATTGGTGATAAGATATATCAAAAATAATTTACGCCATTCAAACAGAAATTGCAAACTTACATTTTTTCTTTGAAAGCAATTATTCTGCTCGTTAGGGCCGGTTTTTAGTTAGTTGCTATAATTCACCAAATGTTTGTCCGTACGTCTGTTAACTTAACTCAAGGACAGCTAAAGCTGTGACAACTATATTTTTGGCGGTTACCAATAGGACCCCGGAGCATGTTTTTCACATATTAGTCTTTGATAACTTTAAAAAATAATGTGGGGTCTGCTTTCGCACTCTCCCCGATAATAATGATCTGATTTCCATATAATATTAAAAGTTTGATTCCGTTTATCCGTATGTGACGACTAAGTAGCCAAAATGGTGCATTGTAGCCAGAGGTATATATTTAAGGTACCCCTAAAAACAGTTTTGGTTTCTTAATAGGGTCAGAGGTCCTATTATAGGCTTTCTGCAGGAACTAGCTGAAAATCTTCCCGTAGGGTGGGTATTTCAGCTACTTATATTAATGTCGGACTTAATTCTTTTATGCCAGAAGTTAATTACTCTGCTGTAAATAGGACAACCATGTCAATAGTCAATGATTTGTGGGTTATCCTTGTTAATCAAGTGCCAAAACTAAAATTGCCAATTGCCAAAACTAAAATTGAAAAAGTTATCTTCCTTTCTGGCTAACTTTTTTCATTTACAGCTAACTATATAGCTAAAAATGTTAAATGCGCCCAAAAAAGCATATAACGGCTCCTGAAATATTAAGTACTAACACAATAATGAAAATAGTAAGGTAATCCATAGGTTCTTTGTCAATAATTGAATCCCTAGAAAGTATTTCATTGGATTGTACAATATAATGTGCAGATGCAGGTCTACGACTCATATTTGAAGAAAGCTATCGCAAGAACAATGTTAGCTGGAAATGAATTTGATTTTTCGCACTTCTCAAGAACGAGATCTTTGATGTTAAAAAACGGTATCTTATAGCAAGAACAACGTTAGCTACGTAGAGTTTTGGTAAAAAATATATTAGGTACATTTTATTACTTAGTAGTACTTACAGTGGCAGGGATATCAAAATAGGAAGAGAGAAGCAACAAATATCAATTTATAGATTATATAAACAATATTATGATTTTTAGATAATATATTTATTAAAATAAGATTTTTAGATAATACATTTATCAAAATAAGATTTTTAAATAATATATTTATTAAAATAAAATTCAAACATCAATTAATAGGGTGCTTAACATTTCAGGAGCCTGCATATGATTTTTCGAGTGTACTTAATATTTTTAGCTATAGAGTTAACTGGAAATGAAAAAAATCTAGCCACTTTTAGCCATAAAGGGAGATAACTTTTTCATTTTGTTGCCTGATTTGCAAGGATTGCTGATTTGTGTCCTGCAATGTTTTTCTGAACATAAAATTAAATTTTAAAACTGGAGACGGACACTTTATTATAGTGTATTTTTGTTTCCACAAAACTATTCAGTATTGTATGACAATGGCTTTTTAACAACTCTTTGTTGTCTTTTTTAAATACAATTTGCAATATTTCCATTGCTTTTTAGTGCTATGGTGTGGAATTAAAAGATCTTTTTTTAGAAGAAAATGCTTCTAAACTATCTGCATTATCCAATGTAATAACTGAGATATAAATATGAGTGGCCACACATGATAAGTGCCCAACAAACCATTTTTTTAAAAAGTTGATAATTTTGTTATTTTTAGAGCTACAATAAGTAAAGCGGCCATCTCCCAATGGAGTATACACCCGGTGATGAAGACCCGATTTCTGACTTCAGCTTGGTGATCCTTGCAAGTTTCAAGTCTGGTCGAGACCAGGACTTTATTCTTACAAGTTTTTATGACCACCCCCTTAGCAGGATGCAACTCTACTGAAGGGATACCTCCACCCTAATCACACAACTTAGAGTGTACTCAATTAGCTGCTGTGTGCACAAGGCATTTGTCCTAATGAAAAATTTTCCACACTCTTCGCTCATAACGGGAATTGAACCCAGGACCTTCTGCCTGTGAGGCAGACGTGCTAACCATTACACCATCCGAGCAGATAGCTACAATGCTCACTTGTTTTTTTTATATTGAAGCTTGAACACTTTGCATTATGATTCATAGAATATTCAAGCTTCAAAATAAAAAAAAACAAGCATTGTAGCTCTAAAAATAACAAAATGTTTTGTTGTGCACTTATCATGTACAGTAACGCATATATTATCTGTAGTTAAATAAAGCTAATTACTGATTAGTTAATCAACTGGCAACTCTACCAATAGAAGGGTTTTCCTTGTTACAAGACTGGGATACTTGCATAAGACTTCTGTTTTTGTCCTTTTCTTATGAATTAGTGCAGCCAAAAGGCCTATGGCTTGTATTTTGAAAATATAAATGAAATCCAAATATAGAATAAAACTATGCCAAGTCAGCAGACAACTAGAAATGTGCCCAACTAAAAACAATGTGAAAATTTTTAAAAAGAAAGGACAATACAGCAATACCCTGAAGAATGCGGTTTTGATCTGTGCGGGTTTCGATGTAGTATGTTGAAGGTATTGCTGTACAAACAAATGAAATTAAGTATAAGGCATAAAAAAAACAAAAAAACCACTTTAAATTATAATGAATGCAGACAAACTTAACCGCACTATTCAAGGTATTGCTGTTATGTGAGGAAGAAATGAATACTTTTGATAAAAATGAATACTGTCCCACAATGATTTTTATGTAATACAAAACAAAAAATGAATTTATTTCCTTTTCTTGACACCTGGTCTATCAAACATTTGCTTCATGCCACCTCCTTTTGACATATGGAATTTGAGATTCTGAGCAGAGTCTGTAAGCCATGGCGAATCAAACTGTGTTGTATCTTGGTCAACCAAGTGTGTGTATTTGGTTCTGCCTGAGCGGCCAAAATTCTTGACCTGCATAACCTTAGGAAGAATAGTCTTATCAAAATGATCTTCCAGAGTAGGAGCAGAAAAGTCTCTTTTATACACACCATCGTCCTCATCCATGTAGAAGGAACCTCTGTGGTAATACTTTTGAAGAAACTTGTATCTTCCTTTTGGTGCTTTGTTGGGAATAACTTTGGGGTTGGCACGCAGATCTGCTCTCCTTTCCTCATCTGTCATAGTTCTCAGCCGATCCACTTCACCCTTCTCCTTTTCGAGTGCTTCCCTTTCTTCTCTGTCTCGTTTCATCCGTTTTAATTCACGCACTTTCCAGGTTTCATATTCCTCCTCATCATTCTCATCTCCAGTGTCAACAGCATTGCAAGGATCCTCTTCTGTCTTTTCTTCATTTTCTTTTCTTGCTTCTGTTTCGATGATTTTTAAAGTTTGCCGGCGTCGTTCTTCTGTCATTCTCTTTGTCTCTATCTCCTGTTCGCGCACTTTCTGGTCTTCCTTTTCTTTCTCCTGGATCGTGATTCGATCTTTTTTGCGCACAAAAACAGGTTTCAACCTGGGCCCAGTTTCTTCTTCAGAATCAGTGTACTCTTCGTACTCTGACGATTCTTCTTCACTCTCTCCTTCCGATCGCTCCTCCTCAACATCCATCACCTCCTCTTCCTGCTCTTCTTTTCTCTGTAGGGCTCGCTGTCTCAGGAGCTCTCGGCGCCTTTCGATCTCGTCTTCATCCAGTTCTTCCTCTTCGCTGCTCTCTTCTTCTTCTCGACGGTGCCTGTTGTCTATTTCATCTTCAGAGACCTCCAACAACACCTCAGGTTCAATCACTTCGCGACGATGCCGCGTTACACGATCTTCCACATCACTACCATCATCATCGTCAACTGCTCTCTCTTTCAATCGTCTCAGACGTGGATCTTCGTGTTGAGTCTCGATTGGGGCCACTTTCGGCACTTCATGTGCCGTTTTCTTCGGACCAAAATTAAAGTCAACTTCTTCTTCCTCCTCATCGCTACTCGTGTCCGGGGCATAATCTGGTCTCTTACCAGTAACATAGCGATTCACTTTAACCTTTTGCATAGTAATGTCTCCCTTTTCATTTTTTATAGGGACAGCACCCGCTGTCGACTGAATCGGGATCGTGTTGTTAGGCCTTCCACTCATTTTGGAGCTTATTTCTTTGCGAAAAAAAACAAGGACAAAAGATGGCTAAATGAAGTTCGACAGTGTTTTCTTATTGATGCTCGTCACTACGACCAGCACGAAATAAACAAAAAGACGATACAATAAACTGTCCAGTAGTCCGCAGAAATAAAGTCTTCTGAAGATATTAAAAAGTACTTACAAATTCAAATTGTATCATAAAATTCAGTGACTTCGTTTTAGAACGATCACAGCAAAGTAATAAAAGTGATTCTCAGAATAGAGAGGTCGACATCCGGTTTAAGAATACCAAAAATCAGACCAGAGTGATCTCCCATCACTGTTTGCTTTTATTAAGAAGTTCATGTTCATCTCAGGTGTTTCATGTTATGTAGTTTGTGTCACTGCTTTATGACTATTAAAATCTTTATAGAGATATTTGATCCTCTCTGAAAAGAAACTTAAATGTAACTTCTATACAACAAAATACAACAGAGTTCAATACCCAACAAAAACTCATAATATAATTAAGTATATAAAGTGTTTTCGCCAGGCATTTATTTTAAGGACTTAAAAAAAAGTTTTTTTTTCTCCGACTTATGAGGCTGAGGTAGTTTCATATTTCCCACTGATGCCACAGATCGGTGTTTGAGTCCATGTAAAAAAAACCTGGCATTCGAATATTTATTTCCAAAGTAAAGTAGGCTCCTCCCCACTGTGTAAACAGTAACACTATTGCAATTTCACTTTGTGTCGTACTAAGTTTGGGTTAAAAAAAGCTTTCCTGCTTATGATCGTCTACTGTGAAGAAATATTAAAAGAAACGCCGAATAAAAACAAAATCACGAGTTGCGTTAATTGGTTTAAGTGTGTCTCTTCATTTATTGGTCTACAGCCGATATCTGAACGTTGTCCCAAATAAATGAAACATTTTTCTTTATCTAGATTTTCAATTTAGATTATTTATAGCTTCTTTTTCTTTCTCTTCTTCACGTCCATTCCATTGCAGCGAGGAAGTTGGACAATGTGTGTCCTCCCCTGCCCACACAGACGTGTAAGGGTCCCCCACGCTAAACTCAACTTTTGTGTCACACTCTGTACTCTGTCGGCGGAATAATACACATTTCCTTAGCTGATAAAAAAAAAGAACTACAATCTCTCAAGTCATTTATCGTTTAGTTCTGTAAGGCCGATCAACAGCAAGACGTTTCAAAGTTTAATCTCTATTTGTTGTTCAACTTAACACGAAAACATGTCTTTGAATATCAAGTCGATGTTAATAACCGGGGCTAGCCGAGGAATTGGATTGGAGCTGATCAACCAAATCGTCAAATTGCCTTCTTCACCCCAACATTTATTTGCTGCTTGTCGTAACCCTGAAAAGGCCGAGGTAAGAAAAAAAAAAGAAATGAGATTTTTTTTTAATTAATTCCAGACCCGCATTTTAAAATTGTGTTTTTTCCAATACAAATAAACGATTTTTGTTGTTGTGGTTATAAAACTTAAACTACAATCTTGTCAAAGATTTAGATTCGGAAAAAAGGGGATAATTCTAAGATATTGAAGAGAAAAAAATTGTTTAAAGGTTTCAGGAGGGGAGGGTTCTATTTACAATGTAACTATAATGCTAAACAAGGCACTTATTTTCCGTCATTGTTACGGAAGTACGGCTCACATGAATTATCTTCCACTTCTGCCGAGAAAACTAGATTTCAAGACATTTATTTTCCACAAAGCATTTAAGAAAATGTGTTTCTGCAATAGAAATTTTCATAAAAAAAAAGTCTGACTTGGTACCAACCGTCGCACCCACCTGACTGGACTGAAACTCGCCCTCTTTTATGAGTAAAAAAACAAAGATCTTAAATGTAATTGCTAAAGTAAAGAAAGGTGATCTTTCTACTCCTATGTTTTAATTATACTTTAAGTTGTTGAATATAAAATTCTACTCCTATGTTTTAAATATACTTTAAGTTGTTGAATATAAAAATCTTGTTATATAAATTAGTACTAATTTTGGACATTAAACACTGCAAAATCTCTTACTTTTAACATTACAAACTTTTGTTTTTGTACACATACGGCTAGCAAATATTTTTTTACTTTCTTAGAAGGAAAAAAACATTTTTAAAAATCTATTACTACCTTTGTCCCATAATAGTTATTACATTTCTATATACATTTCCTACACAATGTAACACATATTATGGGACAGAGGTAAAACAAATAAAGAATTTATTATAAAACAAACAAATGTTTTATGCATATGCGAATTCTTGCTGTTAAGATGTTTAAATTAAAAGCATTAGTACGAGAAAAGGAATTGTAAACATAATCAATAAGTGTAACGTTGTGATTTTTGGGGTATATCATCGCTTTTAACGTCCGAAACAAATTTCGCATTACTGAATTACCTCCCTTAAATTTCTTTACCTAGCCTTACATTTTGTTTTTCATAAATGAAATATAATTCAACATTTGTGACCAATAAGACGTAGAATTTGTAAAACAAAAATAATTAAAATAAAAAAACTTCGTATCGGTGAATTTTCTTATTTTGTCTGCTTTTATTCTATTTAATATATTTCATTTTTCCATTTGTATTTGAAAAGTTCTACTGTCTCAGACACATGACAGGCACCTCCTAGCACTTGGCAACTGCCCATGTTGCTGGTACCTAGAGCCAGCCCTGACTTTTAAGAATCCAGAAAAAAAATCATACTGCTCATTATATAAGTAGATATGTTACAACATTAAACTCAGAGAAGCAAGGAAAAATGTCCTTGTTTAGAATTCTGGGAACACATGCATTCCTTCATAGGATGGGAATAATTCTTCGCTAGTGCCATTTTGGTTTTGTAGCTCCTTTTTTGCAGTGTTTCCACAGAATATCAGGCTAGGTAAAGAAAAATCCATGGGAATTATTTCAGTATTTGGAATGCAAAATTTGTTTTGGGTGTTAAAAGCGATGATACCTGTGATAACTTGGGCTTTGAAGGAAGTCACAAAGTCAAACAATATATATAAAAGCCAACCTACCTTTTTTCTATGTAGAAACGCAAAATGATCAGTCAAGCTCTTCAGTTCATCTGTTTCTTCTTAAGTATTAGCTTTAGTTAGTGGCTTTAGTACTGGTTAGTAGTCGAGATGATAGGGAGGAAAAATAGAATAGAGTGTAGTTAGCATTTAGAAGATTTAGCTGATCTTTAGATATGCTTGATTTAGGAGATGCCAGAATAGGTGCAACCCAGCTTGTCCACAAGTTGATTCTGACTAGTAACTTTACCTAAAGGCGCAGACACTGAGGTTGACCCCAAGGTCAACTGTCTAGACACTCTTAAGAGAAAACTCCCAATGGAGTATGGAGCCCGGTGATGAAGATCTGGTTTCTCTTGCAATGCATCAGCTTAGTGATCCTTGCAGGATTGAGACCAGGACTTTATTCCTACAAGTTTTTATGGCAGGATGCAAGTCCACCAAAGGGATCACAATACCAGTGTTATATATTTTTTTGTAGAAACTTTCTGTAATCACTTTTATTGACTCGCATCTGTTTTTTCTTTCTAAAGGCAAAAGGCCAATCTTTTTGTGCCATTTTTGTTGATTGGATACACACAAAATGACATTGTGAGAGAATATTAAATATTTCATTTTTAAAACTTCTTGGTGATAATTAAATAACAAGTTACAGTTGTCGTCATGCCAATATCAGATATTTTGGTCGTTCAGACAAACCCCTTAGGACAAAACCCCCTCAGTTAAATTGCAAAGTAGGACAAAAAACCCTTGGTTAAATTAAAACATGACAAAAATTTAAGTAATTGGAGACAGTATTAAATTTTTTACCCTACTTATTCTTACTGGAGAAAAAGTGTTTACCTGGCCTCATATTCTAATCACACATATTTTAAAGGTTAATTTCCCCCAAAAAAATGTTGACACATCCGAAAATTAAAGAATTATACCACCACAATGAATTTTCACAAAGTCAGAAAATCAGTAGCTTGGGTTGTTCTTTGTCAGACAGCTAAACACTACTGACTTGACTGAAGTTGTAAAGGACCATAAATATGTTTTCAAACTTGTGTTTATTTCCATCCGATACAAACTTAGTTATTGTGATTGTCTGGAAAAACAAAGATTTTGTCTGGGTTCGCTTAGTAATTTCAGCGGGTGCCAAATCGTCTTCTCGCGGTCCGGTGGGCAACTCCAAAAAACCTCAAAATTGTTGGGTATTTATGAGAAAGAAAAGGATTGTCTAGGCTTTTCTGATTGGCCCATCAGTCTCACCCCATCAAGGAAAGCAGGCTATGGAGTCCATGCCAATTTCAAAATCAGCCAAGTTAACCAAGTTAACCAACCAGAATTAGACAAATGGGCAATATTACTTTGCTAACTTGCATGGAAACTTTTATGTTATCATCATTTATCTATACATATAAAAACCAAATATGCAAATGAGTATGTTCGTTTGGTTGTCTGTATTTGAGATCCTACAACTCCTAATCGACTGGTCCACATGACATTGATATACAGCTAATAAAAACAGTAAAAGGGTGGTTAATGAAAAATGGGATATGCTGTTTCCATAGCTGCAAAGAATACCGCTCAAAGTCTATAGACAAAATATGTCAACGGCCTGTTTGATGTCGGCAAGCCGAGGTAGTGGTGTATCAAAGCTTCCTTGCTGTTACCAGCCATTCCGTTGTTAGAGGAGAATCTTTCATCTGCTGTAGATTGATGGTCCCATCGTCCATCCATTGTCATGGTCAAAATTCATCGAAAATCTTTGGAGATATTGTCCTGTGAATATATATCTTCTATGTCAGGGAGGTAACTGTGAATGCATCTGCCACCGATGCCACTACAAAATTTAACCAAATTTTCCTCCTATTTTTAATTAAAATTCATTGATAACTTTTGGAGATTTTATTACGAGAACATATAGCTACGATGTCGGGGAGGTAACTGTGCATTGATACCCATAGACACACAAAAAAAAAAAATTAAATCACTTCTCCCTTTCATTAAAGAAAAGGCAACATTATTTCATAGTAATTATTGAGAGTATTATTTACCTCTGTTAGCAAAGTTCAGATTTGTCAAATTTGGCCAGACTTTTTTCTTATTTTTTAAAATTAAATGGTATTCAACTTTATTTTGTAATGAAATAAGTTATATTTTTAATAAAATAAGTTTATTTCTATGACTTTTTCATACCGTACGATATCAGTGGTGACTTTTCTTACATGATATTTTATCTTAAGACTTTATGTCCGATCACCCTATAAAACAGCTTCAGTTGAGTTGAGTTGAGACTTTCAAAAAACGTAAAATTAGGATACATGAATTAATAAAAAAAATGACCCAATAAAATCGCTTTTGGCTCCTTATTGCCGAACCATACATAAATATCCCGTCATTTTTGACGGGTATATGCTAGTTGTTTATATAATTGGGTTTCACTTTTCCTGTATCACCCAAGGTGACATTTCAAACCTGAGTGCATGTTTAGACATTGTTTATATTATGTGATTGACACTTGCCAATACAATGTGCATTTAGCTAAAATGATTTTTGTCAACATTACGTTTTGTACTAAATTCTCTAATTTTTTCATTTTCAGAAATTTCAAATTATTCAAACTTAGTTATGTGATAATCGATCAGGATTTTTATCCTTTGAATTATCAAAAAAAAATAATAAATAAATATAATTCAACATTTGCAAATGCTGTTCAAATGGTTTTCTCCCAAATTTCACTTTTTGATTCCTACACAATTGTTCATATTCTACGAATATTAAGAATAAAAATTATGATTTAAAGATTCTGTATATTATTTTTCCTGAGGGAATTTTGTTCTGGAGGCGGGGGTTGTCTTACACTTGGATATTTTTAACTACTGTGTGTGTGTGTGTGTGTATATATATATATATATGTGTGTGTGTGTATATGTATAAAGAAATCTCATTTTCTCTTTTCCTATTTAATTTGAAAATTGTCTCCTGAGTGACTGACTGAATTTTTGCCAACCTTAACAATGTGAATTAACTGCCAGGTTCAATTTGTATCAAATCAGTTGTAACTATGAGTCATGTTTGTTAACAGAACTTGTACAGTATATAATTTGACTACAAGGCCATCAGGTCTTAAGGTTAAACTTTTCATATAATCACTTTTTTTAACTTTATTAAAAGATATTATTTGGCTGTTTTTTTTATAAATCAAGATCTTTCAAATTGACTTTTTTTCTGTAAAGGTTTTCTGTATGTTCTGTACAGGGAGTGTCAGTGAAGTTTTGTTTTCCTAACATTCTTAAATTTCATAATCCTAGAAAAAGCATAGTATAAGGTGCTGCCTAAAATTTAGAATTTGACCACAAAAAAAAACCTACTTACCCTAATACCTATTTACCACCGTCTTCATTGAAGTAGCCCCATGCCTGCTGTTTGCACACTGGCTTACAAAAGGTACTGCTCACAAAGGGTAGTACCAAATTGTGATACTAAATTCGGTTCACTTGTGAATTTCAAATACCTTAAACTTTGGGATAACACCTTGTATAGAAATCCATTGCCATAATTAAACTGACTGTTCTTTAAAATCTTGCCATAATTAACTTGTTTTCTTTCTCTTCCAGAAATTACAAAATTTGGCCAAAGACCATTCCAATGTTCATGTAATCAGAATTGGTGAGTCTTTTTTTTTTAAAAAAATTTTTATTGGAAACATTTTGATGACAATTGACATTTACATTTCATTTGATATAAATGAAGAAAGAATTCTTTTTTTATTGTTAATTTGCCTTTTAACCTTGTAAAATATTTTTTTCTTTTAAGATCTTTATTTTAAAATGGTTTTAAGGTAGACATTGTTAATTTGCTGTACATATTTCTTGGAGGTTGTGTCACTTCTGTCATCAAATGCAATTATAGTGTAGCTGCCCGGTATCAAGCATTTTCATCGCGTGTAAGATATTCGCAGGAATTTTCATAGCAGAAATGGCTATTTCCTAGCCACTTTTTATAGCCGAAACAAAACGATAGTCAGCTGAATCTGCTGCTGTTGTTTAAGCAAAGTAAAGACGTTGTTTGTCAATGAAATTATATTCACCTTATGTCGCTAATATTAACAACATTAACATTTCCACGTGAAATTGACATGTGAGAAATTTAAATATTTGGCAAAAATCAGCATATTATTCGATTTTAATGAAATTTTCGATACTTATTTATTAAAGGACGAATAAAAAAAAAATTTTCCATTCCAAATTTTGCATTGATTTCTACAAATTTTACAGATATATCCTTCAAGACACTAATTATGTTTACCTTTTTTAGAATAATATCCAGGGAAATCGGAATGGAACTTTTAATTTGGGATTAAAAAAAACAGGAAAATTAAGTAAAATAATAATGTTTTTTGCAAATGTTCAGATTTATCTGTGAAAAGATTTTTTTTTTTCACTCAGATTTTTCTTCATTTCGGCTTTAAAAAGTGGCTAGGAAATAGCTATTTCAGCTATAAAGATGCGCGAGATTAAAACGCTGGGTATGAAAATTCTGTAATCCATAGCTGCTAAACCGTAAACCCATTTGATGACAGATATTTTTTGCTGTGCACTGTTTTGCTATACTGCTGCTACAGTGTAGCAAAATTGCTTTCAGCCCGAAATATCGGGCTTACAGGTTCAAAGGGTTCTTTTTATTGGTATCCCGCGAGTTCATAGGGAATTTCATAGCAGAAATGGCTATTTCCTAGCCACTTTTTATAACCGAAATGATGAAACATAAGCTTCATCTGTTGTTGCTAAACTATCAAAAAATCTAATTTCTTTGTTTGTTAATAATCTCAGACATCCGAAAAAACATGTTTTAAAAACAATGATTATAAATACGTACTTAACTTTACTTTACTATGCTACATAAAAATAAAAGCTTTTCAGAGTCATTTTTTGTTTCAATAGTATCAATGTTTTTGTTGCTATTTGTATTCATACAATTTCGAACTATACTGTCACCATTTACTAATATTTACTAATCTACCAAAAATAAATAAATACTCAGTTTTAATTTGATAAATATATATAAATAATGTATATGCTGAAAGAATACCAAAAAAACATTGGCATTAATAAATAAATACATAGTTTTAATTTGATAGATATATATAAATAATTTATATGCCAATGTTTTTTTTTGGTATTCTTTCGGCATATAAATTATTTATACATTTTTTTTCTTCATTTCGGCTATAAAAAGTGGCTATGAAATTCCCTGCTATGATTTTACCTGCTACGAATATTCCGTAACCCGTTTTTATTCTCGGTTTTCTGGACGAGTGGGCGATAATATAGGTAAAAATGTT
>VCCN01003057.1:1344723-1361781 GCA_006491835.1 Architeuthis dux | reverse complement strand
GCTGCTGAGTCTATTTGAATTATTTAGTTGTTTGAACTTGCGCTTTTTTCTACTTTGTTGGCGCAATTCTTTAGAGCCTATTTTGTTGAGATTTTTGGAGGATAAATGTTTAGAGGTGAGATCAAACAAGGCCTCCCCTCTGGATTCAATGAGGTGAAAAGCCAAAATTGAATATCAATATCTATCGTGTGAAATGAATGATTTTAAAGATACTGGATCAGTTGGTTGAAAATATTTTTTTAATTTGTCTTTTAAGGCTGCAAAATTGAAGAATTTGTGTGTATTTCAGCTTTAAGGCTGTGAGATTGAATGCGTGCTAATGAGTCAGCTGAAGGAAATTTGGGCATTTATAAATTCAGTTTGCTCCAAATTTTGCGTAGATTTGGTGAGGTATCCAAAATAATGCTGCTGCTGTTGATTCTATTTGAATTATTTGGTTGTTTGAACTCATGCCTTTTTCTACTTCGAGGATAAATGTTTGGAGGTGAGATCCAACAAATTAATTCTATTTGGAAATCTGACTTAGACAATGTTATTTATTTGTCTGAATTTCTAAAATGAAGTGCTGTTACTATTATACATTGACTCATTTGGATCAGTTTCCTTGTCTTTGTTCTTTGTATCATAACATTTTGGTTATTGTATCCTCTGGCCTTCCTCAGTTGCATTTAGTAACCTTCTAGGGATATTGAACAGAATCCTTTATTTGATCAACAGGCTTATGTTATTCTCATTTCCAAACCTGTCACATCTGGTGTCTTTCCTTAGGAAATTCAAAACTTATAACTGTCAATATTTCAATGAATCATGCAAGAATGCTATGATTAAAATAAAGCAACATTATTATGTACCTTATATCGGTCAGTAGATACCATGCAGTAATTAGACTGACGTAGGTTTCTACCAATTGTTTCCCAGCTCCTGTGATGAGCATGGGTTTAGTAGAAGGTGTAGCAATAATTACATTGTAGTTTTCATTCTATTAAATTTCAAAAATGTTTTGATTGAAATAAAGTAATAGTCTGAATTTCTTAGATGAAGTCTTTTCATTATTAATTTTTGACATGTTCATCTTTAATCTTATTATTGTTGCTTTTTATCACAATGCTCAGGTCATTTTTACTTTCTACAACCGTTAAGTAAGTACTCTCGTCAGAAGCTACTGCTTTACTTAATAGTTTAGAATGTAAAAATGACCTGGTTGAAAATGTTTTGACACTTAGTGTACTGTGAAAAGGGGTGAATTTTCATAATTTTGATAATGCAATTGTTCCTGATAGAGCTATTAGATCTGTAATGTAAATGCATTGTAAATGATTTTACTAAATACATTGAAAATCAGTGGTCAGGAATTAATACCAACAGAATAGGGTTATTATATATATACTAATAATTTTCCTAAAAAAGCATTGCAAATAATGCAGAAATTCATTACCATTGAGAAAAAAGATTATCAGTGGTCAGGAATCAATGTATGCATTACTGACACATGGATATATTTTTAAGTATAATTAGCCTAAAATAATCTTATTGCTCATTGGATGTTCATTTTATCTAATCTATATAAATCAAATGCTACTTGATTCTAGAAGTTAAAATTTTTAAAAAAACTATTACCACAAGTACTCAGCAAGATAGTCTTCAAATATGTCTCTTTCTTTCAGTGCTTTGGATTGATTTATATTTACTCTTGGTATTGAGTTAAATTGGTTCTACTGTATTCTTACAAACACTCATCTCTTGATTTACCAAATGGTGCCTATAATCTGATTGACTACACCATCTTGATTGTCAATATCTAGCAAAACATATTGTCCATGTATGAAAAAGATTACAGAATCTGATTTAATTCACTGTTCAATTATTGGAAGCAATGTAGCAGTACTTCATTTTTTACACTGAAATAAATAAAAAATCCCTCTTTTTTAAAACTTGGATTTATATCTCTCAAAAATCCATAGCTCAGTCTTCAACCAACAATTGTCTGACTGGATTAAATTGCAAGTTCAAATTTTGTAATTTCTTGGGATACACCTAGAGAAGAGGCAGTAGACATATTATGCTATCTTTAGTTTGAGTATAAATTCTGTGCAAAGCAGGATCACAGCTTACAAGAAATTAAATTTTGTCAGTCAGCATTTCTAAATAATCAGAAACAGAAAACATTCCTGACCAATCAACAAACAGTTCATCTAAACACGTTTTTGGAGCCAATCAGGATTCAGCTTTATTTTTCAGGAGTTGGTTAGTTTTCTTCCAAATTTACACTGTATGTATTTAAACCAACTTACTCACTTCTGCAATATTTCACTTTCAGTGTTTCTAAATTTTTACTAAAATGAATATGCAATTCAACACTGTTAATCAGTCTTTTCGCACTTTCCTGCCACTGTTCATGTGATCAGCATTTAACATCAACATACAAAAAATGTCATTGATAAACAATAATTTACTACACTTTCCACAAATTCCTTCTCTGTGCACATATCATTTGTACCTTTTCATAATTATGTGCACAATAAAAACACCAGGATTTTTTAAAACTTTTGAACTAACAACTTGTTTAAATAAAATTCATTGTTATTATTTTTACCACAGTCTCATTTTCATTTAACTTTCATACCTGTATATTGACTAAAATTGTTCTTCAGATAATTTCTAATTTATATTACTTGAATTAGGCTTTTTTTGACAGCAGTTAATTGTGTCATTAATCCAACTTCAGTGTAGTTGGGCTGGGCTTAAACTAATAAGAAAAATGGTAGTTAAATTTGGTATGTCCGATATCAGAATAAAGATTTAAAAAGATTTTTTTTTTATATATTGATATTCTCGGATGTGACCATCTTTTCACTTAGACTGTTCCATGTGTTTGCTACTCTTTTCCTAACACCAGTGGAGGTCTGAATTTGTAGTTTATGGCTGTGTCCTCTAGTTTTACTGCAGAAAGATGAAGTCAGCATTTTCTTATCATGACATTTTGAACAATGAACCTCAGTATCCACTCTATGTATGTTGTTCCGGATTCTATAAACTTCCAATAGGTCAGCACATTTTCTTCAGTATTCAAGGGTCTCTAGATTAAATTGTTTTAATCTTTCAGTATAAGATATATATCCCAGCCTCGGAATGGTCTTGGTGGCTCTCCTCTGAACTCTCTCTATGGCATCTAATTTATACTTAAGACTCTACAAAGAACCACATTAAATACATTACATATAACCCAAGGATCTATCATAGCTCAGGTAATATAGAAGGAAAAAAAAAATTCCCTTTACAGAGGTTAAACGTAACTCTGCAAGTTTTATTTGTGCACCTCCAGAGCACACTAGACTCAAACTGGGGATAAAACCTTAAGTTTAATACAAAATTACAATTAAAACAATGTGTAAATCTTAGAAGCAATCCAAATTGTATATGCCAGTCAATTAAATCCTCTTTGTTATATTTGAATTAAGCTCTAATATTGATCAGATATTTTATTGAACTTTTCTTCTCTTGAAAACAGCAGAGTGGTGGCCATTATAAATTAATTATTCAATATGTGGTCTGTCCGGAAAGTATCCAGCCATTTTGAATATCTCAGGAACCGGTTGCATCACCTTGATGTAACTTGGCAACCAATCAGGAGGGTACTTTACTGCGCATGCGTGAACAGACACTCTCCTGTGCACTTACTCAGTTGGCTGTGAGATGCCATTGAATGATCTTGTGTTCTGCGTGACCATCTCAATCACATTGACCGAGAGTGCCATTCTCTATGTCTTGTGCAGGGTTCTTTGACAAAACATCTCATCACCCAAGTCGGTCAGCCCCCCCTGTCCAGATTTGGCTGCCTGCAAATTCTGGCTTTTCCCAAAGCTAAAATTGCTGTTGATAGGGAAGAGATTTCAAGCTGTGGACGATTGGTTTGGTGGGTTTAGCGGCATGTCAACCTTTTAGTGGGTCATTTAACGCCGGAACTGGTCTTAGTTGGGGATATTGTTAAGTATTTGTAAAAGGTAATTGTTTTAAAGAGTCTTGCGACTTTGGTGAGAGGTTCTTCCCTTTTGAGGTAGGGGGGATTGAATAAGGTTTGGTCGAGTTCCTTTCCTTTAACCTGTCTGATTTGGTTGGACCTACCAGGAATTGAATTCCTGCCAGCATAGCTCTCCGGGTCATTGGAACATGAAAGCCACTCCACCACATTATGGAGTGGCCGTAGACGAGATTAAGGAGAACACGATGAGGCAGTTTTTAGCAATCCGAAAAGAGGACTTTGCAGATTGTTTAGTAAAATGTTTGAAGTCCCAAGGTGAGAACTTTGAAGGGGATTAAGGCACCATTGTCCTAGGTTGGCTGTTTTTTGTTAACCCTTTAAAGACTAACCTATTGAGGTGCTTAATGCCTCATTTAAAATATTTCAGTAGACTTCTAAAAAGAGATCTTGGGGACATATACATCCCAGCTGTCATAGAAACCTTGGGCTATAATATATATCTCTGGCATATCAAAAGGATTACATTGACATTATCAAAAAAGGAAAAGAAAATTTAAAAAAAAAAAATAGACAGAGGTGCAGGTGGCTAAGCGGTTAGCAGCACGGAAGATGGAGTCTGTGAGCCGAGTTCAAACTCTCACTGAGACCATCTGCATTCACTTTGCACTAATTCCCTTCTGAAAAGCATGAATCCCTCTTTTCTCATCTCGGTTATGGGTAAATAGCGGGCGAAGTGAGTGACGCCGCTTTACGTACCTATTGCAAAAGAAGAAATTCGAAGTCAAGTCAGATACAGAGGAGTGTGGAGAAAACTTGTGATATGTGATGCCCAGGTAGGGATGGCTTTGCCGTAGCCTGCTTAAGAGCAATATTTATTTTGGCAAAGTAGGATGACTTAACCGTCAAAAATGCATCGTATCATAAGGACAGATTTGACCAATCACCGCTAAAGAAGCACACCTTTCTTTTACTTTCGTACTGCAATAACTGTTTGAGTTCTAGTAAAAAAAACGATTCTTTTTATTTATTAAATCAATTATTGTAAACCATTTTTATTAATTGTTGACTACTATTTACATTCATCCTAATTTTTAGTTTGTTTAATTACAATTTCAGTCAGACACGACAGTGTTAGTTTTGGTTTTGGTTTTGGTTTTAGTAAAAAAAAAAAGCGATTATTTAATTTTTATTTATACGAAGTATTGTAAACCATTTTTATTAATTTTTAACTATTATTTACCTACAACTGAAAGTTAAGATGACTTAACTTTCAGTTGTTTTTTTTTAATTACTATTCAACTTGGTTTTAGTAAAAGAAAAGCGTTGCATTTTTTACGGTTATGTCGCCCTACTTTGCCTTTATTTAATTTTTTATTATTTCATTTAAAAAAAAAGCTATTATAACAGATGTAAAAAGTGATTTTTACTTTAGAGACTTCGACATCCGGTGAGAGACTATCAAAGAAATCAAAGTGATCTCCCTTAATTCTAAGACTCTTCCCTGATGGTGAGTTGGTCATTTCATATCGAGTATATCACCACAATTCCACACAGTTACTGCGCTATGTAATCATTTAGTTATCTTACTGCTCATTGTTATTACCTCAGAATCGTTATTACAATTCATTATGACTAGTGTTTTGATTTGATTTTTAAATTAATCTAACCCACCTTGAAAAATTAAAAGGAATTTGAAAGTTTGTGTCTTTTAAATGTAAATAAATAAAATAGGAGTCTCGGGCTGTCATTATTTTAATTAAAGTTATCATAAAGCGTACCAACTGAAGATACATCTAACAGATGTAATACGGGTTGGCATTTAAGGTGTGAGTATTTTAGAAATGTTTGTATCTGTGTGGTAAAGCTAGTTTCTTTTGTTAGGTTGTTTTTGAACATTAACTAACTGTTTCGTATGAAAGGGATATTGATAACTTAAAATGGGTTAACTTAAATAGCCCAAGGCTTTGTCAAATCCGTTGTCTTTGCCAGTCTTAGCCTAACAAAATTAGTTGGTAGTATATGCGCATGAATTGTGGCACAATGCAGGGAAGGTGGTCCCGATTAGGATTGTAAATTGTAAAGTTTCGCACAGACACCTGTTAAAAAACGACGAGCAAATTAAAAGAAATAAAAGAATTAATGAAAGAAAAACAGTAAATGCATAAATTATATTGCTATTTTCTTTGTATAAATTAAATTGTTTTTATTTGTTTGCCGTTTTTAACATCGAGTGAGGGTATGAAACATTACAATCGGGACCACCTTAATATTGTGCCTGAATTTTCTCTAATTTTGAAATAGGTTAAGAAAAGACGGCGATTGTTACGTTTTCCACGCTAAATCCAGTAATGATTTCCAGCACTATGTTCCAGTTCCACACCGTATTAAATAATAAAAGTGGAAATGGCTGCACGACGTAGTCGGTGGTAGGTCTACACACAAAAAAAGGAAATCCGTTCGGAAATATTATTGGATTTCACTCACATTAGTATGACGTTTAAAATCAAGTAACTAACCCTAACAAAAACACTAACACTAACTTATATACTTTGTTGTTAAATTTATTAAAATACAGTTGGAAATGTTCAAGTTTTCTGCTTTCATTTGAAATTATAAAACTGAAAACTCCGTTCTGCGGTTCCGAAAAAAATGATTACTGATTTTAGTCCGGAAAACGTAAGACGTTTTGGGAAAGATTTAAAGAGTACCAACTGAAGATACATCTAACTGATGTAATAGGGGTTGACATTTAAGGTGTGACTGTGTATTTAGAAATGAGACGTGAGCGGCGAATTCTCCTAAAAGAAAATTTTTTCTTTCAATTTTAGGTGCTTTCAATCCATATCTGGGAATTTGTTAATTTTTAGAAATTTTTTTTTTTTTTTTAGGTTTTACAAGAGAGATTCTATTTACAATGTAACTATAATGCTATAGTCGGCACTGACTTTTTGCCATCTTACCGGAAGTACAGAGGTATAAAAATAAGACGAAATAACACTGATAAATAACCTGGAAATATGAAACCCGAACCACTAACCTTAACTACTAAAAACGCAACATAAACATATGTGATAATTCTGCTATTTATTTACATGCTCAGATGCCTGTACATCCTGGAAATTAATTTTTAGAAAATGATGTAGTCTGTCTTCCTCGGCAGGGTTGGCCTTGCAAAATAAGTACTTCGAAAGTTCCTGGAAGCTGATGTAGCTTTCAACAATCTACATAGCACAGACTCAATCCAGAATGGCATTAACATAGTTGCACAATGATCAGAGAGAATGCAAAGGAGTATCAACATAGATAAATGTCACTCTCTACATTTTGGGGCAAACAACAAAAAACATCACTATACTATACCCAACAAACTAATACAGTATCCATAAACATATACAAGTCCTATAACTACACATTCCACAACCTAACACAAGTAGCCAAAGAAAAGGATCTAGGGGTGATAGTGGACGAGCAGCTAAACTTCAATAAGCATATAGAAGAAGAAATCTAAAGCAAACCAGATGCTTGGTGTAATCCGAAGCACATTCAAATATGTGGACACCACTATATTCAAATATATGGACACCACTATATTCAAACTGCTGTACAAAACCCTGGTCAGACCACATGTAGAATATGCAAGCATTATCTGGTCTCCACACACCAAAGAATACTGAGACATGTTAGAGAGGTTGCAGAGGAGAGCTACAAAACTGGTGCCACAACTAAAAGACCTGTCATATGAAGACACTCAGAATACTACAGCTACCCACTCTACAATACAGAAGATTGAGAAGTGACCTGATGCACATCTACAAAATGACACACTGCATGGTAAAAATGGATGCAGACACTCACTGTAAGATATGCATACAGAACAAACTCATGCTACAGAGAACACTAAGAACAACAAACAGAGGTCACTGCCACAAATACCAGATACACCACCACCCTGGTATTAGAGATTCTTGACATCAAGATCCCTTTCATACTATGCTTGAGATATAACAATATTGTTCAAAAACAACCTGACAAAAGAAACTAGCTTACCACACAAATACATTTCTAAAATACTTACACCTTAAAACATTTGAATTTCCCTACTTTGTTGTTTACGAAAAATAAGACCTGAAAGTTTTTGATTGGCCTGTCGCCGAGAAGTAGAGCAACAAGTTTTATACAATTTATCAGCATGACTCAGAAAAGCTGTCTGTCATAATATATGTAAGTTGTTCCTGACAATATTGTAAAGTTTCAAACCCGTACTCACTCAATGTTAAAAAACGGTGCACAAATAAAACAATTTAATTTATTCAAAGGAATAACAATATAATTTATGTAGTTAGTTTTATTTTTCGGTGTACCTTTAGAAGAGCGACTTAAATTGAATAACTATCAAGGGGGGTAATACAAATTAAATTAAACTTGAAGATTACCAGTTGGTGTCGACAAGTTCAACGAAATGATAATTTGTATCCGTGACAAGTGGTGTTGTCTTGCCCTTTACACTGTTCTGCCGCCATGGGTCGTCTTGTCGTGGGTTGCGCATTTGCGGGAGGGAAATCGTGAACTTGGATAGAAAGGAAGGATTCGAAGACTGGTTGTAAAAATATGAGATATATTTTTATTTCATAGCATATATCTTTGTCGGCCGGAGCATGAAGAGTGGGAGAGAGATAAGGAGAACCGTCAGTCTGTCCTCAACAGGGACAATGGTCTCGTGCCTTCCAGCCTGGCTTAGGCGATCTGCTTCTCTGCTGAGCCCTGAGTTTTCTGTCTTTTCTCCGGGTCTGCTCTGAGCTCCCTCGTCTCGGCTCTGAGCTTTATGGATTCCGAACACACACGCTTGTGTCATTTCCGGTTTCCACATCCTGTTTTTTTGGACACCTACACATGCTAAGGTGACTGGGTCACCTAAGTTTCCACACAGGTGTTGACCTGGAAATGACTCTTTCGTGGCAGCATATAACATTGGTGGCAGTAATTTGATAATGTGGAAATGAAAAATTGAGAAAAGCATGTTATATTTCAAGCATATTTATTATCATGAAGGTAAGCCTTTATGCATTTCGCCACTGCAAGCGGCATCATCAGAAGTGAGAAATAGTATTTGGTTTGTTCCTGGTGAGAAAGGGTGGAGGGCAGGTGAGCTAGTTATTGGCCGAAAAACAAAATACTATTTCTCACTTCATTCGGCTATCACAACATGGAAGGCTGCACCTGCACTTTTCTGCAATGTTCAAACCTCTTCTGATGCTGCTTGCAGCAAGGCTTATCTTCATGATAATAAATATGTTTGAGACGTCACAATCTTTTCATTTCCACATTGTCAAATTATCTCCACCATTCTGTCGGATTTCCTTACATCCACATAAACATGACGTTATGTAATTTTATTTCCTTTTTTTGTGTCATTGTATTTATGTCGTTATATTAATTTTGTTAGTTTCAGTATTCTTAATTTATTATTTCTACACTTACAAAATTTGATAAACTTTTCTTTTTATGTTGTTACTGCCGACGTTTTAAAATTAATTGTATTTGTGCCATTTATGTAGTGTAATTTTCTTTACTTCGATATTGTTGATTTTTTTCAATTAATTAATTAAAATTAAACTAAAAATAAAATTAAAGATTACCAAGGGAGATAATCTTCATTTAAAAGTTTATTTTAAATTCTATTACCTCCCTTGAAAGTTGAAGATTAATTCAATTAAAGAAGCCCTTCTAAAGGTACACCCTGTTTTGAATTAATTCTCTTATTTCTTTTTATTTGTGCACCGTTTTTAACATTGAGTGAGCAAAGTTGTAAAACTTTGCAATTTAAAATCGGGACCACCTACATTGTGCCGAAAAGTGATAAAAACATACTTTTTGCAGCAAAGGAGGTTGTTAGGATTTTGGTGTCTGAATTTTTTCCATTTTTTTTTAGGCTTCCACGTTTTAACGCTCGAGTGCGTAATTTCTTCTTCTCTAACGCACAAGCATGCAATAAAAATGCTGGACCGGCTGGGTGATTGACTTGCACACTCAAATATTTTCAGGTCTTATTTAAAAAAAATAAGTAATTACTTTTTTCTGGCGATGTTATAAAACAGTTCCTGATACACTTTGACGTCTCTAGTCTTAATGCATGGTTTTTTCTAGGCTGTATATCCAACGCAGAAACAGTCTCCCGCCCCTGTAAAAAATTTTTAAAAATATTTGTCTCTTATGCATCCACAGAGACCACTCCCACTTGGTGAAACAATCGCCCAAGAATAATAAGATGGATGGAAATTGGAAAGCATACAGAATTATGCTGTAGTAAATCATAATATTAGCTTATTCGTTGATTCAAATTATGTTGACTCTGGCCGAACTGGGCCAGCATAAAACAAAAGATTGCCAGAATTTTAAAGTTGTTTTTTTTCCACTAACTGACATGAAAGACATTGTAAGAGACCAACATCATAACTTCCAAGTCTCACGCAGAATGTGTGAGACACGCATTTTGATACATTCTCATGCTCACACGCATGAAAGGAAAATTCTCACAAATTTTTCTAAAAAGTGTTAAATTTATTTAGATTTTTGATAAAAAAAAAATCTATTTTTATAGAAATTTTGCAAACTCACATTATTTTGAAAGATCACATATAAAACTTTTGAAATAGACTTCTAGACAACACTTAATTTTGTAGTAGTTGATATGCCCTGAAACTCAATTTTAGCCAATCTTGGATACATCATTTTCAAAAATTTTTCCCCTGACCGGCAGAATTTGTTGCCTCACTATACATGTAATCATTAGAGTGAATGAAATTTTAAATGTAGTTTAATAAATATTACCTGTGATATCACTGATTACATAAATGGCGAGTTAGAAACCGTCAACATAGGTTTCTTCAGTTTTCAAGTTGGTCTTGCTGGCTATGTATCGCACCGATGGAGCTAGAGGGCTGAAAATTTAAACATTTACTCCTTTTTATGTCTAGAAAAAACGTTTTTGTTTTTTCAAAATTGCCCACTACCAAAATAAAAAAAAATTAGATTTTAGAGTTAGGTTTCAATTTACAATGTAAGTTTATGCTAAATTGGTCCCCTAGTTTGTGCCTGGTACGCATGTTTTTTTTTGTTGAAAATTCAGAGTTTTAGTGATCACTGCCCAACAAAAAGTGAGACAAGTAACATTTATTGATCACAACGTTTTTTCCAATTTTTTAATTGATCATCCCCAACAAGGCATGTTTCTATTGAGTGACTAACCAGACCTGTTTTATAATAATTCTAGTTTCATTTTAGAGAACTCTGTGTTGAATACAAGATATTTATACAAACATCAAAGTGTTGACTTTATTCATAAAACATCTTTCAAATAAGAGAAACCTTTATAAATATTGCTGTAATTTTAGAAAGTTATCAATACAGCTGATAAAGATGATATAACTTTTGCACTAATGGAATGACTTATGGTTTTTCTTTATATACAATGCTTTTGCTTTATATACAATGGATGCAATATATATTTTTAACATTGTTATCATTCTTTCTTTTAAGCAAAATTCATCATTAAATGGAAACCTAAACGGCTCTCATACAATCAGTAATGGGTTTTTCCAATGATGGTCTTCGGAAGCGACGTAAAAGTCAGCCATTGAATATGCTCAGGTCAGCCTTAAATTCAACCTCTTCGAAATTCAGTCGTCTTTCTCTACGAACAAAATGCATCCTTATATTCTGCAGTTTCATGCTACTAATAGCCTACATCTTGATGGCAATGCACCAGGTTTCCAACCGACTCACAGAGGACTCATACCTTGAGACACATAAGTGCCCGGCCTGCTATGGTGCCAGTCTTTGTAAAGCACTTTACGACGGGAGAGCCCATTTCACGGGCCTTTCCAATATACGATCCTTTGATCTTCTGAATTTCAAAAACTTCCATTACGGCAAATACAGAGGAAAGGATGTTGTCTTGAAAAAATTAGGTCACAACAGTGTCTTGCAGGAAATAGATGAAAGGATCTGTCTCTCTGCTGATAGGAAGATTGGTTGTGATGTTGGTAGAGTATCTTATGTTGCAGATTTTACTCGAGAAATTCGGACTACTGATTTACAGGTATCTCACCTAATCGGTCTGAGTGATATGTTTCGGTGTCCTTCAGTGCGGTTTGTCCGGAGGGTGATGTCAAACTACAAGGAACGAGCCAAACATGACGTACCCGTTTATTACATCACTGATAAAGTCCAGGTGTTAGTCACTGCAATGATTAGCAGTGAGCCATTAATGTTACAGGTAAGTCTTCTCACATCCAGTTTTGACGTCTCTGTTTTTGGGATTGTCTCCTCATGACCTCTCATTGAGCTTTGTAAGCACTCACTTCTTTTGGGCCATGCCCATAGAATCTCAAGTTCATCACCTGCCCCTTCCTGATCAATTGTCCCCACAAGCTATTCATGTTGAGGTTTTCTTATTTCAAATAGTCTGTCCATTCCCACCAATATGGTTGTAATGCCCCACCCCATGCACTGGTCCTTGAAAGGCAGGGACAAATGAATGCCCTGTGAGCATGCATGTTTCTGGCTGAATACTATGATTTAATAGTCACTTTATATACATTTCATGTTCAAAGCCACATAATTCTGACATGTACTTAAGTCACCTGACTAGATTACATGCTTTGCTTTCATTCGACCATGTGTGTCGCCAATGTGTTCTTTGAGCACATTATCCACAACTCTTATCTTTGCCAAGCCACATTGAAGAATATATCGTATTTTGCCAGCCTATAAAATGCATGGTTTACAAGGGTATTTTAGGGCTACTGCTCTTCTACCAAATGAGATTTAACAAACCAAATTTTTAAAAAATCCCTGAATTCTATATGGGAAAGTAAGACTCCTCTGCAAATCATCCAATCCCATAGCTGTCCATTTCGAGCTTGTGGAGCATAGGGCTGCAACCACTCTGCTGTGGCTTTTACAGGGTGGAGTTCCTAATCCCGCACCCAATCCTCCTCCTTTACCGGGGCTTGGGACCAGCTATCTCAGAGATGGACTGCCTTAAAGGGCTAAAGAGCTCCATCTGTCCTGCTATTTACCCATAGATGGAGAGAGGAAATAAACAGGAAATAATTATTGATGAAACAATATTTTGGTCATATGTAGTGTTTCTTTGTTTCTTTCTCAACATTTTGATTGGTCCATTTTTTTTTTAGATTGATTTTTCTGTAGGCAGAACCTCTTTGTTCTGCTTGTAATCTGATCTGACATAGTCATGTTATTTTTTGCTGACTTCTTGAGTTTCATAGTGACAGTTTTACCGCCTTGTTGATTCCAACACCTTTCCTCTTTTGTGATTTTATGTACATCACATTCCAAAGAGTGTGGTATTTTTCTTTACTATTGTATGCAAGCTTTGTTCCATTACATGGTCTTCCTTTGCTAACTGCACTGGATTGTGGGATATTGCTTATTTAAAATACTTTAGAGCAGGGATAGGCAACCTATAGCCTGTAGGCCAGATCCGGCCCGCAAAGGGATTTCGACTGGCCTGCGAAGAAATATGTGGAATATCATGCTTACATTTTATGTTTTAAAGATTCTTTGTGGCTTCATTATAGATTCAGTAGTTGTCTTGATTGAAATAAATTGTGACTTAATCAAGTTCTTTGATTACTAATTGGCATCCTTAGTTAAACATTTTTCTAGGATGCGTTATTCATTGATTTTAGGCAAAATATAATTAGATATATTTAAATGGATGATTCTTATATTTTAAGCTTTTTTATGGCATTTATCTGGCCCACCGTACGCATTCCAGACCGCAGAGGCAAAAAGATCGCTGACCCCTGTTTTAGAGTTAACAAGGATTGTAGTAAAATAACTATTAATAACACTTCTCAAAATCTTAAACAAAATCATTTTGGTGAGTATGTCAAGATGTCTCACATTTGATTTTGGATCAATTCTAAATTGAATCTGATTTGATCTTGTAAAATGGTGTTCATCTCTGTAGACTCCTTTTGGCACATAGGGCTGCAGCCACCCTTCTGTGGTTTCAGTAGCAAGTAGGTTTTATGGAGTGGAGTTATTAACCCCAGGTCCAACCAGCCTCCTTTACCCGAGCTTGGAACCAGCTATAGCAACTGCCACGCTGTAGGTTTTTATCTGTCAAAGTAACCTTTTCTTAGATGGACTGCCTTGCAGGGCTAAATAGCGCCAACCGCCCTGCTATTTACCTGTAGTTGGATGGAGAAGTGGATTCATGGACTTTCCCAAGAGCATTAGTGTGAAGTGAATGCGAACAGCGTCAAAACTCGAACATGGGCCGCCAATTTCATTCTGCGCTGGTAACTGTTATGCCACTCTGATCTCGTAAATACTAATTTACAAGTTAGGCTGCTTCAGGATCAAATCACACTCCTACTTCTATTCTGACTGATTACTGTAGCTTTTGTATTGTATATATAATAAATAAATTTGTTAATACATAAGGCATGTCAGTTTAGCTCATTTGGTAAGACAGCCGTGTAACTCACTTGGTCGTGATTTCAAACCACAGTTGGGAAATGTTAATTTTATATATCAGTTTGGTTTAACATGACGGGATAGACAAACAGTGAAGAGTTTACTCCCCTGAATTAGATGAGGATTGTTCTTGTTAGTTCCTGTTGTTACGGGGGAAAATAATGTCAACTCCAATAGACTGATGTTTGACAAAAACAAATTTGTTTTTCTCACTAATGTTTTCAATATTTTCAATTATGATTCATTGTTTTAATTAAATTTGACTAGTTTTTGCCTTCATCTTAATTTCAGTTGTCTTCATATACAACTTTCAAATCGGGCTGTTGTTTCTACAGCAATGAATAACAGCGCGGTCAGATAATAAAGAATAAGCCTTCGGCGAGAATCGAACTTACACCCTCATCCCCAGAGGGAGTTTAGTTTACGCCTAGTTGCTTTTACCAATCGGCCACAGAGACTTCATAGTTTACCAGAAGCTGATTCACACTTTTAAACTCACTCCTTACATCCAATTCTCGGTGCCATATTTTTTGTTGTTTTCACGTATGAGGACTAGTAATCTTAATAAATCAATCTTTATTATTGGATGAAGCAATTGTAACACACTATTTTAATTAAATTTGACTAGAAATTTAATTAAAATAGTGTGTTACAATAGATTAGTGTGTTACAAAGATTGATTCATTGTTATTCTCTAGTGATGTGAATCTGAATTATTAATGATTTTTGTTTCTTTTATTCCAATTCTAGACTTTTCCATCTTCTGAGGGCTGGCCATTTCCTGCTTATATTGGTGCATGTGGAAGATTCATTGTTGTTGAAAACTGTGGCCAGCCTCTCAAAAATTTCTACAATTCACCAATTGAGACACGGGTAAGTAGATTAATTAATGTTATTTTGGATGTTTTGGGCCAGAAAATTCACAAAATTCATTAGTTGGGAGTGTAATACTACAATGACCTCCAAGAGAAACAGGTCAGAGAAATCCCAATATTGTGCTGGTATGCTGACCTAAGTAGGTATCATAAAACCTTCCCATTTTTTAAATTAACTAGCATAGTACCCGTAAAAAATGATGGGATTATTTACATATGGATTGGCACTTCTGCCTAGGATCAGAGTATCTGGGCACTTCTGCCTAGGATCAGAGTGTAGCATCAGTACACTCTGCCTATGATCAAAGTATAGCATCTGTACACTCTGCCTAGGATCAAAGTGTTGCATCTGTACACCACTCTGCCTAGAATCAAAATGTTGCTCTCTGGCACTTCTGCCTGGGATCAGAGTGTAGTATCTCTGTGCTCTTTAAAAAGTGTTACCCACAAAAAAAGTTATCATAAAGAGTACCAACAGAAGATACATCTAACAGATGTAATAGGGGTTGGCATTTAAGGTGTGAGTATTTTAGAAATGTTTGTATTTGTGTGGTAAGCTAGTTTCTTTTGTTAGGTTGTTTCTGAAAATGTTAACAGAGACAGAGTTTACTGTTTCGTCTGAAAGGGAGTTCCAGTATCAAAGGGATCTTGATAACTTAATGGCTTAACTTAAATAGCCCAAGGCTTTGTCAAATCAGTTGTCTTTGCCAGTCTTAGCCTAACAAAATCAATTGGTAGTATATGTGCATGGATTTTTGGTCTCTAATACCAGGGTGATGGTGTACAGGGCCAGGTTAACCTATACCAGGGCCCCTTGGCTAGCAATGTGGTGCCCCCCCCCATCTTGAACCATCCTCCTCCCCCCTTTGTGTATAATTTTAAATAAGTAATGCAATCTGGTAATCGTGTGAATAAAGTGGATTGTTATGTGCTAATGTATAATATATTCACTCCATTTTTTAAAGAGATATTTGTTGGGACATTTTTATTAAGTTTTAAGATATAGTGAGTGCTCAGACTTCACATATGGGAATGTTCTTATTTTGACAGTTTTATTGTTTAATTCATTTTCCCTGTAGTAGTAGTGATACATTTCTAAATTGCTATTTATTTTGGGCCCTACGCCGTAGCATAGTTTGAGTATAGGCTAATCCGACTATGGTCCTGTCAAAAATAAAATTATTAATATCCCAGAATTTTTCAGGGCCTCTAGCCTACTCAGCCATATAGTATAATCCGGCCCTGGTGGTATATCTGGTATTTGTGGCAGTGACCTCTGTTTGTTTTATTATTATTGTATATGTATTTACTTTAAAAAATTATATGATATTTTATAATATATATTTACAATCATGCTTATATTGTTTTTGTTAAGGCGGACCTTGCCTTCCAAGTATTGAAAATTGCTGAAATACTCACAGAAAATCCTGATGGCTATGCAATTTATTGGTCAGACCTAAAAGCTAATGATTTTGTTGTTGACAAATATGGTCAAGTGAAATTTGTGGATGTGAATAATATGGTGGTTGTGGATCGACAGTCATTTGAGAATGGTAAGTAATGTGTCGTGTTTAATTTTTCCTCAACACGTACTTAAAACTAGAAGGCACTCAGAGAGCGCATACCCCTGACAACTCCATTGTCAGGGGAAGTAATTGTGCATTGATCTGTCCCCTGGCCCTGTCAGCTGGGGCC
>VCCN01003057.1:1308694-1325482 GCA_006491835.1 Architeuthis dux | reverse complement strand
TTTATTGTTATGAAAACCCTATTCCTAACTCTAACCTTTAACTTGTACATCTTTTTAGTTGTGTTCCAGATCACAGGACTGACCGTTCAAGAGAAAGGACAGTCTTGTATATCTTTTTAGTTGGAATCCGGATCAGTAAAGTTGTCAGATTTTTGCAGCATTACCCAAAGAAGAGGCTAACGCTGTCAAAAGTTTGAAATAAGAAAAAAAATAGCAATATACAGCAAAATATTTTTTCCGGCTTTTTGTTACTCCACACCAAACACAAATTTTCATTACCAATGTTAAGTTTATTTCATTATCCCCTCCCAGGCGTTATAGTTAGGTGTGGGGTTTTGTGTTTAGGACTAGCTATAAAGAATTTTATTAAGAGACAAGTGCAAACTTCAAACAGCCAAATGAGTGCTCAACAATTATTTTTGGATTTTCGACCAATGAAAATTCATCTAATTTTCACTTGCTCTGTGAGCCTATTTCCTATAAATATCAGGTGATAGACAATTTCAAGCCAGTCACAGTTTTCCGTTGCTTGCTAGGCACGGCTGCTTGACTCACACACGTACACATGCATTCACTTGTGCGCACCAAGCATATTCAGACATTTCGCTGAAATGTTTGCAGTTTGCAATGTAAGTTTATGCTAAATTGGTCACTTAGTTTGTGTCTGGCAGCATTCATTCAGACTTTTTTTAGTGATCACTGCCCAACAAAAGGCAAGAAAAGTAACTTATTCATTGATCACTCCCTTTTCCAATTTTTTAATTGATCACCCCCAACACGGCATGCTGCCAAAAGACATTTCTATTGAGTGACTAACCAGACCTGTTTTAAATATATTCAACATACATTCAGTTGAATCCAGTGAAAATAATAATCGGCAGCAGCTTGCTGTTTATGAAAAGTGTGCGTGCAAAGATACTGTGTTATTGTTAGTTTAACCGCCTGCTTCCACCTAGCAGCAGGAAAGATAGAAGAGTGTCTTATAAAGCAGGCCTTCCCAAACTTTTAGAACCGCAACCCCCTTTTGTTAAAAGAAATTTGTTGCGGCCCTCATCAATTTTCACAAGGAATCTTTTTAGATTTTGTCCTAACCCATTAAATGGGATAGTATCCAGAAGTTTATTTTGTCTGGATGCAATTAGTTTTGCCAAATGTACGATTGCAAGGTTTTATTTTTTTGCAGGAAAAATTGCAATAACCAGCAAATAATGATCCACAGGCTAAAATATAAAGATTTAAAAAAAATATATATTTTCTCAATTGCACCCGTGACCCCCTTGGGGTGATATGACCCCCACTTTGGGAAGGTCTGTTATAAAGCAACCTTACTTTGAAGTGTGAAATAAAGTAGACAAGGCATTTTATTCAACAAGGAGAAAAAGGTTTATATGTATATACACACAAAATTTACCAGTTTAACCATAATAAAAATCCATGTATTGCAAAGTGTTATGTGTGTATTTCTTTTCTTTGCTTTTTCCAGGAACAAAAATTACACAGCAATCAAGAAAGTATCAAACCCAAAATGTCAGGTGAGTAAATATTTTTTATTTAAAAATGAAAACTTTTTATACTTGTTGTTGAAGAGTATAATGTTGTCTTGTGTTTAGTGCTTTTGTTCGCTTTGTTGTTCTTTCTGTTTTAGCTGTGTGTAGTTCAAATGCGCTTGGTTTGTAACCGTGTTTAGCGTGTTAAGAAAAGAAGACGGAACAAGAGACACGTGTTGGCAGGGCCGTTTGCCTGTGAAGAATTGATGAGCCTTCCCAACTCCCACGTCCGGGCTCCCGTTTTCGTGACTGGAAACAGGGCTTGTTAAACAGGGGCTGTTGGGTAAACTCTCTGCGTGTTTATTCATTTTAAACATAGATACATACATGGATTAATACATAAACATTACAAGGAGTTCACAAAGTTTGTTGATTTGTTCTTTACTTGTGAGAATCAGAGGAGGATGGTCTGTCTATCTTCTGCAAACTTGAAGGTGGCTTTGGAGCCCAATCTGTGTGGCGCAGACTTTTTTCTGCACTTAGGACAAGGGAAATCCTGGGCTAGTGGTGTCTGAAGGGCAGCCCGCTCCTTCTGTCTTTTTCTCTTGTCCTCAACATCTGCTCATTTATCAGCTTCAAACTTGAGGCTGGCTGCGTTGATGCAGTGATACGTTTTCCTTCACAAAGTTTGTTGTTTTCAATCCTCCCATCAACGCTGGTTGTTTAAAATTTGCGCACACCGAGTCCACCTTTCAGACTTGGTGCCTTTCCTCAGTAGCTTAGTGATCCGAGACAGCCAAGGCAACTGCCAATTTTAGTTAACAAAAGTAATTTGGCAAAGTAGGATGACTTAACCCTCAAAAATGCATTGTATCATAAGGACTGATTTGACCGATCAATGTTTAACTACTATTTACCTTCATCTTAATTTTCAGTTGTTTTTTTTTAATTACAATTCAACTTGGTTTTAGTAAAAAAGCTATTATTATTCGTTAAACCATTTTACACATTGTGATTTTTTTTAAAAACTACTAAAAATTAAGATACGGGTAAACAGCAGACAAAAATTAATAAAAATGGTTTACAATACTTGATTTAATGAAACAAATAAAATAAAATAAAATAATCGTTTTTTTACTAAAACTCAAACAGTCATTGCAGTATGAAAGTAAAAAAAAATGTCAGCTTTAACGGTAATCAGTCAAATCAGTCCTTATGAACCGATGCAATTTTGATGGCTAAGTCGTCCTACTTTGCCAGTAATTTTATCTAATTCATTGTACCAAAATAAAATTGTTATTGAAATAAAAAATAAAAAGAAGTTACATCCCATAGATCTCATCAAACACAATAAGTTGAATTAATATGTTAGATGGAATCGTGAATTTTAATTATAGAACAGTTAATTTGAATAAAAAATGAATTATTCATTCTAATTTATGTTCCAATATACTGGTTAAGTTAAATGATTTAAATGTCATTGTTTGATTCAACCTGGATTGTTTCAATGATTTAAATATGTGCTAAGCTCTGAATTTCTGAACTGAGGAATTATCATTATTATACACTGATTTATTTAAACTGTTGTCCTCATCTTGGTTGTTATAGTCACAATGTTTTGGCCATTGTACCCTCCAGTCTTTCTTCAGTAATGTCGTCCTGTTGTCGGTAAAAATGTGTTCGGGATGAACAAATATCTTCTCTGGGACACCTCCGGGACAGAAGTGATTTTTAAAAAAGTTTTTAAAAAGTTTGGACTGAAGTTTTAATGGCATTTTTATCCTGCTACTAACAACAAACAACTATAGATGATAATAACAAAGTAAAGAAACAACATTTTTATTTTGGGACCATTTATATTTCCATCAGGACGGTTAAAATTGTTTTTTAGGACGGTAGTGAAAATGGTTAGTCTGGAGCTCTGTTGGCAACATTCTGGGAATTTCAAACCGAACCCTTTATTCAATCCACGGGGATAGACTGTTCTCATTCAGCTGTCCGTGCTAAGGGATATCTTGTATTAGTTAATTTTTCTTGTAATGCCACTTCTGCTTGTTCCACTGTACCAGAGTATTTGGATTTCACTGCCTGACCCAGGGATTGAATTCACGACTACTAGATAAACTGCAACACTTTACTAACGCTGATATCCACCAGGCCATTGTCCCGTGGATTGAATAACGGATTTGGTTTTGAAATTCCAAGAACATTACTGAATGCAACAGGCACCTGTAAAAGGCTGGAGGGTACAACAGTCGAAACGTTGTAACTATAACAACCAAGATGTTGGCAGCAGTTTGAATAGATCATTGTATAATAAACCTGTGCATACATAAAATACACTAACACATGTAGATCTAGTACAAAAATCTAGATATACGCAAGGTATGTCCAGAAAGTATCCAGCCATTTAATATTAATGGGGGGGAAAAGCCTACCTAGGGCAATGGCACCTTAGTCCCCTTCAAAGTATTCTACTTGGGACCTCACACACTTATCCCAGCACCCCTACCACTTTTCAAAACCGTCTGCAAAGTCCACTTTTGGGATCGGCATCAGCTGCCACACAATACACAAGCTCATTCAATGGTGTCTCATTGCCAGATGAGTAATCCCACAGGAGAGTGTTCACGCATGCGCAGTAAAGTCCTCTCTGATTGCTTGCCAAGTTGCATCAAGCTGCACAACTTGTTCTCGAGGTATTCAAAGTGGCTGGATACTTTCAGGACAGACCTCATACTTCTAATTTTCAGCTGCATCTGCCTTTATCAGAATTAATCCACTTGTTTTTAAAGAGCATATTTTTCTGCTAGATACCCTTTCTTCTCTAAACTGTGGGCCATGTACTAAAGTAAAGAACCCCTCCTGGTATTGAACTATAAACCTTAATCTACAGTTTAATACTTTGCCCACTGAATACTTTCTTCTTGACAATAATCTAACCTAAGGATTATCTATCAATTTCTTATCTGTTGAAAAAATCATTTTAATAAATCTTATTTCCAGTGTCTCGTCTTATTGACAAAGTTTTGATTGCCAACCGAGGTGAGATAGCATGTCGGGTCATCCGAACGGCCCGGAAGATGGGCATTCGCTCAGTGGCTGTCTACAGTGAAGCTGACCGCAACTCAATGCATGTTGCCATGGTAATTATTTTCTTTTTTAAAATTTTCTTTCTGCTTCTTATTTCACAAACCCACACTTTAAATATGTTGAAAGAAAAAAATCAATTTTATTTTCATATTTCACATCTCAATTTATCTCCTTCGTGGAAATGTGAAAAAGAATAAACCTATGTTATAAAGAATAAAAATAATCTTACATTATTTTAATTAAATTTAACTAGTTTTTACCTTCATCTTACTTTCTGTTGTTTTTACATACAACTTTAAATTCGTGGATTATTTTAATTAAATTTAACTAGTTTTTACCTTCATCTTAATTTCAGTTATTTTTATATACAACTTTACAATTACTTCATCCAATAATAAAAATAGAAAAATAATCTTGTTTGCTAATGGATTACTCTTTGGAAACCTTTTTTATCATTGTAAAAAGGAAAAATTTTCAAAACTATAAAACATTTGGTTTCTATAATTTATTCTGACTAATGTTTTCATGCTAGGAGAGCCTGCAAACAGCTTGAGACAATTTAAAGCCTATAAACTGAAATCTTTCTTTGAAACCCACTCATAAAAATATACAATTAAACATGGCAAAAGCTATAAAGAGGTGGTTCTTGTGAGATTTTAATATGAATTAGAAATTAATTGGAGATTAAAATTGTTACAAAAGAAAAGCAATGAAAACAGAAACTAATAATTTAAAAACGCCAGCACACAAAATCAATCAAGATGCTCTCATTCACACTAATAGATTTTAATCTTAAACAAGTGAAGAAATCCAGTTTCTTTTCATTTGCTGTGTAAATAAAAATAATGTAAAAGCAAATAACTGCAGCAGATGTCCATTTGGTGTTACGTGTTGGAATATTTTCATTAAAGAACAAGAATGAGTTATCTTACCTTTATTTTTATTTTTTGAATTGACCAACATAAAATGAAATATTGCCCAATTTTTTATTATCTTCAATATTTACTATGTTTCAGCAAAACCACTCTTTGGCCAAATTTATTTTGTACAAAGTCATGTTGTCATTATTGAAATTCATTGAGAACTTTTGGAGATATTGTGGTGACCAATGTGATTTTTAGACAAAACTGATATTTGCTAAAGTGATGTAGACGAAAGTACTGTAACCCCTTTTACTGTATATGCCAGTATATAAGACTGACATTTAATTTTTTAAAATTTAATTTTTACAAAGCTATGCAAATATTACACTACAACCAATGAACTTGTATTATGACTAGGGGGCCATTTACCAAAGCTCAATATGGACAGTTATAGGGCTTGGATGAGTTGCAGTGAGCAGTAATCGTTCAAATACTTCTTGTAAGCCATTCATCTTATAGTCTGGCATATACAGTTTGAAAAATGGTGAGAGGAAATATTTCCTATGAAAATCAGATATACCTTTATAATATTAGGTTACATAACTTTTTTCATAATTTAAAAATCTGTTTCTGATTGCTAAGTTCATTTGCTGTGATTTTTATTGGAATTAGAAACCGTGAACCAAAACTGTCAACATAGGTTTCTACAGTTTTTAAGTTGGTCTGGCTGGCTGGCTATTTATGTATCACGTGTACAGGCCACACCAATGGAGCTGTAGGGCTGGACATTTAAACATTTACTCCTTATGTTTAGAAAAAAAGTTTTGGGTTTGTTTTTTTATAAATTCTCACACTGAATAGGTTTTTAGTGGTGGGTCCAATTTGCAATTCAAGTTTATTTTAAATTGGTCTCGGCAGCATTCATGCTTGTTTTTTTTTTGAAAATTCAGACTTTTTTAGTGATCATTGGTCAACAGAAGGCAAAGAAGTTTTTCCAATTTTTTAATTGATCACCCTCAACATGGAATACTGCCAAAAGATGTTGGTCATGTGACAGTTTCTATTGAGTGACTAACCAGACTTGTTTTTTTATAAGTTTTGAACATTAATTTCAAATTGAACTCTTGTAGAAAATTATGTTTATTACTCACAGGGGTTATATATTCATGAAATCAAAAGTCAATGAAAGATTTTCCATTTCAGGCCGATGAAGCATACCACATTGGACCAGCTGCTTCCCAACTTAGCTACCTTCAACATGGAAAGATCTTACAAATTGCCAAAGCAACTGGATCTCAGGTAAGGAAAAACATATTCTACAATTATATAAATTAGCAGGACCTGCAGAAATTCCACATGGAATCTTTATAATTTGTGAATAGAACACAAAGTGATCCATACATTTCAATACAGAAAAAATATATTTAATTTGATAGCCAAAACTGTTGTGATATTAAGCAAAAAGAATATTTGAGCAAGTTTCAGAAATCAGTCTGTATGTTATGCACTGGAAATCAGAAAGAAAGTTATTTTTAATATACTTGAATATACTTGAAATAGGCTGTTTTTGACAGCAGTTAATTGCATCATTAAGCCAGCTTCAGTGTAGTTGGGCTGGGTTTAAGCTAATAAGAAAATTGATAGTTAAATTTGGTATGTCCGATATCAAAATAAAGATTATTTAAAAAAATATTGATATTCTCAGATGTGACCATCTTTTCACTTAGGCTGTTCCATGCGTTTGCCACTCTTGCTGAGATGAAATTGTTTCTAACATCAGTGGAGGTCTGAATTTGTAGTTTATGGCTGTGTCCTCTGGTTTTACTGCAGATAGATAAAGTCAGCATTTTCTTATCAGGGCATTTTGATCAATGAACATCGGTATCCACTCTATGTATGTTGTTCCAGATTCTATAGACCTCTAATAGGTCAGCACGTTTTCTTCTGTATTCAGGAATTAATGCAAGTGTTACTGACAGAATGAGGCTATTATATGTATAATACGTTTTATTTTTAGTTCATTATTATTATTATTATTTTTCTTTGTGTGTACTCTCTTTAATTATGTTGTTTTTAATGGAAATATCTCTGTACTTGTAACTACTTTTTAATTAATTCGTTTACTTCCTTCAGGCAATCCATCCAGGTTATGGCTTCTTGTCAGAAAATGCGGAGTTTGCTGAGCAATGTGAAAGTGAAGGGATAACTTTCATTGGTCCCCCACCCAATGCCATCCGGGATATGGGAATAAAAAGGTAAGTAGCATTAATACCACTATTATGTTACACACAGTCAAGTAAAGTGACTAAAACCAGTTGAACTGTAGGATCCCTGTCTTCTTGTTAGATTTGAGGAAAGAAAGTAACTCCAAAATACACACTTGGGGTAATCAATATTTGATAAAAAAAAAATGTAGTTGGTTTTAAGTTGTCTGAATTTCTTCGATGAAGCATTTTCACTATTAAATTTCAACTAGGATATTTTATGGCATATAAGACCCCCACTCCACCCTTATTTCAATAGGCAATATTAAGAAATATTCTTCTAATTTATCACCCAGTCAGGGCCTGATTAACCTATACCAGATCCACGCCATCTTCAGCCATCCCCCCCATTTCGTGTATAATTTTAAGTAATATAATCTGTCAATCGTGTGAATAAAGTGGATTGTTATGTGCTAATGTGTAATATATTCATTCCATTTTTTAAAGAGATATTTGTTAGGACATTTTTATTAAGTTTTATCATTATTATTTTTCCATATCAGGCACCAGCTATAGTGAGCACTCAGACTTCACATCAGGGAATGTTCTTATTTTGAAAGTTTTATTGTTTAATTCATTTATTTTGGGGCCGCTTCAATGTCTTAGGCCCTACCCCGTAGTGTAGTTTGCGTATAGCTTAATCCGGCTATGGTCCTGTCAAAAATTAAATTAAGAAAAATATGTATATCCCAGAATTTTTCCAGGTCCCTGTTAGCTACGGGCCCCTAGGCTTAAGCCTACTCAGCCTTATAGTATAATCCGGCCCTGCACCCAGTTTTTTAACTCCTCCTCAAATTCTGGACAATAAAGGTTTTGTTTACTGGGAATGGAGTTCTTATACACCACTGAATACAGTAATTTATCTTTCATCTTATTTTTTATTGCAATGTTTGGTTTTACATTCTATGACTTGATGATATTATTTCTACTTACGTACCATAAACTGGGGTAACATTGAACAACAAATAAAAACATGTTCTTAAGCACAATAGCCAGCATTATTATTAAAGAATAGCATAATTTGGGTTTCAACAGAAAATTATGCTATTCTTTAATAATAATGCTGGTTATTGTGCTTAAGAACATGTTTTGATTTGTTGTTCAAAGTTACCCCGCTGTTCAATGTTACCCCGGTTTACGGTATGTAAGCATCATGTTATTATAGTTAATATAGATACATTCCATAGCTAATGAATTACTTTAACAAAATTATATACTTTGATTGCAAAAATATATATATGAAAATAATGATGATATCTTAGTTGTTCTAACCTGTGGAATTTCCATGGGTCCAGCTAGTATGATATTCATAGATTGGCCAAAAATGTTTAATTCTGAATTGTACTAAATGTTTGTACATTCTGTTCTTCCCATTTTTGAACAGTACTTCAAAAACAATTATGTCTAAAGCTGGAGTTCCTGTGATTGAAGGTTACCACGGGGAAGATCAGTCTGACAGCCGTCTGAAAGAAGAAGCTGCCAAAATTGGTTACCCTGTCATGATCAAAGCTGTCCGTGGAGGAGGAGGCAAAGTAAGTTGCATTCTCTGTTGATTATTGTTCAAGGGGATTTACTACAGAAGCACTTTCCTCTTGGGCAATTACTACTTTTAATATCTTTTTTCATTCATAAATATGGAAAAAGAAGCCTACTTTTCATTCACTAAAACTAATTTTAAAATTGTTATTATTAAATTGTTTAATTTTCATTTTCGTCTTGAAAATCTTTTTCATTTCTCTTTCCATAAATGCTTGTACTTACAGTGTATTTTTTTTTCTGTTAATTTTCTTAGTGTTTTTAACTGTAGATTTTTGCATTAGTTTTTTATATTTTATTGTACTTAAATCACAAAAGTTGAATGGTAAATACAAAATTGCCTGCTACTGTCCATACATGAAAAACAGATTCTTCTTATTAATTTTAATAGTATTTAGATTAATTACCTTTGCTGGAATTCAGCCATTTTGCCATAGATTATTCTCGTTGGTATACTGTGGACCCCCTTATCCATGGTTTTTCTTTCCGTGGTTTCAGTTAACTTGCGGTCAACCTCAGAAATAAACAATTCATTTTTAAGTTTTACTTAATAATGGTCCCAAAGCGCAAGAGCTGGCAATTCGGATATGCCAAAGAGAAACCTTAAAATACTTCCTTTAGGTGAAAAAGTGAAAGTTCTCGACAAGGAAAGAAAAAATATTGTATGCTGAGATTGCTAAGATCTAAAGTAAGAACAAATCTTCTATCCGTCACATAAATTTTATTACAGTATTATATTGTTAATTCTTTTTATTAGTTATTGCTGTTAATCTCTTATTGTGCCTTTATGTAAAAGAGAAAATTTGTAACTGTAGCGAAGAAGTCAACCATTTGCATAAGCGTTTCACTTGCGCCAACTGTGAAAGAACTTTTACATCCGGGTGTGTTACTCATCTTGGTGATGCCTGTATGTTATGATTGGCAGGCATAAGATCTGGGTAAAGGCCCTTGCGGAGAAAGAAATCAGAAGGCTTCTCTGCTGGCTATAGTAGTAGAACGATCGGTCTGTGATAATTGTGGTGTTGTTGTAAAGCTTGTTGCTTGCGGATTGTGTTCCAGTGTTTGGGAACGTTTTGTGACAAACGAGATAACATTATTTTTGGTGGCTTGGCTGACTTGAGTTGTCCCATTTTGAACAGCAACATTAGACTACACTTTATTTATAAATTAAACTTTATTATAGGTAGGTATGTATAGGAAAAACATAGGGTTCAGTACTATCTGCAGTTTCAGGCATTCGTTGTGGGTCTAGGAGCATATTCCCTGCGGATAAGGTGAGACAACTGTACTTCTCTTAGTGCAGAGCACCCAGTTAGGATCAAACTCACTATAGCAGTAATGGTCTAGTGAGACTAACTTGCTAACTATTTCTATATGGCAAAACAGTATATTTAATAAGCTTAGCTTAGTGTGTCACAGGGCCATAAGTATGGGGCACCCAGTGAGGATTGAACTTGATCATGTAACATTGGTCTATACCAAGTGATAATTCATGCTTTGTATATTCTTATATTGTGTAATAATCTTGTTTTCTTGTAGGGAATGAGAATATCTATGAGTCCTGAAGATTTTGATGAGCAGTTGGAATCGGCTCGAAGAGAAGCCATGAAATCTTTTGCAGATGATGTCATGCTATTGGAAAAGTTCATAGTAGACCCAAGGTCAGTTCTGTGTGATGTACATCTAAGAAAAACATTTTGAAAATTCTATTCTTATTTGTATGAATAAATATTGTGTTCGGAATGTAATTACATATTTTCGTGTTTGGAAAGTAATTACGTATTTTCAAGATAAAAACAAATGCCAGTGAAGTTTAATTAAATACTATTTATCAATAATTATTGATTATCAATGACAGGATGATTGAACTCCTTCTTGTTGTTTGTGTTGTAAACATAACGTTTCGGCCGATCCATTCTTTGGCCTTCTTCAGGTGTAAAATCTGAGTGTGATGAGGTAAACACAACACAAACAACAAACAACAAGGAGTTCAATCGTCCAAAGAACCATTTGAATGTTAATGAGCCTTCTCAAAACTATAGAAAATACCTTGTTTCATATTTTGTATTTGTGGATATGCAAAATAAATACCATGATGGTTGTAAATTTTGGTGCAGAGAAAGCTGTTAATTATAACCAAGGACAATGTTATCAAAATCAGTTGGTCTCAAACACTTTATTTAAAATGAATAAAAAATAAGGAAAATTAAAAATAAATTACATATTTTACAATCTAAAGTTGTTTATGATAATTATAATAATTTAATAACATAATGAATTAATAACAACAAATGTAAATTTATAACAATGAATGTAAATTGTTCCAATTTTTATATCCTTTGCTTAATGTTATCAGCCAGTTATTGTTATCTAAAAGTCCATGTCACAAAGTGATCATGATAATCAGCTTCCTCTATATTATCAAAGAATGTGTATGCTTTGTTTCTGTTTTCAGAAAAGGACTGTTTTCATTGGTAGATGTTAATATGGCAATTGAAACTACTGTCTGATAATAAAATGATTTTAAGGAATAATTTTAGCATGAAGTAGATTTATAAAAATGATAGGTGTAGAATTTTAGAAGCAGAAAACTAATTTTAAAATAACAAATTAAATTGACTTTTTCTTTTCCAGACATGTTGAAGTCCAAGTCTTTGGAGATAAACATTCTAACTATGTGTATTTGTTTGAAAGAGATTGCAGCGTTCAACGACGTCACCAAAAAGTCATTGAGGAAGCTCCTGCTGTAAGTAGATATACTAATAGAACTTGTTATTGAAATAAGTAGTGGTAGATTTGATTAGACACTGTGGAAAAGAAAGATTGAGAAAAGCGTGTTACGTCTCAAACATGTTTATTATCATGAAGCGGGTGGGTGTAGGGAGCTGGGTGTTTAGATAGAGTGGATATCTCCGCTGGACTGTTAAGTGGCTGTGATTTATGACTCTTGGTGATTAGAAATGTGGCTATCATGTTCAAGTATGGGAGTCCATATTGCTTCTTTTTTTTCCCACTGATTGTTCTTATTGATATTTGCTCAGTTTAGCTTATTTCTGCACAAGTGTGGGGAAACCATTGAAG
The DNA here is from genome assembly GCA_006491835.1 of Architeuthis dux. Lineage (NCBI taxonomy): Eukaryota > Metazoa > Mollusca > Cephalopoda > Oegopsida > Architeuthidae > Architeuthis > Architeuthis dux. Next base: position 1,313,158 of record VCCN01003057.1, on the reverse strand, counting down.
ATAGAACTCACTACAGCAGTTATGGTCTGGAAGACTAGCTTGCTGACCATTGCTCCACCATGAAATACCCACATGATTGGGTTTATTGTTGTTTGTTTATTCTAGTAGGCTCTGTGTGGAGCATAGGACTGAAACCACTCTGCTGCAGTTTCAGTAGCAACTAGGTTTTTTTATGTTTCAGTAGCAACTAGATTTGTTTTGTTTCAGTAGCAACTAGGTTTTTTTTGTTTCAGTAGCAACTGGGTTTTTTTGTGAGTTTAAAAGTGTGAATCAGCTTCTGCTAATCCATGAAGTCTTTGTGGCTGATTGGTTAAAGCAGCTAGGCGTAAATTAGATTCCCTCTGGGATTATCCAACCGCGCTGTTATTCATTGCCATAGAAACTGTGGCCCGAATTGAAGATTATATATAAAAACAACTGAAATTAAGATGAAGGTAAAAACTAGTCAAATTTAATTAAAATAATATGTTGCAATTACTTCATCCAATAATAATAATAATAATAATTGAAAAATTATGCTGTTAGTGATAGAACAGTAAGATTTTAGTATCAAAAGTATGAATTTCAAGTTAGAAAACCAAAAGAGAGGTTGGCCAAAACCATCAATCAATGAAGATTTGAAAACTGTGGTGGAAAATGATTTGATTAAATAATTTTCTTCTATTAATTTTTTTGTTAATATTGTGGAGGACACGTATTTTGTGTCTACAATAATTATCTATTTGGCCATATTCAAGGTTCAATGAAACGAACGAAGAGATGAATATGTATGTAACATATATATATTTATTTATAGAACAAACAACAACATAATGATTGAATAATTGACACAGCATTACTTCTTGAATTGTGAAAATTGAGTTCGATTGAATAGAAATAAATGTAAAATGTCTTTGGATTAAGAAAGTTTGTAATACCATGTAGTGTTAGTATGTATATGTATTTTAATCACTCACTTGCTTGCTTTGTTGGTGAATGTCTGTGAATACTTTGCGTGAGAGTCTTGTGTGAGTGCCATGCGCGTGCAGGTGATAATGCGTGAATATGTGTGAGTCGAACGACCCTGCCCTGGAGGCAACAAAGATCATGACTGGTTTAATCTTGTCTGAAATTTACTTATATATGAAACAGGTAGGCTCCAGATGAAGTGGAAATTTAGATGCATTTTCATTGGTTGAAAATAGATTGTTACAGTCACGTGGTATATTTCCTACTATGTCAGCATTCAAAATATTTAATGCGAGTAGCTGCTGCTGATTTGTATTTGAATTATTGGCCATTTGAAACTGGTGCATTTTCTATTCCGTGGGTGGAATTCTTTTGAGCCTATTTTAAGATTTTTGTAGAGATTTTTTATTAAAGGACTGACAATATAAATAGACAGTTTCATGTTGAATAACCTGATAATACAGTTCTTGATTTAGTATAGCTTGTATTTTTTAACTAATTTAAATAAAGCACATCCAAATTTTGATTTAACATAGTTTTTAGAGGGCATAGGAGTACTATATCTTATAATAAAATTTATGAATAAATTTAGTGATTGGTACAGCATTTTTTAAAGGTTTTTATTCTGTTAGTAAATGGTTCACTGTACTTTATTTTTATTTGTTCATTACTTTCAGTTTCATATTTGCCCAATTGTGTGGTATTATATTGCTTGCAGGTTTATAAGTAGCAATCTTTTTAAAGAACGGACATAGTTGCTAAATATTCTTCATTTTTATCATTTCACTGTTTATTTTTGTCATTAAAAAACATGAGAATCAAGTGATCTACCAATGTTTCTCACTGATACTGTAAAATATTAGACATTTCTTTTGTTCATTACTCCCATCCTTCTAACAAACATTAATTCTTTGTTTCAATTTTGAAACCAAGCTTTGTCATTGCAAAAAATAATAAGACTTGATACTTGGTGTTATGGTACTCGTAAAGAGGTCAGTGTACCAGATTCATATTCTGATAGATTATATCTTTATACAAGTTTCTGATTAGTTTTACATCTTTATCTGTTCAGTAATTGTTTCTGTTGGCCACTTTTTCAGCCAGGAGTGTCTGAAGAAGTAAGAAAATCAATTGGAGAGGCAGCAGTTCGAGCTGCAAAAGCAGTCAACTATGTTGGTGCAGGTAGGAGAGATTTTAATCAGTATTACAAATAAAAAATGTTTTATTAGATGATGTATTATAAATCATTATTTTTTAAAATTTTATGACTACTGATGAAGGTAAAAAGTAGTCATAAAATTTAAAAAATAATGAAAAATTGTCCTTGCTCTACAAAATGAAAATTTTATAAAATTCACATAGCAACCTATGCATTGATATACAGCAATACCTTGAATAGTGCTGGTTTTGATGTAGTATGGTTATGGTATTGCTGTACAAATTAATGTAACTAAGTATAAGCTGAAAAAAAAGCACATTAAATTATAATAAAACCTTGAACAGTCTGGTTTTGAACAGTACAGAAAATTTGGGAACAAATTAACCACACTAATCAAGGTATTGCTGTACCCTTTTCTGAGCTTGATTGTACTGGGTTGGGAAAATTCTGTACCATTCAGTGATAATAAATATGGCCTAACACCAAACTGTCAACAGGGTTAGAAATACTTATCACAATCAGTATTTTGTCAGACAACTGTTTCTTTTTTCACAGCCATGGAATTGTAAAATGTAAAAGTTAAAGTAATAGATTCAAGAAGATCAACAAAACAGGAGAAGAGGAATATTTCTTACAAGAAAAACAGGTTTCGTCATCAGAGGTTGGGATGATTGGATGTACAGGAGACTGGTGTGTAGGAGAGAGGAAGAGTGTGCACACTGCCTCTATAACAGCTCACTGCAAAACAAACACTGAACACTATTTTCGCTTTTTGCCTTTTTTTTCGTAAAAATTAGCATACAGTGAACTTTTGGAAAGCGGCGAATAACTGTATTGTTCATGAAATCCTTTGAAAATAAGGACAATTGTTTTTATCAACCATATATAAATTCATAAATATAGAAGCCATTTTTTTAAACTGTAAATTATTATTATTTTAATCAAACTTTGTTTAATGTTTACATATAGTATTAGTAGTAATATTATTCTGAATTTATTTTTATATCAGATTGGAAATTTGAGCTTTTGTAGCCAATTGAGCCAATTGTAGCCAATTGAGCCTAATTGGTAAGGCAGCTGCTCACATAGATAAACAAATATCAGAGGAAGGTCAATTAAGTAATATTTTTTTTTTTAAAAATCAATAACAATATGTGGAAAACCTATTAAGATCATTGAGCAAGTGGCTGTGCTACTGGAGCTGTTGATCTTTGAGAGGCTTTTATATAGAGAAGCTTTAGAACCCAAAAGTTTATTGAAAAACTTGTTAATTTAGAATTATTTGTCTAGATAAAAATATAGATAAAGCATGAATATTATACAAAGTAGTCTGAATGGAATATCTCTTTGAAATTCTATTTAAATGCTAAATTTCAATTTTTTAAATTATATCAAATAAAAATTTGAAGAAATTAAAAATTGTGGTTTTCTTTCTTCACTATATTTGTGCAAGTATAATAAAATAGATTCTTATAAACACTAAATTGTGGTCTGTATCCAGTACTCTACTGCAATTGATTGCAGATGTTTTCAAGTACTTTTGTCCAGCGGGGACTTAAGTATTGAGGTTCCCGAGAAAGGGCACTTTCTATAAATACTTTAAAAAATATTTTTTATAATTATTATTCTTTATCAATTAATTCCAGGAACCGTTGAATTTGTAATGGATAAGGATCACAAATTCTACTTCATGGAAATGAATACACGTCTTCAGGTTGAACACCCTGTGACAGAAATGATCACCAACACTGATCTTGTTGAGTGGCAGATTAAGGTAAATTTCATTTCGGTGCTTTTAATGTTGTGTTTTTATTAAAAGCCTAGCAGAATACAAGATGTACATCCCCCTAAGAAAGTATTGTAATATGTGCTTAATCACTTAGAACTGGTTGAAAAGATATCTCTGAAACAGCTGGTGAGATATCTTACAAGAAGGTTCTTTGTCCTAGAGTGGTCGGCAAGATATGTTGCTGCCTGGGAGTGTGTGCTGGCCTGCATGGGTCTGCCTGGGAGTGTGTGCTGGCTCGACACACACACAGACACACCTACATAAATATACATATATATATATGATACTATGGTTATGCTTGATTTTACAAGTACACAACAGATATGTTGTATCAGAATAAGTACTTTGGTTTTGGCCTTGAAATGGAAACAAGGAGATGCCGGTCGAGAGAAATGGTGGAAGGACGAGCTGTCGACAGGTTGGTTTGAGTACATTTGCCGACCTGAAGTGAAAAACAGACAGTGTCCTCGGCAGGGCTTTTGATCGGTGGTTGTTAACACATTGAATACAGGTGTACCCTGATGTGATTGTAGAAGGTACCAGTTGAGTGTCTACATCCATCAGACCC
>VCCN01003057.1:1288678-1301300 GCA_006491835.1 Architeuthis dux | reverse complement strand
TTTAGATCCCACTGTCACTACTGATAATATCAACATTTGCTCATTGAAAATCTCATTAAATTATGTCAGTGAGTGAGTAATGACAGCTATCCTATTTGTTATATTACATTATTATATAATATCCCATTTGTTATATTACATTATTGTATAATATCCCATTTGTTATATTACATTATTGTATAATATCCTATTTGTTATATTACATTATTGTATAATATCCTATTTGTTATATTACATTATTGTATAATATCCTATTTGTTATATTACATTATTATAGGATATCCTATTTGTTATATTACATTATTATAGGATATCCTATTTGTTATATTACATTATTATATAAAGAACAAGTTAATTTTAGAATAATTTTTTATTGAATTATACTTATTTTTGGTTCTAATCAATGCAAAGATGTCATTTTTTTTCAACATCCTCTTTCTCAAAAGTGATAATTTAAAATATGCTAATCCATGGGAAAAAATTTGATAATTAACTTAAATAAATATAAATAAATCCTTTTCACAAAACGATTTGTATAACTCTATATAGTTTTGAATCCTCTATTTCAGCATGTTTTTAAAAAAAATAAATTATATTAGCTTGTCCAGAAAATAATGCCATATATTTGGAGAGTTAATAAAAACCTGTGCAAATGTAACAAAAGTTAAATTTGTCAAGAACATAACCATCATTATTAGCAATGGCTAAACCCCACCATGAAACACATTCTTTTATTCCTTATTGAAAGAATCAGGGATTTTGTATAAAAAAAACACCTTTATCAACATCTATACCAAAGTCCCACTCCCATAAGGTTTAGGTGAGCAGTCAATAGCTTGTAATAAATTTCATTTTTTACAAGCTCTTAAAACACGACATAAAAGTCAAAGCAGATCTTTATTGTCAAATACTTAAACAAGTGAAGAGAAAAAGATTTACATCCCAAATCACCAGCCTTGGTCAACAGAAAATGTATCACATTTATTAAATTTGTCTAGTTTTTACCTTCATCTTAATATTTAGTTGTTTTTATACAAAAATAATGTTACAATACTTCATCCAATAATAATAATAAAGAAAATGTGTCTTTCTTCAGAATGACAATTCATGCCTACACTCAGTTAAATAAACTGAGGGGATCAAATTGTTAGATTAGGATATTTTACCACATCCTTCTCACTCAACCATCTTAACCCCTTAAAATTTTTGTTTATTCAGATCAGTGGAACTCTGTGTCAAAACCTTTCAAATATCAGAATTCTTTTTGTCCAGAATCCCAGATTCTTTCAACAAGGAATGAAAGATTTTGTTTCCTAATAGACTTTTTCTTTTTGGATGTTGCTGATACTGATGATAACGTTCTTGACAAATGAATTTTACATTTGTTACATTTGAATGAGTTCTGCTGCCTTCTGTAATATCGTCTGATATTAGTGCTTTTGTTGTTCGTGTGTTCTTATCTGTTTAGCTGTGTTTAGTTTGAACGTATTTGGTTCACAACTGTATTTAGCTGTGTTTAAGAAAAGAGAGATGGAACAAAGACACGTGTTTACAGGGCGATTGCCTGGACCAGTGAGCCCTCCCCAGTTCCCACTTCCGGGCTCCCGGTACCAGTACCGGGCTCGTTAAATGGGGGCTGATGAGTAGGTTTGTGTTTCCCCAAAATGTGACATTATTTTCTAAACAACTTAATATATATAATTATTAGCATAGTACCCATCAGAAATGACAGGATTATTTACATATAGATCGGCTCTTCTGCCTAGGGTCAGAGTATCTAAACACTTTGCCTAGAATCAAAGTGTTACTCTTCAGCTCCCTGCCTAGGATCAAAGTGTTTCTCCCTGGTCCTCTATCGAGGATCAGAGTGTAGTATCTGCGTGCTCTGCCTCAGATCAAAGTGTCACTCCCACCTAGGATCAAAGTGTCACTCCCACCTAGGATCAAAGTGTAGTATCTGTGCTCAATTGAAAAGTGTTACACACAAACAATATATGTATATATGTATTGCATTTTATATATGTAGATGTATATTATTATGTATATGATTATACTTTTTATATTTTTGTTTTGTTTTTAATAACAGAGATTGATGTTCAGTTGGTTTACAATCCTGATAAATCTTTTACTGTCCACCACAATGGTCAGCAGTACAATGTGACCGGCAACTTGCAGCCAGAAGGGGACAGGAAACGCCTTGTATGTTCCATTGATGGCAACATTACGTCCAGCTTTGTGGTGTTCCAGGGTGACAGTGTGCACCTCTTCAATGTTGTAAGTCATCCATAGGGGCATTTTAATAATTTTTTTGATGATTACAAATTTTTGTTTAACAAAGCAATTTCACTACAACTTGATCATTTAAAAAATCATGTATATTATAGTATTCAACTAAATTCCCACTTTGTATTTGTGATGAATTGGATTCTTTGTTTTGTTTAATGATGCATATTCATAAATGTGTTTAATATAAACAGATACTATAATAAAGAAGCCATTGGTAGGATTTGAATCTGCAGCCGATAAGCTAATCTCATATATATGACCAATGCTTCATTCAAATTATTGTTCTTCTGTCTCAACCACTTTTGCTTTAGTACCAAAATTACTTTTAGAAACCATCAGCCAAAACTGTTAACATAGATTTCTTCAGTTTTTAAGTTGGTCTGGCTGGCTATGTATGTTTGTATCAGGTATACATGTGGCACCAATGAAGTTAGAGGGCTGAGAATTTGAACGTTTACTCCTTATTATGTCTAGAAAAAACATTTGTTTGTTTTTTTTAAATCCCCCCCCCCGTTTTTAGTGGGGGTTCAAATTGCAACGTAAGTTTATGCTAAAATGGTCCCTTAGTTTGTGTCCAGCAGCATTCACGCTTGTTTTTTTTTTTTTAAATTTGAACTTATTTAGTGATCATTGCCAATGTAGGAGAACGTGGGGGTTTACTAACCACCATACTTTCACGGCCACCACGAGGGAAATAGAGAGGGATAGATTTAGAGAGACATCTCAGGGTGAGTTAAAAAGAAGCAGAGAGATAGTGGTCTCTGGCAGGGTCGCCATGAGGGAAAGTTTGTTGAGGGTTAGAGAGAGAGAGATGATCATTTCTTTCTCCGAGGCTGTGGGCTGCGATGATGATGATGGTCGCTCTTTGTTCGATCTGCCGCTGATGTCTTTCTGTCCGATCTGCCGCTGATGTCTCTCTGTCCGGTTCTGTCGCTGAAGCCAGGTTTCGCTGTGGAGGGAAATTCATTTTTGGGACACAATTTAAAACACAACAAAATCTACGTATTTTAGATTTTACGAGACTTTATTTCCGTAACACGCAGGTCAATTTCTGGTCTGCGGATTTTGGCGAGGTACGGAAACTCTGTTGTATGTCGTGGTATCTAAAAGGGGTCGGTCATTTTTCCAGGACTCTACTGCTGCTACTTCTACTGGCACCGCCGCTGCCGGGCCGTCAGGCCGGGTATATCGACCCCCACTGGCTCCGGGCCCCCCAACTAATTCTACTGCTACTGATCTGGCCTTTATACACCTAGATCTTAACTCCTCCTACTTTTCAAATCCCCAACGGTTTTTCGGTAACCTGATACCCCTCTTAGTCACACAGGCAGCTCGACACAGATTCCAAATCTGACCACGTTCCTATGGTCACTGGTAATCTGATCCTGTCTATTTCGCTACACCAACAATGAGAGAAGTAACTTATTCATTGATCACCCTTTTTTTTCTAATTTTTTAATTGATCACCCCCAACACGGCATACTGCCAAAATACATTGGTCATGTGACAGTTTCTATTGAGTGACTAACCAGATCTGTTTGCATCTGTTTATTTTGTTTGTTTATTTGGACTAAAGGCCAGATAATCTTTTCATATCTTTGTTGCAATATTTATATTCTTGATAAACCCCCAAATTTGGAGGTTGCATTATACATGAGTATCAAACTCATGTATAATGCAACCTCCAAATTTGGGGGTTTATCAAGAATATAAATATTTACAAATTCAGACATAATACTGCTCAAGCTGCTGATAATGTCAACAAGGCATTTAAAGTGAACACTACTACAGTGCAAACTGTGCAGCATTAGTTCAATAGGTTTAGGTCTGGAAATATGGATACCAATAATAAAACTTGAGGGAGGCCTAAATCTGTTCTTAATGATGAAGAATTATCGACAGCAGTGGCCAACGACCTACAAACAACGGCTTGAGCATTTTCTGTAGACTTTAAGACTTCAACAGCAACCATATCACATCATCTCAAGGCAATAGGAAAGTTTAAGAGTTGGAAAAATAGGTCCCACATGAGCTGAACGAAATACTCAGGGCAGGGCAAGGCAAGACACCACACCTCTCAGCTGACTGTGTCTAAGATTAGAGAATTGGGATATTCACCTTACATTTTTCTTATAGATTATCATCTTTTCAAGCATTTTGATCTTCATATCCGTAATAAAAGGTTCAACAATAGGGAAGCCATAATTTGTGCTTTTACTAAATTTGTGACCACTAAAACTCAAGAATTTTTATAAAGATGGCATATTATCATTAGAGGATCATTAGAAAAATGTTATTGCTTTAAATGGGTCAGATTTTGATTAAATATTTACTGTTTTTTGTTGTTTATATTATCCTTCATCTTATGTAACAACCTAATAGAATAACTAATTGTTGCTACTGGTTTTTATAGAGATGGCTTATTATCATTAGAGGATCATTAGAAAAATGTTATTGCTTTAAATGGGTCACATTTTGATTAAATATTTACCATTTTTCTGTTGTTTATATTATCCTTCATCTTATATAACAACCTAATAAAATAACTAATTGTTGCTACTGTTTTTTTGCTTTTCAGGATGGATACAATCAATTAGAAATTCCTCTACCCAAATTTATGGAATCAGGCAGTGCAGAATCAAGTGGTAAAGCAGCTGTATCTCCTATGCCTGGAGTAATTGAAAAGCTATCTGTGTCTCCTGGGGACAAAGTTGAAAAAGGAGATCCACTTCTTGTGATGATTGCAATGAAAATGGAAGTGAGTAGAACAAATTGCTTCTTTGGTGGTTCATTATTTGCATCCATTCCAAATCAAATCCTTGATAATTGATGTAGCATATCCGAAATATTTGATTGATAAGAATAACACTGGTCCAGTGATCTATAATTCACTTAATCACATAAAATAATGTCATATCAGGCAGTCGCGTTTAGCTCTGCCCATAATATGATTAAGTTGAGATTTTACACAAATTTCTAAAATGAATCTGTATAATCATTCTCTCTTTCTCTCATATACAGTGGAAGCTGCTTATTGGGATCACTTTGGGACAATAACTGGCTGATAACATTGAGCAAAAGATATAAAAATTGGAACAATTTACATTCATTGTTATGTTACCAAATTCATTGTTATAAAAATTTAATTTGAAATTTATTTTTAATTAATTTTTTATAAAGTATTTGGGATAAACTGATTTTGTTAATATTATCTGTGATTATAATAAACAGCTTCCTGTGTATGTATGTGTGTGTGTGTGTGTATATATATATATGTGTCTGTGTGGTAGTAGTTGTTTATAACAAATACAAGTCATATATAAAAAATCTGATATATGTTGTTGAAAATATTTAATTAGAGTGCTCGACATATGAAAAAGTTAATTTTATAATTAGCACTATCATTTGGAGCTAATATTCCACATTGAAACAAGTTATTGTATGTATATATACATAGTCTGTAGAAATCTTTGTGGTTTATGCATATATGTTTTAATTTTTTATCTTCTGATATAAAATCTATAGTCCCAAAGCATCCGCGACCCCATGTGCTGCAAACCAGTTATAATCCACCCCTTATCAATATGTGTGTGTGTGTGTGTGTGTGTGTGTGTGTATATATACACAGGGTGCTACTTCCAGCAACTTAAGACATGAAATGGCTTCCTGAAAAAAAGAAAGAATTCATAAAAAATGAGTTTTTATTTCCTGGTGGAGTGATTTCAAAAGACCTGTATAATGTTCAATGAGACCAGAGAAATGCTAGGTAACTTAACAGAAAATCAATCTGTTCAAATTTTACAAACTTCTGAATAGCACCTCCTCAGGGGAATTCGAACATTCATGTGTGAACTGAGTGTAATACAAAATTTTGTCGCTACCCTTTGTGAGCAGTCCACTTTTTGAACAAGTGGACTACTTTGAAGGAGATCCTGGAAGCTAGCTGTTAGACTAAGTAATTTTTTTTAATGGGGAAATTCCCTGAACTTTTGGGTGTGTGTGTGTGTGTGTGTGTGTGTATATTTATTTTAAAGTTATTGTAAAATAATTACACATCTAATTTTTTTTTAATATAACATCTTTCTATTTTCTCTTTTACAGTTTGTCATCCGTGCACCTAAAGCTGGTGTGATAAAAGTCTTGCCCTTCAAAGTGGGTGAGACAGTACCCAAAGGAGCTGGCCTGGTAGAATTTGAGGAAGATGCTGAAGATTCTTGATCTTTTAACAGCCATATTAGCAAATAGAAGTTGCATTTTTTTTTTGTGTGCGTGTTTATCAAATGTGAAAGATGGTAATTCTTTTCATTCACTTAGGCATTCTGGTATCAGCAGAATAAATTGGATTAGATAAATGACATCAATTGATGGATAATTTTTATATCCGACAGAATATGATAATTATAAAGACATTTATTAGTTGAGAACCTATATTTGCCCAGCACCGGTGTGAACAAGTGCTAAACGAGTGGCCTACATCGTAAATGTTTAGCAGCGCCAGGCTAGGTTCTCAACTAATAAATGTCTTTATAATTAACATTAGATAAATAAATAGAACTGGCATAAACAGCTACTTAATACTAATGATAACATCTTTAACTCTTAGATTCATAGGCCGTTTTTAACCGCTGTGGAGCTCTTCAATGACTAGGATTAAAAAAAAATGACACTCTTTTGTGAATTGAATTAAAGAAAAAGAAAAAGAAAAAAAAAATTACCAAAAAAGACAAAGGAGGCAACTTCAAACTGAAGTTACTCTCATTGAATCACTTTTTTTTTTTTTACTAAAATGAATTTAAGAGTTAATATATGAATGCAGCTGCGTGTCTGCACTTCTCTGAACTCCCTCAACCAAACTTTAAACATAATCTCTAAATTGCCCAAATTTCTTCAATTTAGGAATTGCTGAAAAATTACTTATAGCAAAAAATGATGATTTGTGTTGACCATCACTAATCCGACATCATTGGTATTTGTGAATTAATAATTAAGTGGATAAGTTAAACCTCTGTTATCCTACAATGTACAGTGTCTGCACTTTATATTATAAGTACTTTGTTTTGTCTTTGGAATGTTGGCTTGAAATAAATGAGAGAAGATTATAATAATAAGTGTAATAATACAAGTTTTGATAGCAGCCTCTTTTCCTTAGAATGTTAGCATATATCACGGCAACAATTGTAATGTAGGGGTTTTGTTGTTTATAGAACAATAATACACAGGTTGTTTGAAATAGCCAGTGATTTTCTGGTTAGTGGTTAGGTGTAGAAAAATACAATATAATTCACTTTTCTCATTTTATTTTGATTTAGATTGGAGAGAAAAAGAGAGGTTGAACAAGGGACCAGGTTTCCTAATTTCAAATTGTATGGGTTGAACAAGGGACCAGATTTCCTTATTTCAAATTGGCTAGGTTGACTAAGGGACAAGGTTTCCTTATTTCAAAGAGGATGCCACACTTGGAATGTTTGTCTTGGGCTGCTAAAATGAATAAAATTACTAAAAGTTGAAGAATAAATAGTAAATTCTGTAGCCTGATGTATTAAAACAGAATCATCCCACTGCAACATATTTATTTCAGAGATAAAAATGCACACATGTATACAATATACATATAGATGCAATTCAGCTAGCAGTAAACTTGAAATCAGACTAACCTAAATGGCATTTTTCACTATCTTAAACACACTAAATTTGCTGTCAAAATAGTATGTTAACTTTGTTTTAAGTTAAGCAGTTATAAAGAAAGTATTCTCACATAAGGATAAATATTAAAAAAGTCTACCTTTCAATCAAAATTGCAAACAATACATATTTTGTATGTATTGAGGTATGGCAATATCATTAAAACTAAGTTTATTCAAAATCATTGTTTCAATGCTTAGAATATAAAACATCTATAAGAAATATATATTAAATATAGTTTTGAACATTTGAAAAATGCAAGCCATCTGAACCCAATTTATTTTACAATAATCATACGTTCTGCTGGTATCACTACAGTAATAAATGAATGTGTGTGTGTGTGTGTGTGTGTGTGTGTGGATGTTCTGTTTTTTTTAATGTGATAAGAAGAGAACATTTGAAAATTTGGATCCTGGTTAATAAAAACAATCAATTATGTCCCAAGTTGAGATTGACTGCTAAATCTGCTTCCTAATTGTGACTGATCATGTAAATAAAATATTTTAGGTTTCTACAGATTTGTTTTTTGTCTTTCCAATTCAATTTCACTATTTGTTCCCACAGTTAAGCTGATCAATGCAGAATGCGGAGTGAGGTATACAGGTATCCCCTGCTTTTTGAAAGTTTGATTTATGCCAGTTTTTTCACTTTTACAAAAAAAGGCAAAAACCCTCTTCCTCTCTCTCCTACACCACAGTCTCCTGTACCTCCCACCACCCAAGCCTAAAATGACTCAGCCTAACATACCATCATCACCATTTTTTAGGTCTATGAAAGCTCAAAAATGTTTCCCTTATAAATCAATGGTAATTGCTTCTTTTACTTTATTTAAGGCTACAAAAGGTTTTCATAGGAATGCTCTACTTTTGGATAGCAGGGGAAACCTATATATGATTGATCTCATTTGAAAGTTATTGAAATCTTGATACACTTGTAATAGTGGGGTCCAGGGTGTAATATACGTAAAAGACTAAGACAGTGATTCACAAAGTGTGCGCCATGGCACCCCAGGGAACCGCAGTTAGCTCCCAAGGGCGCTGTTGGATATTTGAAAATTATAATAATACTAGTAAGTTAATGATAAAAACATTTTTTAAGTTTTTTATATTAAGTATTTTTTAAAGTTGTAGTCATTTGTAATGTTTATATATGTATGTTAAATCAATAAGTAATGTGTGTGTATGTTAAATCAATAAACATGCCGAAGCAAGCTCCCAGCAGCCCCCATCCCGTTTCCTGTCCCAGAAACGCAGACCAGAAGTGAATACGGGGAAGGCTCAGTTCTTTACAGGCAAACAGCCCTGTCATGCATGTTTATAGTTCATTCTTCTTTTCTTAAGACGGTTACGAATCAAACAGATTCTAATCTAACAAAGCGAACAGAGACACTAAACACAACAGCGTTACATCATTGTCTTCATACAAATAGAAAAGTTGTTGTGTTTTTATATTTTTTTAAAAAACATTAATAAGCATTGTGAAAGTGATGATACAAAGTAAATCAGAGGCACAGACAGATGAACATAAGTGCAGTATTTGCTGAATTAGAACGCTGTGAAAACATCCTTATATACTAAAAGTGCCGTGATTTGAAAAAGTTTGGGAACCTCTGGACTTTGGATTGCATTATTGTATTCAAATTATTAAATAACTTTGTATAAAATTGTGTATCAAATTATCATTATTAAATTGTTTTGTATTAAAATTATTTTTTTGTAGTTTTTTAATAAAATTATTTTGTGTTTTATATGGATTTTTTTGTGTATGTCTGGACTCCCAAATTCAAAAAAAAAATCTTGCACAGGGAATAACTCTTAATCTTTTCTGCATATTACGCCCTGGACCCTACTATTACAAGAGTACCAAAATCTTTTTCTCTCTCTTTAGGAGTGAGCAGTATAACTGACTGCAACCTGACATTGTCTTTTGCAATTGAACATTTCAATTTTGCTTGATTCTTTCAACCTAGTTTTCTGTGTTTCTTTTTAAAAATAAGGATTTCAAGAGCCAATGATTTTTTTCTATATGCAAGATGAAGAGCTTTATCGTAGATGCCTGGAATGCTATATCCTAACTCTTTACAGTTATATCAACACCACTCTACATCAACAGCATGGATGGAGCAATACGGTATAAATGCCTAGATAGCGATATTTGTACATTTTCCTGTCTTATGGAAAAAATAATTCAGTACAATAGTATTACCCGTAAACAGTATTGAAAATTTCAATATATATTCTGAATATGAAACTAAATGAAAAAATCTTTATACACTTAATACCTCGTTTTATGTTTCTTTGTTATAACGAAACGTAATATAGCAACATCTTAACAGCAAAAAAAAAAAACATTCTCGTTGCTTACCCATCCCAGGAATTTCCTGTTAATTAACCACAAATATATGTTAAAAGAAAAAAAATCACAATCTAAAAATAAAAAGCCAGCAGAACCAGTAGTACAATATTTATTTTTTTTTTATTGTTTTGTATTTTTTCACTTGTTGCATGAGGTTTTTTTACATTTTTTTTTTTTTATTGAATTTACAGAGTTTACTTTAAAGAAGTTTTAATCACCACTATCAAAGTTTTAGGTTATTCATGTGTTCACACATTTATATGTATCTATCTATCTATCTATGAATCTATCTATCTATCTATATCCGGACTTTGCCCAGCCTTAACTGTTCATAGTAGAAACTCCCCTCAATGAGTAGGGAAAATGTTTTTTTTGTTTTTGAAAATTCCCCTCCAAAATAGGGTTTTAGTGGGGGGGGTTCAATTTTCAATGAAAGGTTATGCTAAATTGGTCACTAGTTTGTGCCCACTTGTTTAAAAATTCAGACATTTTGTTTTTTAGAATCACAGCCCAACTTTTTAATTGACCACCCGCAATACAGCATATATGGGTGATTCATAATTTCCCTTGGAATGCTAGTTCTATATATGTAGGCTTACTGTATTTTAAGTATGTGTATATTTCTTTCAATAATTAAAAGAACTTATCTGTGTGAAAACTGTTTTACCTTCCTCTGATAACAAAGTTCTGATAGCGAAATAAAAAAGTGGAACATATTAATTTCATTAATTGAGGTATTGGTGTACTTACTATTGACCCAAGTTGACATATAAACATTACGTCAGGTTTATTTATAGTTGAAAATAATATTTGTTTCAAAAGTCATTTAGAAATAGTTTGATAAACTAGATAAATTTTAGAAGGTAAGTTTTTCAAAGCAAATAAATTTGGGTTAAATTATACGATAATGCTGTTGCTAAATATATGAAATAAAATTAATTTATTTTACATTAAGCAAAAGCCAAAGGAATTCTAATATTTTGGTAGCTTAGATCTTTTCAATTTCTCTGGGGTTTTTTGTCTACTGGAGAGACCTTTGTCTAAATTTCTGAGATGAGAAATTATCAAGGACAATGGCCTAGTACAGTGGTTCCCAACCTTTTCGGGTCATTCCCCACTTTTGTCAATAAGATTACTAGTATTCCTCCCCCTTCAATTTATTAAGTTGCAACAAAGAATAGTTTCAAATAATAACTTTATTTTATGTATAATTAGATATCTTCATACTAAGAATTAGTTTACTTTTATAATTATACAGCTGCTGCTGTGTATTTGTTACACAAAGAAAGCAAGCAAAAATAATTAGAACACATCATTTGAAATTCCAATATATTACAAAAAAAATAAGAATTCTGCTATTGTAACTGATATGCACATTAATGTGATCTCTGTTCTTGTTTTTTTTTTTTTTTTTTTTTTTTTTGCTACCAGTTCTTCGATTTGTGGTGAGAGGTGCTCTCTAATTAAGCTCCAAGTTGAGAATTATTTAAGATGTGCTAACTTAAATAATTCTCAACTTGGAGCTTATTTCAAGCCTTTGACTTGATAGATAGAAGTGCAGAAAACCCCTATCTTTTAGACTGGACTTTTATTTTTACCTAATAGACTTATTCCACTCTTGGCCTAGTGGAATTCTCCCCCGGTTGGGAACCACTAGCCTAGTAGATGAAAGTGTTAGTTAAGCATGCTAGTAAACTCGTGATTTTTATAGTCCGGCAGACAAAGGGCCTTTTTTGGCTGAACCTTGAATAAGGGTATGAAGTTTTTTTTTTATTGGCCCAAAATATTGTTTATATACCTAGCTTCATAAAACCACCTGACCAGTTGTCAGCATTGGGAAATTTTCAGTACAGGGGTATGTATATGTGAACATACCTCTCAATTACAAAAATCTAATAAGCAAATCTTTTAATTAACCCTATTAGGCAATACTGACCCAAAATCCGGATATTTTATAAAACCTAGAAGTATTCTAACCCATTAGTAAACTAAGTTTATTGTTATGTTCATCCTGAGGTCAAGTTACCTTGGTTCACAAGTTTGCAGCCCATAGAGTGTAGCCATCTTTGTTAGATTTGGAAATGCTAAAATTGACCTTTAGAGGTCATCACCACCTATCCTATGTTCACCCTGGGGTCAAGTTACCTGTACACACAAATATGCAGATCATAGGGTGCAACTGTTTAGGCATTTATAAAAAATCTAGTTAGAAAGAAATAAACAATTTTTGTCTTTATAGTATTTTATATATATCTATGTTGTGGTAGTAGTATTATAACAAATACAAATCATATATAAG
>VCCN01003057.1:1274286-1287786 GCA_006491835.1 Architeuthis dux | reverse complement strand
TAAAGGGTGGAAAAATGAGACATGCTGTTCCCATAGCAACGAGGCACACCGACCAAAGTCAACAGACAAACTGTTTGTCAACACAACGCAACAATGTCAACTGCTTTCTCTTTCCTTTCGACTTCCTTTGATGTAGCTGACATAGTGAAGAAGCAGTTTCTGGCCAAAAACTTGCAAGTCAAAATGGGTCAAAATTTAAATATGGCCAAGCAAAAAAGTTCATGGTCAAATGTTTTTTAAAATGGCAAGATTTGGCAAGTATTGAGGGTTGCTAAATCTAAATCTGCTGTATGCCCAGCTAAAGGAGGAGGGTTAGCCCTGGGGCCGGCAACTCCACCCCTTAATAATTTAAACTATGTTGATTTATAGTAAATTTTATGTTATTTTTTTTTTGGTCTTTTTTCCGACGGACGTTATTGTCTTTATTTATCCATTACCATTTAAAAGTAAAAAAGAACAAAAAACGGTGAAATTTCTCAAAAATAATTTTATTTTACATCTTAGACAACTTTGGAAAAACTGCATGATAATATAAAATGAATATTATAAAATAAAATTTTACGAACGATTAGAAATATCTGCACAAATTTTTGTCTAAATAAAGGAAAGTCAAATTTTTATTAATTATAAAATAGAATTGAACTGTTTCTAAATCAATGTTTACTTTTATCGTTAAGGTTTACTTACATCTGAAAGTAAATGTTGCTAAACATTTATTTCACATTTTTTGTTATTTTCTTTACAAATTTTCATTAATTATAATTTACAAGTGTATCATATTATGTACTTTATATAGTAGCTATGATCATGAATCAATTGTAATTTTTACCATTGATTTTGTATTTGAATGCGGTTTTGATATACACAATAACATCTGAGGATTAATTAATCGCGTTAATCAATGGAAACTTGTATACAAATTAGGTTGGCCCAAATCCTTCTGGTTAAGGCAAGTCACTATAATTTGGATTAATGATATTAATCTGATACATTGGTATCAGATTCTTTTAATAATGACTGGATCAGATAAAATTAACATATATAATATATATTGCCCATAAAAGCAACAACAAATATATATTTATATGTTATCAATGTTGGATTTACAAACTAGAAAATTTTATGGATTTTGTTAATCACCCACAACACTGGTTTATTGCTGGGTTTAGGTTATTCGTGTGTTCTGACATTTATATGTATCTATGTATCTATCTATGTATCCATTCATAGTAGAAACTTGAAATTTGGCACACACACTCCTCTCAATGAGTAGGGAAAATGTTCTTTTTGTTTTTTAAACATGCCCCCCTAAATAGGTTTTTTAGATGGGGGTTCAATATACAATGTAAGTTTATGCTAAACTGGTCACAGTTTTTAAAAAAATTAGGACCTTTTTTAGAGATCATAGCCCAACAAAAGGCGAGAGAAGTGACTTATTCATTGATCGCCCCTTTTTCCAACTTTTTAATTGATCACCCCCCAACACAGCATATATGGGTGGCGGTGATTCATAATTTCCCTTGGAATGCTAGTTTATATTATAATGCTTATTGGCATAATCTTTAAAACAATTTAACTGAAATTTATTTTTTTATAAGGAAATTAAAATTAAATTAAATAGAAAATAATGAGTATGAAAGAAATAAAAAATAGAAAAGAAAAACAATTAATTAAAAAAAAATGGCCTTCTGTCTCTGTAGACAATGGAACGACACTCAAGTGACTTCTCCAAGGCACAAGCCTGAATGAAGTGTATGGAGATCCTGGGATACCCAGTTGACAGAATCCCTCTCTTATCCTTGCCAATGTAGTCCAGAGGAAAGCAAAAGTTTGGCATCAGCTTGGCTGCAGGAGTTGCTGGGGAGGGTGTCAAAGTTAGCATCCATCCACCTTAAGGAGGGTCCCTCGATGGAGTAATGGTTAGCACATCTGCCCCGCACGCAGAAGGTCCTGGGTTCGATTCCCGGTATGAGCGAAGAGTGTGGAAAACTCTTCATTAGGACAAATCTTCTGTGAACTCAGCAGCTAATTGAGTTCACTCTAAGCTGTGTGATTAGAGTGGAGGTATCCCTTCGGTGGACTTACATCCTGCCAAGGGTGTGATCATAAAAACTTGTAGGAATAAAGTCCTGATCCTGACAAGACTTGAAACTTGCAAGGATCACTAGGCTGACGCATGCAACAGAAACCGAATCTTCTTCACCGGTCACCATACTCCATTGGGAGTTGTCTCTTAAGAGACTGGATGCTTTACTTTACCTTAACCCATAAGAAAAAGTCACATACAATTTTATTGATCTGCACAGTCTCTTATATAATATAATATATTATATCTTGGTTTTAACTCATGAAGTGTACTAAGTGACATCTAATGAACATCCTGGTGTAGTCACATGACTGTGTCAATTTGCATACCTAGAATCTCACATAATGTTCCTTCAAGTAGAAATGGGTCTGGGTTCTTATGGGTTAAGGAGGCTCCACCCTCTGGTTGGAATCAGAGTTGTCCGTCTTCTAAACTGGTTGCCAATTATTGCTTGAGAGCCCAGTCTTCCCTGCTATTTACCCATAGCTTCGGGAGAAGAGATGGATTCATGCCTTTCCCAAGGGCAGTAGTGCAAATTGAATGCCAACAGCCAGAGTTTTAACTTGGCTTGCCAATTCCATTCTCTGTGCTGCTAACTGTTAGGCCACCCACACTTTTTACAATTAATTAACAATAACAATATAAACACAAACCAGAGGCTTTCTCTTGAGATTCGGGCTGATCACCCTATCCAAACAAGAAGACCAAATCTGGTAGTTGGCAACAAGGGAAATAAAAAAATTTCCAGATCGGAGATGTAGCTGTGCTAGCAGACCAGACAACATGATGATAATGAAAGAAACCAGAAAAATAGAAAAATACTAGGGCCTCATCTGGGAACTGAAAACACTGTAGAAGATGATGGTCAAGGTCATGCTAATAAAAAATTGGCACATTTGGAATTGTGCAAAAAAAACTTGGAGGGGTTGGAAATTCAAGAAAGGAGACTGTTTAGATTACACAGTACTGGAGTTGGCAAGAATACTGAGAAAGGTGATGGAGATTTGAGGAGACTTGCTGTCACCTGATCGTCAGTGGCACCACCAAAATTCTGGTGGGAACTTGCAAATACATAAATGTACCATATGTACCTTATTTCGGTCAGTAGATGCCATGCAGTAATTAGACTGACATGGTTTGTACCAATTGTTTCCCAGCTCCTCATCTTTTATGATGAGCGTGGGTTATATAGTTTAGTAGGAGAAGGTATAGCAATATTTGTCTCTGCTTGACCATTCCCTCTCTAGGCTAGTCTTGAAAGTGTTCACATTCTCTGCAGTGACCATGGCTTCAGACTCAGTTCCAGTCCACTGTCATTCTTGCAGTGAAGAACTGTTTTCTTGCGTCAGTTTGCGTCTACAACAATTAGATCTGGTCTCTTGGTCTGTATAGGATGAGCTATCTTTAATTCAAAGTTGCAAAGTTTATTATTATTTTATACTTTTTGAGTTTTCATACCAGTAGTATCTGGTGGCTTTTATAAGAGATCAAGTGGTAACAAGTCTTCTCAATACTCCAGCACTCTCCTCAGTATTCTTGCTGATTTTAGTAATGCCAAATTCATCCCAAATACGCAGTCTGTTTGGAAAGTATCCAGCCATTTTGAATATCTTGAGGACTGGTTGCATTGCCTTGCTGTAACTTGGTAACCAATCAGAGAGGACCTTACTGCGCATGCATGAAAAGACACTCTCCCGTGGGGTTACTTAGTTGGCAGTAGGATGCTATTGAGTGAGCTTAAGTACTGTGTACACATTGACCAAGTGAATCATTCTTCACATCTCGTGGTGGGTTTTGGCAAAACATTGCATCACCCAGATCTGTCAGCCCCTTCTACAATCCAGATTTAGCTCTCTGCAACTTCTGGCATTTCTCAAAGAGATTTCAGACCATGGATGAGATTAAGATGAATGTGACGAGGCAGCTGATGATGATCCTGAAAGAGGACTTTGTTTTGAAAAGTGGAAGGGTCACTGTCAGCCCCATCTACAATCCAGATTTGCTCCCTGCAACTTCTGGCAAAAAATAAATAATAATTTAGGTAGATGTGCAGTTTTGGGGCCTGGACAAACCTCAGGCCCATTGCCAGGGTACAGTGAGTAGGGGGGATTTCCATTAAGTCCGGGGGGCAGTGAGTAGAAGCTAAGTGATCAATTTTTTTTAAATAGCCAAAAAACACCCAAAATGGCCAAAACACCAAAAAGATACAAAAAATGATCAAAAACATGCCAAAAAAATGGCCGAAATGTTTAAGCATGCCTGCGCTAATTTAGAGCTTTGATGCTCTGCCAAAACAAAAAATGGCTGAGTGTATGAAGAAAGAAGGTGAAGCAGTTTCAAGCGCTGGAGATGTGTCATAAAAATGGTTTATGTTGTAAAAATTAGCCTAAAAACTATTCATATCACATTCATGGGGGGCAAGTGATCTCTATGATGGGCTTGCAAAAAATTAGAAAAAAAACCCAAGGACAAAACACCAAAACATGACAAAAATTTCAGTAATTGATGACAGAATTACATGTTTTTACCTGGTCTCATATTCTAATCACATGTTTTTAAAGCTTTTTTTAGGCATCCAACAATTAAAGGATGATAACACACAGTATTAGTGTTTTTTAACATGGTCTCATATTCTAAGCATACATTTTGGGGAGACATAGGCGTCCATCTATGGGAACTCTTTGGTTAGGTGGGGCAGAGGGCTTGATTTGCCTGAAAACTTACACAGTTTTGCCCAAATTACACTGATTTGCCCAAAATTTTACACTGACTTGTATGCTTATGCATGGTGGCATCCAAAAATTAAAGAATAATACCACCACTTTCTTATTATTATAACTTAAGGAAAATGGTTTACTTGGCCTCATATTCTAATCACACATTTTTAAAGCATAACATCCAAAAACTAAAGAATAATACCACCGCAATGAATTTCTGTAAAGTCAGAAAACAAAAGTGATAATTGATCAGCATTTTATTCTCTCAATTATTACAAATATTTTTTCCAAAAATAAAATATAATTCAACATTTGCAAATGCTGTTCAAATGATTTTCATCCCGATTTTTCACTTAAATATAAAACTTGCCTATTTTCTATCTTTTATTGTTTCTACACAAGCACAATGTTAATTAAACCTCCTATGGTTGTAAGGTCGATGTGCCATTAAACAAAACAAACAAACAAATCCTATGGTTGTTTTCTTTTTTTTAAACAAGCTTATTTACTGAATAATATGAAGTCAAGTTGGAAAAGAAATCAACACTAGTTTTTACGTGTATTATATTATAATACAGGTAAAAATATTGTCTATAACTTTGAGAAGAGTCATTAACATTCCAACTTTTGATCGGACAATTGAATCTTTTCTTCTTCAATTGTCTGAACAAAAGTTGGAATTGATCTCATATTATTCAGTAAATTGAAAAGTGTGTTAAAAACTCAAAACAAGTTTTGACATGTATTATACTGTAATACACACAAAGACTGCTGATTTTCTTTCTCTAACTTGACCTTGTGTTAATTTTATTACTCACAAGTGTTTTTGAAAAACTGTATGGATTTGTTTTGATGATTAGTATGCTTTGTCCTTAAATGAGACTAGTTGCTAGTGCCGAATTAACTATGTAGCAAAAGTAGCATATGCTATGGGCCTTACAATTTCGAGGGGCCCCACGCTAAATGCTTGCAAACTATCAATTCTGATTTAGTGATTCTGTACTTGCTCTATTGCTACAGTACTATACTGCCTTCTGCTTTTATAAACAACTGGGTGTTTAAGGTTAGCGATTTTAGCCAATTATTGCCTTTGATTGGGGTTATTATTTTAACGCAGTAATTAATGGGAGTGTGGTATACATGTGATATGTATACAACACATAAATACGAAGGTATCATAGTTGCTGCGCAAAGATCAAAACGAAAACAAAGTAATACTATTACTGAAATGTCAGACATATTTGTCATGTTATCTTGTATAACAAATCAAAAAATTAACTACTTTACTATTAATTACTTTCCCCTGCTGGTTGCTATATTTTACACTGTAAGACATGCACTGAGCTGAGGGAGTGAGGCTTGTTAGTTCATCTAGGGCATGGGTTGGGAACCTGATGTACCGGAGCCACATGCAGCTCTTTAGCTTAGGTGCTGTGAAACAAAAGATTATATATGAGCAAACAAATAAATTATTTTCCGGGACGTATTTAGCATCCAGCAGACCGGCTGGTGCCGGTTGGGTCTATAAAAATTTAATTCATGGGTACTTCTAAAAATGAACCCTTCATTGGTAATCTAATAACCGAGCTTGGATTTGTTTATTTTTCGGTTTGGTTTCATCAAAGACTTTAATGATTAATTTTCACTTCATATCATTTTTTGTTGTTGTTGCGTCTTAGATTCGTTTTGTCTATGACCCAGACATTGAAGCAATTTCAGTTAAGATTCAAAACCCAAAATCGCATTGAGTAAGAAAAAAAGTTAGCTAAATTTATGTTTTCTTGTATGTATTTTTGTTTATAATAAATTATGCTGCTCTGATAGACTCAATTCTTTTTTTTTTTTTGCTAAAAATGGCTCTTCAAGTTGAAAAGGTTCCTGACCCCTGATCTAGGGAAGGAGAAATTCATACTTGATGTAATCTTCTTTCTTTTCCTAAGTTTTAACCACTAAAAGCAAAAACTGTATAAGATTTATTTATTTTTTCCAGAAGAAACCTTTGGTGCTTTCAATTAATAAGACCTCCATTACTTTTTGAAAAGTGTCAGTTTTGGGAGAGACAAATGTTTTCACGACCACTCACTCAGTGTTATAAAACAATAGTCACTAATACTATTAGTCTTTAGTTGTAATCTAATTTGATTCTTTTAATTAAATTTGACTAGTATTTATCTTCATCTTAATTTCAGCTGTTTTTATATACATCTTTCAATTATCAATTCGATTCATTTTAAAATCAACCTGAGAAGAGAAGAAGAAAATTATTTTCCAAAAAACAATGAAACAAATATAGACACCATTGCAGATCTTGACACCCTCCCCATGCATGTCCGGAGGCTATGACGTCTTCTTGACGGGCAGTGCATTCGCTGATTGTGTCTGTCCCAAAAACTTTTTCACCTACCGTTCTGTAGCTGATTACGTAACTCAACTTTGACATTTTCATAAACCACATGACATTTATAAGGCTGTTCCTGGCCTGAATTCCAATTCCACATCCCACAAATTCTACTTTTCACCTTTCAACAGGTATGTGATTTGTAACGTATATCACAATGATATCTCATTCATGCCGTCAAAAGGGGGGCTACCTGGAAATCAACCTGTCCAACCCATGATTTCAATTTTTATCATAACGATTGACTGTCGCTTCGAATACACTCGAGTGTCGAAAAAAAATAATAATATCAAACCCCCCAAAAATCATAATTCTATGACAGAGCACAGACAAACAAAATACGACCTCACACCGAGACAGACTCACAAGCCAACCTGCAGATAAAACACCTGGCAAGAATGTCAAAATGTCAATAATTGCTTTGTGTGTACGTAGCATGTAGTGTATATCTTAAAACATTATAATTAAAAAAACTAAATAATTTTTTCCTTCTAGAAGCATTCAATGCATAAAAAAATATGTATAAAACAATTCCTTCTGCGCCGACAAAATGTCTGTATTACAAAAACAAAAAATGAAATTGTTCATCTCCTGTGTATTTGTATGTGCAAAGCAACTTTTTTTCTTAGTTCTTCTCTGTTTGTTTGTGTTAAAAAAAAACATACCCTTGTCACGTTGTTCGTTCGATCTTTTCTTCTTTCCTGTTGTGCTTGGACCTGCTTTTTTGTGACGATGTAGGGTTGTTGTCTTTCTGTGTCTGCTGCATCTGCCACAGTTGTGATGTCCAGTGTTGAGAGATACAAGACCCTGCATCACTTGTTTTCTTCTCTCTCTTTCCATTGTATTTTGGCCATGTTACCATTCAAGTGGCTAGTTTTCATCGCGAACAGCACATTGTCAAATTTCTTCCATGGTAACCCAGGTTCGAATCCTGGTCACGGCACCAAATGACAAAGTATGTAGCATAGCGACTTGTTATTAATTAACATCCATACATACAATTACCAGATGCAGGGATGAAGAAAATGATGAAATGAAGACTGTGTTTATTAATCCAAGTTATTTGGTTTTATTCGCTTCAGAAACTCTTTCTTGTTCTCGCCATAAAAACAGAACAGATACATTCAAAACATCATAGCAGTTTTCCCGAAACACTAATGTTGTTTACAATTCATCACCTGAGGGAAAAGAAGGGTGGTTAACTTGACATGGTGTGTATGGAGAGAGAGAGAGAGAGAGAGAGAGAGAGAGAGAGAGAGAGAGAGAAAGGCTAAGAAAAGTCTATTTAGTTATGCTTAATTAAGTATGGCACGTGCCGGAGACGTGTACCCCTCTCCCTTTGGGTGCTGTTAATTCTCTCTGATTGACCCTCAGACCCAAAATATCATTCTATTTATGTGGGTTGCTTACATATCTGGCCTGTCCCTCTCCAATTCTTATCTTTTCATTTTTTCTTTCTTTATTTATTTCCTTCCCATTTCCTACATCCGTTAATGTTACTTATCTTCATATTGTCTTTGATCAACTGATAACTCAAAACCTTAATGTGTTGAAACGTCACTCATAATCTGTCTCTCTTCGTCTCTTTTACTTATCTGTCCAAAATAACATCTGTCTTTGATTGGTGATCAATAACTCAAAAATCCTTAATGTGTTTTTGCAGTCATTCATAATCTACTAACTCGCGACATGGGTTCTTTTCATAAAATCTCTAGTAAGATAATCAGACTGATCTGACCACCAGAACTGGTGCCCGCACCGCAGCAGTTCTTTCCTCATTGTGGTTGGTCATTCCACCTCTGACACGAAGAGCCTGGGAAACAAACTGTATTATTTTTACTTTTTCTGACCGTGAGAACATTTTGGGTTTTCATTCTTATTACAAGCTAAATTGAACTATAGACGAATTGACCCCACAGATAAAACCTACCCACTCAGAATTCAAATACACAACCTTGGTTGAAGTAAGACATTGTTTCTCCGAATGCCTTTTGAAAAGGCCGGATTTCTTAGCTGAAACATGTTAAGGTAATAAATAATTTTTTGCAAATCCACATTGTCTTTTCCTAGCATCATTGTGTTGGATAACCCATATCCTATTGTACACCATATATATACATTTATATATATATATATACTCAAACAAATGTTTAAATTAACAGACTGTCAGGTATATACTCTAAGGAAAGGACTATTTTGTTTTGAATAATATAACTTAAATTTTAAAGTAAATTTAATTTTAAAGAATGTAATGACAACCTACATTTGTATTGTTGTGGTTTAATTTTCGTTAAACTAAAAAAAAAGTAACACAGAAAGAAAGAATAACAGCCTTTTGTATTTATTTTTTAACTCCATCGACCTGAGCTGTTCCCACCCATAGACAGATTTTAAATAAGTAGTCAACCACGTTAGTCTTAAAATGTGAAAATCTGCTCACCGTAATAGCAGAATTAAAAAGCGAACGTCAACCGTTATTCCTACAATCAGTTTTATCCAATAATGCTGTTTTGTTAAGACAAGAGGGAGCATTCATTGTGTTTTGTATTCAGTATTAGCCGATTTAGTATAAAAACTCAGTTAATGATAGAAATAATCGTTTTGAAGTCAAACTGTATTTAGCTATTAGGCCTTCATCTTTTCGTGATTGTGTGATTCAGGCTTGTCCGCTTTTATTCGTACTTTTAAACTGTCAAGGCTAGAATCAGAAAGAAAGAAATAATCATTACTCCAACTGTCTGACGTCACAAGATCAAAGTTTGCCTAAGTTGGAAGTTTGTTGGTTGACACTTCCGACTTTCTAAGAAGGCGTAAAGAAAGATGTCTAATTTACTCAATTCGTACAGTGATAGTGATTCGCAGGAATTGCTTAACCTGCCTCCGCTTAAGGCTAAAAAGCCAAAGATTCTGGGAAAGAGGTAAGACATTTCATTACACCGAAACCATCGGTGTGATTTATTGTTATTTTTAGGCTTTTGTTGAATTGTTTGTAGAAAACGATCAATCAGTGTTATCGTTTTTATGAATGGAAGGTTGGTAGTGTTAAAAACGACGACCACTCCTCAAAAATAACAATCTGGTCTTTTATTCTTAAATATTTTTTGTTATATTACCTCAATAGACTCTCATTATTTTACACGTGGATAGCTTTCTGTTTTGAGCATTTGTTTGATAAAATAAATTCTCATTTATTTATTTACTTTTTGGTGTTAAAATTGTTGCAATGGTGAGACCTAGTGCTACTATTATTATGTTAGTATTTTAAACTTTAGTTTTCTATTCTTACTTCCCTATGATCGATTTAATGTTAAAAGATTCTCTCGCCTTTTAATTATTTAATTCCATTTGTCTTCCTCAGATCGAAATCAGACGTAACTCGTTTTCGTAATTAATTTGTTTATGTAATCATCCTTAATTGGAAAGGAAAGGAAAGACCTTTTTAATTGTATCGTGATTTGACTAGAGAGAGAAAAGAAGGATAGTTCAGTTGAAACTTGTTTTTGTTTACAAATTATTTTCGTTTGCAATTAGTATTTAATTGTTTCTTTGTACAGTGTGTGAATATTGTGGCTTGTTTTCTGCTAATATTCTTTCTGTTTTTTATCTTTCTAAAAAAAAAATCAAAACTCTGTTAATATGCAATTTATTTTTCAATGGATTTATGTGGTGTGACGTGAAGAAACCAACTTAATTAGTTTTGTTTTTTTTGGTTTTTTAAAAATTTTCAAACTCCTCATATATTGTAAAATTAACTTTTAAAGTTAAAAATTTAGAACGTTTTCGACTACAAAATGAAACCGTTCACGTTCGTATTTCGCGAGGCTTTGCTTCACCTTTTTGTTTGTCCAACTTGAAAGAAGAAAAAAAACATGAAACTTCTCGATGTTGTCGAAAATAAACACTTAAATTATCCCCCAACACTCTGAAACTAATTTTCCCGTCTTTAAACTGGTCAATGGTCATATAAAACAAACTTCGCTCGCACCCATAATTAAACGAAATATACTTTCTTCCACGGCCATATCATTGGTACTTTTTAGTTAACTACCTAAAATAGTTCACTTTTTTAAATTTTTTTTTTTAAGTAATACTTTATTTAAATCTTGTCAGAATTAAATAAATTCAATGCTGTCAACAGTTTATCGTTGTGGTTCACAGAAACACCTGCATCATGTTGTGATTTGTGCTCTTTTATCTGCAACTTTCAAGTCATTGAGTTCTTCATATTAATAAGCTCTATCACGAATATCGTCATATGTCAAATAATAAATTCCTCCTGACATGAAACTATGCAAAAGAAGTCTATTGGGGGCGAAAAAATACTTTACATCTACTCAACTGAATAGCCTTCTTTACTTTAACTTTAAGAATAGAATTTAACCGTTCAGTAATTTTCTCCTATTTTTCTTTTCTTTTGCCAGCGATCTTATTTCTTCAAAACAAAATGATTCAAGTAGTAAATTGCTTGGCGTGAATAATGTGTACCTACTTAGAAAAAGAAACAAAAAATAGTGGATTTTTTTTCTCTCTAAAATCCGAA
Organism: Architeuthis dux; assembly: GCA_006491835.1. NCBI lineage: Eukaryota > Metazoa > Mollusca > Cephalopoda > Oegopsida > Architeuthidae > Architeuthis > Architeuthis dux. The sequence continues at coordinate 1,276,045 of VCCN01003057.1, read as the reverse complement.
CACGACAGCATTATTAAATCTGCTATTTAAGCATTTTGTGTGTTGAAGGTTAATACGTTTTTTAGGCCACGTGAATAAGTCAGTACTAGTAGTAATATCACCAGGGATTTCTTAAGTATTAAAGTAAATTCTGTTTGCGGATAGAGAATTTTCCCTAAAAACTAGTCGAGCGAGACCCATGTAGATCTCGATATACAATATTTTCGTTTGTTCGGGTTTAATAAAAACTAGTTTCTTTATTGCGGTTGTAAAGGACGGATAACGTAGAAAAATTTCACTTAAAATCTTAAAAGCAGTCGGCAAGTTTTATTTTTTATTGACAAACGTAAGTTAATTACGGTAGTTTACTAAACCAGAAGATGAAAAAACGAAAAAAAAACAATTTAAGTTTTTGTTAGTTTAGCTTGTCTTTCGAAGATAATCCTTTCTTTTCTTTAACTTTACACACACACACACACACACACCCATTTCATTGGCGTAGTGTTTTCTTCTTCCGGGTGGCAGTAGATGTTTACAAAATCTAAAGTTTCTAAAAACTCTTAAGGTGAACTTGAATTTGCCCATGCTTGTAAAATCTCTTGTCTCTTTTTGTATTTAAATTTTCATCTCAATTAAATAAGTTTTAAAGGTTGCGTTTCTTCAAACCATGGACACGACATTTAAGGGGAGATAATTGAGAAAATCTATATCAGTATTCAGTCTCTGGGAAAAAAAAACATTCTGTTTATAAAATGTATTTCAGCTTTTTACACCTGATAGAAAAAGATGCCATTTAAACATCTGAGGGCAAAACAAATCACTTTCCAAAAGGGCGGGGGGGTTGAAATTTGTATTTTCTTCAATAAAAGTAACTTTGTAATAGGTTTTTAGAGATTAGTGCAAATTTTCTTGAAGTTTTAATTTTTTTTATTTGCTAGAAAATAGCATAAAAATAAAAAATAATTATGCAGGTTTAGACTGTTTTTAATTCAATGTTTGCATCACAAAAAATGGTTACTACTTCATTATCTGTATGCCACTCATTGTGCTTTGATCCTCTATTTTGCGATCTCCACATCTGTTCCAGTTTTTGTGTGTTAACTCTTCAGGCTGCTATTCTTTACTATCAAACTGCAAACATGGGTCCTAATGCTATTAAGGAGTATGACGCCGAATGATCCACTATTTATTCATATTGTTGGTTGGGTTACTTTACTGAAGAGTTGAATGCAGCAGGTTTTCATCACTTCATTGTGAACCAACAATATAATAGTGTCGACCCTGAAACAGAAGTTAACACACTAAGGTTCAATAAGAGGGAAGCCATAATGTGTGCTTTTACAGAATTTGTGACCACTAAACCTAAAAAATGTTAGAGATGGCATATTATCATTAGAGGATAATTTGAAAACAGTTATTACTTAAAATGGGTCATATTTTGATAAAATACTTACCATTTTGTTGTTGTTTATATCATCATCATTCTTCTTCTATTCAAAAAAAAAACATTTGATATGTAACAACCTAATATTAAAAAAGTTAAATTCCTCTTGTGCATCTTTCAGGAAGAGATCCCCACACAATGAATCTGATTGCTTATCCTACTTAAAATGGCTATTTTGTACGCTGACTGTGGCAGGACTGATTGCTCTTTCAATCGTCTCTTACAATTTGATGTACCAGATAGATGAAGTGAGGAAAAGTCAAAACCGTAAGAGAATTTTTATCAATTTTGCTTAAAATTTTTCCTTTTCCTTGTTCTTATTTTTTTTTTTTTTTT
>VCCN01003057.1:1253931-1264329 GCA_006491835.1 Architeuthis dux | reverse complement strand
ATGTCATGCTTCATAAGTATATAAACGTAATACTTAGAAATTAATATTTTCTAAATTTTGTACTGGTTTTCAATGTACCACATAATAGTTTCTTGTTTCTTAGCTGATCAGTAAATATCAGTTTCAGGTATTTGTAGATTTGCTGTATCTTTATAAGATCCAAGCTTTTATGAACTTAGTAATAAAGTTTCAATGTGTTCAGATAAAATTAATCTTTTTTGTTAATTGAACTTTATTATAAATTATCACATTACCAACAAATAGTTTACAAATTCAATTGCTAAAATGTATTTTTGAAGCTTCGATTGCTTTGAACTCAGACACATCATTTTAAAATTATTAGTTGAACCGTTCCGAACTTTTGGTTTACTTTGGTCATTCGACAATTTTTTTTTTTTTTTTGTTGATGGACAAACAGCTGATGTAGAATATTATACATAGATTATTTAAGTCTCCATTAATTTCTCATGGCCCCCGACTCCTACCTGATGTCACATGACCCTTCGAAAATTGAGCGAATCAGAACTGAGTAAACTATTCACTCCGTAACTTCAACGGAAGTGTCTCTTTCACTTTGATGCTATAAGTGAACGAGGCGAGGCGACTGTGACGGTATTTGTTGACGCCGCTCTTCTATTTTTTTTTTCCTTTCTTCCACCGATGCTTGCTCTATGTTCTCCTGGCCCTGCGCTTCTTCCTTAGATTCGCTCACCAATCATTGCTCCAGTGTTAGTATCTTTAAGCGAAGCTGGAGTCTCAGACGAGGGCCAATGTTGATTTTAAGCCGGTCAAAAGGATGAAGAAACGTCGTGAACTGGACGCCCTTGTTGGGCACGGTAAACTCCGAAGGAAATGTCGAGGTAGTGGCCAAGAGTTACTACGACCGGCTGGGGAGGAGGAAGATACCGACTCGTCCGATACGGAGTTCACCGTCCCTGCTCAAAAAGCTATCAGTAGAAAGTAAGTGACTCTAAAAATATAGCAAGTCTTCCAGCTCATTCTATATAGTGTGCACTTGTGAAAAACAAATGTTTATTAGTTCAATTTTGCTACGGATGGCCAGAGACACCAATGCATTCCTTTTGATCCCTTCAATCGGATCAGCTGTTGTTTATTTTTAATAATTTCCAGAAAGAATAGAGAAGGGGTGTGGGGCCTCTATCAGAATTTGTTTTAATTTGTCCGCTTCTATTTGGAGAATTTAGCCCAAGTTCTTGGCTAAAGTCTCTGGCACTGTTATTTTCTATAAATAGTGCCAGAGACTTTCTTTAGTCTAGAATTTGGGTTAAATCTGAGACTAAATAAATGATATTTATTTATTTATTCGGTCTCAGATTTAGCCCAAGTTCTTGGTTAAAGTCACTGACACTCTTATTTATATAAGAGAAAATAACAGTGACTTTAGCCAATAACGTAAATATTTATTCATTCAGTCTCAGGCGCTAATTAATCGGAAATTGAACTTAATTTAAACTTAGAAATGAAATGGAAAAAGTTTTAATTTCATGGTTACATTTTCTTAGTAATTTCAATTGAAATATTTTCTTTTAAATCAATAATTTTGTTTTGGACCTTAGCTGATCGTAATCACCCGCACTCGACTGAGTGTTTTCATTCAACACAAACTCGAGGTGACAGTCATGAGACGGCAAAGTTTGAAGGAAATTAAACTGTAAAAGAAAACAAAAACATGTTTTTAGAAAATTTGCTAGAATAACTTGTAATTCCTTAAATTCGTCTCAAGAAAACATAAATCTTGTGATATAAAGTTTACATTGTGAACCATATTACATTAATTTGTTGATGTTTTTTCTCTCATTCTAAAACACTTCTAAATCATTAATTTGCTTTATACACATCGGATCGACGGCTAATGTTTCACACTAACGGAACTTGTGTATTTTGGCCATCCGTAGTTTAGATGAAAAATTGCATTTTTAACGTTTATACTTGTCTAAAAAGTACTGTATAAACCCTGTCACCCGTGTCTATTTCTTTTGATAATCCAACAATGTGTTTTTTATGCAATAACCAAGACTTAAAGTAACTGACTGATTGTGTAAGAGTACTTGATTTTCCCTTAGCAGCAGCAGTTTTTGTAGTAAAGAATTAAGATGTGCTGGAATTTAACAAAAATTCAAATGATGATAATATGCTTTTCTTTTTCTTGTTAATGTTACTGCTCTTTACTAGAATCCCAGATTCCACTAGTTTGGAATTAATTAGCAAAAGCGTTTTTTGCACGTAGAGATTATGGCCTAAATCGTTGACAATTTCTCACGCTAAATTTGAGATTTTATTTATTTTTCTGCTGCTTATCTAGAAATGTGTGTATGACTGGGAAAGAATGTTTGGAAACATTGGAGAGCTTATTTTATCAGAATGTGTCTGATAGAAAATATCGTTGTTGCCTGGTTCAGTGGTTGGTTAATGGAACCGAATTCGATCACAAGCATTCATTGATAAATTTAAAACGAGATGAATGGGGAAAACTATTACGATTAAGTGTATAAACAGGTTTTGGTGGAGCTTGGATTTGTTACTCTGGGGAAGACTCGGAAAAATCTGTTTTTTTTTTTTTTTAACTGTTATTGTTTGTTATTCGCAAAACTTATTTTTTGAAGAACTTAATAATTACACTTTTCAATTTTCGTCTCAAAGATCACACACCTAGTGTGTTGGAAACTTTACGGACGTAACAAAATCATCAATCACGTTTTTTGTAAGTTTTATTTATATCGTTCTTACGTTTATGAATGTTTTTTTTTTCACGTAGCCTAAATACAAATAAGATTTTTTTTTTTTTTTTAAATTTAAAAAAAAAATTTTTTTAATTGCAAAATAATACAGGACTTAAGATTCTTATAACAAAACTTCAAAAATGCCCTTTAAAATCAAATTAATCAATGGTGTTGAATAAAATAATCTTTCGAGGTTGTCTTTGCTTATAATCGCTGAACCGTGCCCAGTCATGTCAGTTCACAGTAAAGCGGGGGCGGATGTGAAATAAAATATCTGATAAACGTAACTCAAAGCAAGAACTTGGGTATAAATCTTGCCAGATTCTAATAACCTGTTTCTCTTAAAAAAATATTAATCCTTACTGATATCACTTTCAAATTGGAAGCTATTACCAATAATGCGCTCTCATTCTTCTGTTCATTTTTTTTTACACTTTAAAGTTCTTGAACACGTAGAAGTTGATTCTGTTCTCGATTAGAGGATTTAAATTACTTAAGATTATTGTACGTAGAGGTTAAGCATAAAAAAAACGTTATGTACCAAATCAATTCTATAATTTTCATGTTTGTTTTTTTGTTTTTTAATTTTATTTTTTTTATATATATATATGAGCGTAAATAGTCGACTGTAAAAACCTGCCCCTAGTTATGTGTGAATATGTCCTTCTTTCGTCGTAAACTTAATGTTATCATTGTGTTTTCTATTACAACATCGCTCAGAAATTCTGAACATATTTATATTGTTAGAGATAAGATTGCAAGTGTACAATTTTTTTTGTTCTTGTAAGACTAATGGCTTTATCAGTCGGATTCTTGGGATGTAACTCGAGCACCATGTTGTTCCCAATGGCCACAGGTGAATTGTAGTGTTAAGTGATTTGATTCCTCTTTATGGAGTAAAAAAAAAAACAGTTGGAGGGGAATAATTTAAACGAACATTAAAATCATCAATATCTTCAATTTATCTTTCTCTCTTCTCTTCTATACATTAAAATGCGGGTTCTAAGGAAATAAGTAAATTTCCTATCCTCTTATTGAACTGCCTAACTTTCTTTTCTCTCCTCTCCCTTCCTACCCTCTTATTAAACCGCCTAACTTTCTTTCCCCCCTCCTACTCTCTTATTAAACTGCCTCTTTTCTCCCCCCTCTCTTCCTACCCTCTTATTAAACTACCTAACTCTCTTTTCTCCCCTTTCCCTTCCCATCGTGTCTGTCACACTTATAGTATCAGTAGCAGCCATCCGCCGAGCCTATTGTTGTACACTTATGATAACCATCAGTGATGCTGCGGGTCATGGACTAGCCACTAAAATTTAAAGTTAATTTCAGGTTTAAATTGTTCTTTTCTTTCTGTGTCACTTAGTACAGAATGTAATAATTTAGTGTTGGTGATTAGTATAATGTTATTGATTCTTTGCAGTTGTGTTTGGACAAGTCCAAGCAAGTATGACTGAGCAGCACCTTCAAAGAACTAAATATAAACACAGCTTGTTTGCTTAGCATGTCTATACATCCTACTGATTACTTGACACACTGTATTCTGATAGATTTTGCAACAGTACCATTTTTCTGCTTGACAGTTTGAAATGATTAAAATCAACTCCTCTGTTACATAAAGCCTTACCGCATAGCTAGACTATAAGATGAATGGTTTACACAGGGATTTGGAGGACTGCTGCTCACTGCAACTCCTCCAAACACCATAACTGTCCACATCAAGCTTTTGTATACAGCCTCCTAATCATAATACCAGTACATTGGACGCAGTGTAATATTTGAATAGTTTTTCATTTTCTTATTAAATGAGTCTTATATACAGTAATCATAAAAGAATGTAAAGTCTCAGTTGATAAGGCTGACATTGTGGTCTCAACATCTTACTACACATAGAATACTATGTGTATGCAAGATATCAGAATCATTAACTACATATGAGGGTGGTTCAATAAGTCCATAGTTTTAGATGAATTTTGATCTGAAAATTTCACTGTATAATGTTTGATCTATGTGATTAATAGAAAAGTGTTAAGTACATTGACAAGGAAGGGGATTGTTGAAAAATAAATATTTTATGTAAAATAAATGCTTTTTCTTCATTAGGCTGCAGACTTATTGGTGTACCTACATATTTCCTATGTCTCTATAGCTGCAGTCTACTATTTAAATCAGGACAAATGATTTAATTCTAAAATATTTTTCTAAAACCATAAAGCTGGGGTTTTTTTTTTTTTATATACAGAGAAACCTTGATTATCTGAACCTCAGTTATATGAATTTCAGATTATCTGAACAAGATTCCAAGGTCCCGTATGATTGGATCAGTTATCTGAACAACCAATTATTCGAACAAAATATTCCCCGCCCATCATGTTCGGATAATTGAGGTTACTCTGTAAATTCCCAACAGGTTTTTCCTCTGCCCCCAAAAGTATAATTTCTAGTTCCAGGGGATTCGCACCTTCAGGCTGCACCCCCCCTTGCACTTAAAGGGGTAGGGTCAGGGTCAATGCCTAAGGTGTGCCAAGGGAAATGGACAATTTTTTTCCCTATGCAGGTGGGTCTCTACACTGAAGTTGACCCTGTGTCACATTCTGCCCTCTTGGGAAGGTGAATAAATCCCAATTTCCCATCAAGTAATATTGTAAAACAGGATAATAAAACTTTCATTGCAACTTGTCTGTTTTGTCATTTGTTACTTTCTATATGCATAGAATTGGTGTTGGTGGATTCAAATTTATAACTGAAGGTTATGTGACATTAGAGACTAGAGGCTATTTTGTTAACCATCAAGTTCAAATCAAATATCTATATTGCTTGAAACTCATTTGTTAAATTCTTGTTTATATATGGAAACTCTTGATTTTGATTGAAAAATATTGTGAAATATTTTAAAGTTGATAAAAGAAATGTTGAAAAAATGCATTATAGATTGATAGTCTTTAGTCAATTACTACCAAATTCATCTGACTGCTCTGAAAATACTAAAATGGTGACTTTTGATTGAAAATATTGTAAAATCTGTCCATTAAGATCTTCAAAATGTGCACTTTCCTTCTATGCATAAACGTATGATCTCTATTTATGACCCTAGACAATCCTGTGACTTATTGGGTCACCCATTGAGAGAAAATTAGTGCATTCTGATTAAATATCCCAGATTTTGTATGCTTTTGCAAATAAAGGAGATTACACTATGATTAGCATTTAATAGTTATCTCCCTTCACAAATCAGTCATTATAATATATAGTGGTGAGTGCAAATACAGACTTTAAAATAATTAAGTTAGCACATTTTAGAGGTGCCTTAATTCAATACCTCTGACTCGAGGCAATACCTACTATGTAGTAGGTATCGCCTTGCTCTGACTGCAATGTACCGTTTTGACTACTTAGAGGTCACATACAGACAAATGATATCTGACTTTTAGTATTAATTTAATTTATATTATTATTGTTATTAATTCTTTTTCCTCCCCTTCTACATTCATCCTTTCTTTCTCCCTCTTGGTTTGTAGCGTTGCTTTCCATTAAATCTCATCTTGTACATACTTTAATGTTTCTAAGATTTAATATACTCTTTTACTTGTGTTGTCAGAATTCATAGACCATCATTTATACCCTGTGGCTGAAACCTTTCACTAAATTATAACTCATTATTTTTTGAACAAATGTTACTGCCTTCTCTAACTTCCATTTAAAAGTAGGAGTGGATCTCATTTATTGTACTTGTTGATTAATTTACCAGCTGAGGGAGAATGATTTTCTCTGTATACAATACAAACCATTAAGTAAAAAAAGCTTCCTTTGTTTCTTTGGTGGTGGAGGAGTTCAAAACGGATGAACAAAGCTTTGTGTGTTAATAGTTCATGAGCCAAATCAATTTGTGGATGATTTCCTAACAAAAATTAAACTTGACACCAGTTGTGCTGGAAACCTGGCAAAAACATACTACACAGGAATCTTTCAGAAAACTTATATTTCACTCTCATTTTCAGATTGCCAACACTTAGTTTTGATAGACATATACATCATTATAATTCTGACCACTGATGGTTTGACAGCTATTTTGTTTGGAGAAAATTGAGAGTACATTGTTGCTGGTGATCTCTAAATTTTCTTTTCAGTTAAGCCTAATATTGTTATACACTGATTTACTCGGACTAGTGTCCTCATCTTGGTTGTTATAGTCAAAAGGTTTTGGCTGTTGTGCTAAACTTTAAGCTCCAGAGCTCAAAACAGGTTATCACAATGATGTACGACAGTGTAAAGTCTTTCAAGTGTAAACTTTTGTTGTGGGCGGTAACTTAGCTTACTTCACAGCCTTGCGGTCATTAGGCAAGGTCGAATCACAGTGCATGAAAGAATATACAGTTATAATTTTAAATCTACATGCAAACGATAAGTGATACTAGTAACATATCCTCACTAAAGGTGAGGATATAATGCTCCCTCACTTACACAATGTGAACAAGAATTTTTCACTATTACATAGTTTAGTTTTAGTAATTAGTAAATACTCGCAAAAATCGTTTTTACTTATTTTTTTGATGCTCTAATGTTTGGCGAAAAATTTCAGAATCTTTATCCATTCCTGGAATACACTAACAATGATGTAATTTTTGCTTATACAGATGTAAAATAACGTTTGTATGCTGTGTTTTGTTCTATTTTACATTCGTATAAGCAAGGATTACCTGCTTCAGAAAAACCACCATAATTCCCCAACTATTAAGAACCACTACACTTGCCTAAAAACCACCACACTTAAAATAATGGACTATCAATTGGTGAAAAACCCATGTTTTTATCTTCATTGGTCTCTGAATTATTAAGCTTCGAAAAGCATGATGAATGGGTCAGATCATTTTTAAAAATCTAAATGAATCCTTAAAACACGTGTTATTGAATGGTGAACACCACATGCTTCTATCTTTAATAATTTCTGAGATATGGGACAGTTCTGTGACCTCACCCATGGCTCAGTCACAATGAAAAAATAGCTATTAGTCTTTTTTTTTATTCTGAACAAATTACTTCCTATGCAAATTTTTTAAAAAACAAACTAGTTATTGTTGAAAATCTGAGTGAGTTTTCATAGTGGCGACCATCTTGGACTAATGATGTCATAGAGACATTATGCCACAAATTCAGCCAAAACGCCTGGTAGACCATATTAGCAATGTATTCTTTCCCTTCATTCAAAATCCCACAGGATTACATTTGCCCCTGGATTGTATGGTATGCACTTTGTTGAGCATTTTATTTTGTTTTTCATAAAAGGGGATTTATTACCCTTTTAATTGTATTGTTTTCACCATTCAAGCTCAAATGAGTGATTGTCCTCTGCTTCCCTTTAAAAAAATTCACTTCCCAAGTAATTATTGATCGTTTTTGTTAAGTATTGTGATGCTGATAAATATTTAATGAAGGTTAATTTTGAATGTCACCAAATATTGTTAGGAATCAAATAGGACAAAAAATTTTTTTCAAGTAATGGGGACAGGGGTGTCAGCTTGTGGTTATATATTCACTGCCTTTTTCACTCCCCTCTACAAAGTGTAGCTTTCACCACCCAGCTGCGACATTATCTCTTTTACTACTCTTACATGACTCCATTAATGTTAGATTACATTAGCAGAGAGAAACTTGGTATAGTATATATCTGTAGAAATGCAGATAAGAATTCATTTCTCATATTTGCAGAATCATGTGATAAGAGATTGGACTTGTTCATCATGCAGGTACCCCCACCCCATCCCACATGTGCTTTTTGAAAGTTTGGTTTGTCACTTCGCTTTCACAAAAGACCTACATTAGTACACTTTTCCTCTGCTATCCAAAATGGCTTAAAGCTAAGAAGCAATTATCATTAATTTATATGATAATTTTTTGAGCGGTCCCAGACCCCAAAAATGACCTTCTATGCCTGCCTTGATGTTAAAGGTCGAGGTTCATTGTCTGAATGTAGACGGGTTGTAATCCAATGGTATGATGCTTAACTGCCCAGCCTCATGCATTTATAAAGTTCTTTTGTAGGCTCTCAAAACATGCTAACCTGACCTAAACCCACGTGCTCTTTCAAAATCGAAGACATACCTTTCTGCAGTTATTGCAGCACTGTCAATATGTAGCAAAATTTTGGGGATCTGAGAACGCTCAAAAAATTTTCCCATATAAATTAATGGTAATTGCTTCTTGCTTTACGCTGTTTTGTCTTACGAAAGGTTTCATAGGAATGCTCTACTTTCGGCTAGATGGGGAAATCTGTATATTCTCTGATTGCAAATGTATTTGCCTTTAGGTATTGAGATCTCTATTGTTTCAAATTAGAATGTATTAGATATCCTATTTGTTGCAAAGCCCTATATAATCTTTTTGATTGAATTATATTTGTTGGAAGATGGGCAAGAGTTTATTTATGTGATGATAAATTAAGATTTGTTGCATATTTTTATTTTTTTTATATATGGAATAGGAGTGGCGTTTTACCCTTCAGCAGCCAGGCTTGTTTTCTTATAATTTTGAGCTTCAAATATTTCACTGTTAGGAACCGTAACTATATATGCCTATTTAATGCCAAAAAATCTTGTTTCATGATTATAACGATTGATATTTCATAAATTTGCAGGCAGTTAGAATTTAATCGAAATGTTAACTGTATATTCAAGCAGTACATTGGTAGGAGAAATTTAAAAAAAATTATGTCAAATCTTTTTGGTTCTATTTTTAAAATATAATTCAAACACAATATCTGCAAATGTTCTCTTAAACCTTTTGAGACTCCTAGGATATATATATATATATCCTGAGATTTCTCTGACTGCTGGGATTTATGTCCTGTAGATCGCTTTTAGAAATCTACAGACATTTTAATTCTAATTTAGTCTTGAAAGGGTTAGGATACTGTAAAGCATTTTCCCTCTCTAGTGACATATATAATAACCTATCTGTGCATTAAAATTTCTTTGCCAGTCGTGTTAGGTGACATTAATCTGTAAAACATATAACAGCAATTAGTTGATTGCTTGGATTAATGTTGATTGGACCAGTGAAGGACAGTAAAATTATTTGCTATAACATTTATTAAATTAGAGGTAAATTAGTTCATTTTTTATTCATTGTAAAATTTTATTCATAGGTGATCTTTGCCATGGTTATATGCCCTATCAAATATACAGATAGGAGCTGTATTACTATAAGAGAATGTGTGTCTAGAGTGACTGGACTGATTTCAACTAAAGTTCTTCAATGAAGCCTTTCAGAAATATTGGATTACTTTTAAAGAAAAAACCAGGCTGTTCTAATTTGCATAAGACAGGAATTACTTTTTCCAAAATTTGATTGATAAAACTTTAGCTGATACACAATTTGAAACCAGTCTTAGGGATCTTGAAAATATTGACACATATACACATTCATTTTTTTATCTGACAATTATGCAGTGTTATTTTTTTAGAAATAACACTTGATAAGCAAAGGAAGTTAACTATATTTTTTGGTGTCTAGTGCCTCAAGGACGCACTTCAATTTTGACATGCAAAATTTTCAGAGAAGAAAAATAGGATAGGCCTATGAAAAAAAAGACCTTTTGGCCTGTACGACAGAATACATTTTTGAGACTAATTTTGGGGGAAAATAGTATCAACCCCCCCCCCCC
>VCCN01003057.1:1017997-1038785 GCA_006491835.1 Architeuthis dux | reverse complement strand
CCTTGGACTACCCAAATTCCCCCCTGGTTGGGAACCACTGGAGTAGATATTTAAATACTTGACTAGTGCTTAAATTTTCAATCAATCATTCAGACCAATGTTGTTACCCAAATTTCTTTCATGACTGATTTTCTTTAAACACTGAAATTAAAAAAAAAATTTTGAAAAGAGGAAAATAAAGCTCTTAGATTCTGTATTGTATTTTCCTGTGTATTTTTCCCACTACCCAAGCTTTATAAATAAACATGGTTTGTATGTGCGCCTTTAAATATTGAGCTGCCTTCGTAGACCAATTTCAGATGCACTCTGTCTCCTGTTAAAATGTTAAATTATTATTCATTTCAACTGTAATTCCAACTTTTACTCTTTGAGATCTTTTACCTCTGCCACAATAGATTTCATTCAATTGTATATCATCTAGCAACCACAAGATTTTCCCTTCATTTTATTATGTTTATCAAACCTTTCAATTTTGTTCCCAGGGATTGCTGACCTAACTGTTTGAATTCATTTTATGTTTCTTCTACTTTTTTCCATTCACTTTGATCAATTGTCATCAATACATATGTACATTGTTAGGAACGTGATGTAAGTTTGTCGAATTATAATATCAAAAGTAAGTTTTTAAGTTTACAACATTTTGTGCTCTGATCTTTATCTGAAGATATGGAGCCATTACTAAAGTGAACCTTCTAAAGAAAAGGTTGGTAGCCATTATTCATTTTTTTTTTTCTGATGAAGACCAGACAAATTTCTTATTGAAACCTGGTGGATTCTTGAAATTTAATTTTGTCTGTGGCAGGTAAAAACAATATCTACTTTGACATCACAGACTGAAATGAAATCTGAAGTGTAAAAAAAGAAAAAGAAATTGGATCTCATTTTTGTCCTATGTTTCTGGGATCATTCCAGATGTTGTCCTTGCTTGTAGTTAAGTATCATAAAAATATCCTATTCTCTTATATGCCAAATTAAAATAACCTACAGTGTCTACTCGTGCTTTGCTAAGGTCTGTTTTGAAGTGGCATTTCCTTGTAAGTAATTAATAAAGGTAAGAACCACATAATTGATTTTACTATGTGTATTTTTGCATTCCGTAAAACATTAAATATACTATATGTTAGAACATATCTAAAAAGCAATCATTCTTTTATACATTGTATTGATTATGATTAGATGACTTGTTTAAAACGAGCGCATAAAACATCATTTAAGGTGAAATTTATTAAGCAGCAAATCGGATATGAAGTAAAGGGTGCTTTTTCAAATTCTAAATTGTTCATAGTCTTTTGCAAAAACATCTCCTGTACTGTGAAGAGTCAGGAAATTACAGTAATATATGGTGGCCTAGACATGTTTAATGATTTGTGCTAAGCTACCAAACAGGCAACATTTTGGAATAGCATGAAATAGGGAACCTCTTTTCAAGACATTAGTGATGGAGAAGTTAGTGAAAAAACAAACAAATATATAAACTAAATAGAAAAAAAAGAAAGTCAGTTACCCACTGTAATGTGCTTTCTTACAATAATAATGTCAGGATAAGTAGATGATTGTAAATTTTAATTTTATTTGTTTATTCTGAATTCTGAAATTACTGTATATGCCGATATATAAGGTGGACAATTAATTTAAAAGAAAACGAACTATGCAAATATTACACTATATTCAATGCACTGAAGCTCGATATCAACAGATATGGGGCTTGGATGAGTTGCAGTGAGTAGTAGTCCTTTAAACCCTTGTAAACCATTTCTTATAGTCTTTGCATATACAGTATTTTTTGTGTTGATCAATTACTCATTTATTGGTAATATTTCATCTTTATTTCTTACACTAGTGTACATGTGCCATAAAAAATAACGACATATATAAAATTAATATCTTGTTAAGTCCTTATTTGAAATTTTCAGCAATCTAGCTCCATTGGTGAGGCCTGTATGCATGATACATACATAGCCAGCCGGACCGACTTGAAAACTGAAGAAACTCATTTTGATGGTTTTGGTTTCTAATTAGTAGAATTTAAATCTTTGGCTAATTTATAGTATTCAGGACCAGCATTATTCTGTTCCGGATATAATAGCTTTTTGACCATAGAAGTTGATCAGGGTCAGTGGATTCTGAGAAACAGTTTAACCATATCTATTTAGCATACCTGTCAGTGACCATAAAAGTCCACCAGAGCCAGTAATCATGATTTGTAAACTATACACACATCTTGAGATTAAGTGAAACTGATAAGGATTTGGAGTTGGGTGGGAGGATACCAATAGAGGAATTTAATACTGAGTAGTAACATTTTAAACTGTCTGCCTTTTGTACTTGGTGACACAGCGCCGGAATGTCAACTCTTAATGTTTTAGGCGACAGCAGGATTAATATTTGTTGGGATTGAAAGATTCAAAAATTAAATATTTGGGAAATAATTTAAGTTACTTATGGTCCCTTTATTTTTATATAAAGTAGATGAATCCCATTTATTAGAAACTGTCAACCATAGGTTTCTTCAGTTTTTCAAGTTGGTCTGGCTGGCTATGTATGTATGACGCTTACAGGCCACACCAATGGAGCTAGTGCTGAAAATTTCAACATTTACTACTTATTATGTCTACAAAAAAATGTTTTTTTTGTTTTGTCCCTCCCTCCCCAAGGTTTTTAGTGGGGGGTTCAATTTACAATATAAGTTCATGCTGAATTGATCCCTAGTTTATGCCCACTTGTTTTTTGAAAATTCACTTTTTAGCAATCCAACAAAAGGTAAAGCAAGTAACTTATTCATTGATCACCCCCAACACGGCATGCTGCCAAAAGATGTTGGTCACATGACGGTTTCTATTGAGTGACTAAGCAGATCTGTATATTTTTGTATTTATAATTTCTTGTACAATTTAAAAAGTAAAGTGACCTGTGTGTGTGTGTGTGTGTGTGTGTTGTATAAAATTGTTTGATGCAGTGGAAAATCTTTCTTGGTCTTTCTACCAATTGTGCTCAGCCTTTTAGTTTGCAGTTACAAAGAGCTCAATTATTTTGAGATTAAAGATTTATTATGCGTATAAATTTGACCGGTACCGATCATAATCTTGAAAGACAATCCTGAACGCCATAATCCCAAATGTTGAAATTCAAAAAGATGAGAATTATTAAGTGCTAAAATCCTGAAAACCACAATCTCCAAAGATCAAATTCCTGAAAGTCGAAATTTTGAAAAAAGGCTAAATAATAGAGGTAGGTGCCCTGATCATTTATAAAAACACTTTTTCTTTCCAGCAGTATATTTATTCAAGCATAAGCTTGTTAATTATCTGGTGGTGACAGCTCGTACGATCAATGAAAATATAACTCTTCCATTTTTTGGTTGTTTTTGGTCATCCATACAATCAAATAGGGGAAACATTATATTTTTAAAAAAAATGTAAACACAAATTTCAAAAACGATTAACTCCATTTCTACATCATGGGAGAAAATCATTTTTATATTTGATTTCGACTCCAATTCTTTCAAATGGTGTAAATTTTATGAAAATTGATTAAACCATTGTGTGATTGAATAGTTTTATATTTTCGGAATTTTGACCTTTTCAGGACTGTGATATTTCAGGATTTCAACCTTTTTAGGGATTCTAATCTTTTTGGATTTTAACATTCAGGATTATGGCATTTTTAGGATTGTTTCTTTCGGGATTATGACCCAAACCCAAATTTGTCATGAAGGTCATTTAAAATTGACGACATCATCAAAACCTAAGCAATTTTAACCTTTTTAGAATGTTTCAATTAAAAATTTTCATCATTTTTAGTTGTTGGGAGCCTAGAAACTATATCTGGTTTCGAAATGTTATAAAAAGATTGAATCTGCCTTTTCAAGAAGCCCAGGGCATACACAATATTACTTCTTGTAGAATTCTATTGATTTCCTTCTTACAGAAGATTGCATAAATTCTTGAAGCAGAACCTTTCCAAGGTAACTATAGAAAAATTGATATTTGTGTATACATAAACTTAGGTTTGTAGATATAAAAAGATATATCTTTATGCATCTGTACATTCATAAACATAAATTGTATTTGCTTTATATACCAAATACCATATTTCCTGCCGTATAAGGTAGACTTTTACCCCCCAAAAACTCCGCCAAAAATCACTCTGCATCTCCTGAGATTGCAGGGATCATTATGGATTTTGAGCAGGGGGGAATCAAAATTAACTTACTAGTTAGGTAACTCTTCCATATAGCAATATGAGTTGAATTTTTTAATCTCCTTAAAGAATTCTGAACAAGATTTTAGAAGGATAGAAACAAAAACTCTGCATCTCATACCTTGATATTTGGGTTTGGGTAGAGCTTACCAATACTAGACTAAAACCTAAATGTCCCTGTTTGACACACTAGTCCTCTGATGACCCCAGAATGAAATATAAATAATTATGCCTTGATTACAAGTCAAAATAATGTTAAAACATTAAAAAAGCTATATATATTAGTAGACGAATATTTATTGGTTCATTACAACCTGTACAGTTGGTTAATGAACCAATAAATATTCGTCTACAATATTCGCTCTACTAACGTATTGAGCCTCCTCCGGTTGATATTGTAGATACAAAACCACCATTGTTGTTTGGGTAGTAAAACCTTACACAAACGAAACGTGGCATCATCAACAACGTTGCTTGGATGTGAATTTTCAGTGGTAAACAGTTATATTAATAAACCTTTGCCGAAATGGTTAAAATGTCCAGCTCAAGAATACTGTAGTTGTTATTCTTTGAGTAAAAACCTTGGCAAATTTGTTAAGGTAATGTATAGTTTTATGCTAATAATCAGCTAATGGCAGTAAAGTAGAGGCAGAACATAACGGAATTCAGTGAATGTTACTACTGTTATTATACTGCCAGATGTTATAGTATAATTTTATGTTACATATGGGGGATGCTACTGATACACTTAGGCCTGCGGTAGCCTAGGATTGAACTGCTAACTTTTAAACCGCCTAATCATGGATCAACATCAAAAACCAACATACCGGGTAATTCAAGTATCGGTATAAACCAGGAGTTGACAACCCACGGCCCGCAGGCTACATCCGGCACGCAAAGGGATTTCTACTGGGAGGATATGCTTACTTTTAATATTTTAAAGTTTCTTCATGTCTTTTTAATAGATTCAAATGATACCATGATTGAAATAAATCGTGACTAAATTGAGTTCCTTGATTACTAATTGGCATCCTTGGTTAAGCGCAAATGATTTTCTAGCATGCGTTATTCATTGATTTGAGGCAAAATATTAGATGTATTTAAATGGATAATTTCCATATTTCCCGCTTTTTATGGTATTTATCTGGCCTACTGCCCACTCATTAATATACAACCTGGCCCGCAGAGGCGAAAAGGTTGCCGACCCCTGGTATAAACCATACTCAGGTTATGAGGTTCCATGAGTGATAGATGTATAGGCCTCTACTGCTTTGACAATACTGTAGTTTGTGAGCTAGCCTATAAATCCCCAGGCAAGCTAGCCAAAGCAGGTTAGCTATGAGTGCAGATAAACCAGTATTTGTTTTGCTCAAGTGGTTCAGTAGAAGAATATTCAGTAGCCTACAATCTTGGACCAAAACCCTATTGAGGGAAGGGCTATGAAATTTATGGAAATTGTGGGGGTTTTAGTTTTTTCCTAAATATTCCTTGCCAAATTATAGGTGTGTTATATGTCGGTGCATGTTATATGGCAGGTAATCCGGTATATTTGAATTAATATTTCATGATTAGTTTCATTCTCAGTATACAGAGGTACACACATATACTTGAGCTTACAAGCTGAACTATCTATATTATGTACAGGAGTCTGTTTGATCCATATAAATGTTGGGGTTAAAAAAGATTTCTCACCTCTCATGTCCTCTATGCTCTCATTTTTCATTTATATTAATTATTAGTTATGTTATGTTAGAAGCAGTTGTTCTTGTTTGGTTATAAAAGTTAAGCAATACTGAGCCTTATTTGGATTAGAAACCTTTTAAAAATACTTGGGACTTGATATCATAAACAAATTCTGATCAGCCAATTCCAAGCTGAAATATTGAGTAGGAATAGTTTCTTGTATTAAAAACATATATAAGAGAGATTATCATAGCTTGCAAGTAAAAGTGGTTACTGTTTTAAACTTTATACCATCACCATCTTGCATGACTAACACAAGCATTGTTCCTGTTATTCACATCTGATAGCAACTTTGCAAGAAATTAGATCTGAACTTTCTACTATACAAATAGTCTCTCTTAGTAGGATTGGTGTTTAGTGAGTAATTTAAAATCTTTTAATACCTTTGCAAGTATTTTATCTAGAATAAATGCGGTAGTGTTTTACATATAATTTGAGGTGTGGCAACTGGTTTGCCTAGAGCAGTGGTTCCCAACCAGGGGGGAATTGGGTAGTCCAAGGGGGGAAATAAGGCTATTAAGTTAAAATAAAAGTCCAGTCTAGAGATAAGGTTTTCTGCACTTCTATCTATGAAGTCGAAAACTCAAAATAAGCTCCAAACTGAGAATGATTTAAGATGTGCTCTCTCACAGACCCACAAATTGAAGAACTAATAGCAAAAAAACAAGAACAGAGATCACATTGATATGTATATCATCAGTTATGATAGCTGAATTTTTATTTTCTTGTAATAAATTGGAATTTCAAATGATGTGTTCCTAATTATTTTTGCTTGCTTTCTTTGAGTAACAAATACACAGCAGCAGCTGTACAATTATAATATTGAACTAATTCTTAGTATGAAGCTATCTAATTATACGTAAAATAAAGTTATTATTTGCAATTATTCTTTGTAACTTAATAAATGGAAGTTGAGAGGGATACTAGTAATCTTATTGACAAAAGTGAGGAATGACGAAAGTTTTGGGAACCACTGGTCTAGAGGAAAGACAAGTGATATCATTTCCTACATGAATAGATTCAGGCTGAAGTGGTAATGTCTTTGTCTAATGCATTAAGGTAACTCTTTGATCCTCTTATGTCGTGGAGTGTATAGAGTTGTCTTTTCTTGATTGCTCAACAAATATTGATTAAATTTACACTTGAAATATTTTGAAATTGTATTTAAGTATTGTATTGACTGAATATCTTTGATTTTTCAAAAAGACAAAAGCTTTCTAATGGTAATTTTGAAGATTTTTTTTAAAGGATTTTTTAGGAATTTAAATAAATTGATTTGTGAAAGTTTAGTTTTATTCAAATGTTTAACACATGATTGTACTTTATCGCTTTTTGAAATGAGGTATCAGCATCAAGTTCTTTCATTATCCATAAGGATCAAACAATAGTTTTAAGCTTAGAAGTGGTTATATAAACTTGAATTTGTTTTATACATTTTTCCCGAAGTAGTCATTATTAATATATATACTGATTATATTATTTAATATAATTTGCATTTAATATCCATCAGATATTTCTTTTGCATATCATTATTTCTTGATAATAAACTGTCACCTGATAAAGATTGGCTGATTGCCAATCCAAATTTTTACAACTCTTAAAGGTATGTTCTGACCAAATAACAATGTCTGGTAAAGATCTACATCTGTTAACCAAGTCGAAAAAAAAAATAGAAAATTTTTTTTTAGCCAGTGGCTTTTGTTGCTTTTAATCCATTAGACCATAGCAATCTTCCTGGGAATTTTTATTTTTCAGGAGGGTGTTTCTATTTACAATTTAACTTTATCGTAAACGGGACTGTTACTTTCTGTCCGTTATATGGAAGTGAGGCTTCGAAGTATTCTATTACTTCCCTTGTAAGGCTTGTTTGATATTTTAATGAAAGCACAGAAAAATCATTAAAATATCAAAGAAACCTAGTTAACAACCTTCACAAGGGAAGTAACATGCTTCGAAGCCTCACTTCCATAGAACAAACTGAAAGTAATGGTCCCGTTTACCATACAGCTAAATTGTAAATAAAACCCCCCTCATAAAACCTTAAAAAACATTTTTTCTAAAAACTAACTACTTCTAGGAAGATTGGTAGGGTCTATCGAATTAAAAGCACCACAAATTACTGGCGAAAAAAAAATTGTTTCTATTTTTTTCGACTTGGTTAATGGATGTAGATCTTTACCCAATGTCTGAACTCCTCTTCAATTTACTACAGACTCTGTGAAAACTTTTTACAAACTAAGGAAGAAAGTTTTCACAAATCTTGCTTTATTAATTTTAACTGTAAATGTTGTACACCACACGAACAGTCGTATATATGATATGTATGGGTGTGGCTCTCTGGGGTTGTAACAGCTTGTTTTGTTTGTATGCTTGGTTATTTTCAGCGTTGTACATATGTGGAAATGTCACATGAAATTGGATTACAAAGAAATATCAACCCATGATAAATGTATATAATATATATCTCATAAAACCAAGTGCACTATTGCTGCTTGGACAAGCATTTTTATTGCCTGCTAGAAGATCTGGGGAAAAAATATATACAACATTGCACAGGCATAATTGAAGAAATGAAACATAAAAATATTGTGGGTTTTTTTTTCCGACCGCACTCATAGCATTTGCAAGTATTTTTGTTTATCTGATTGATCCCATGAGAAAAGCATACTTCTCTCGTTCCGGTTCACTGGCTTGTAAAAAGGCAATAAAAAGACAGTCTTGTTTTCAATAAAATCATTATTCTCTAGCTCTAATATTATTATTCTTTGTCACACAAATAAAACTTAATCAATGCAAAGGGAAATTATGCTTAGTGTGATTATATTTAGTATAGATGTCAAGAAGGCCAAAACATTTTAGTTGGT
Source organism: Architeuthis dux (assembly GCA_006491835.1). NCBI lineage: Eukaryota > Metazoa > Mollusca > Cephalopoda > Oegopsida > Architeuthidae > Architeuthis > Architeuthis dux. The sequence goes on along the minus strand of VCCN01003057.1, from coordinate 1,029,978 downwards.
GGCAGCTATTTAAAAAAACTTTTTTTTATTATTAAATATTTATGCTTCAGTCAATAATATTAGGTATTACATTTAAATAGCTTAATAACCGTTACAGTGTGAGGTGGCTGCAGGCCTGTTGCCAGGGTACAGCGAGTAGGGGGTGCCATCCATTAAGTTCCGGGGGCCGCGAGTAGAATTGCTCATTGTTGCTTAAATAGCTCTAAATTCGTTTTAAAAAATGCTAAAAATGGCCAAAACACACCAAAAAAGATACAAAAAAAAATGGTCAAAAACATGCCAAAAATGGCCAAAATGTTTAAGCATGTCTGCGCTAATTTGCTCTTCTGAAACAAAAAATGGCTGAGTGTATGATGAAAGAAGGTGAAGCAGTTTCAAAAATGGTTTGTTGTAAAAATTAGCACAAAAATTAATCACATCACATTCACGGGGGGGGGTATTTCCAGGAGGGGCCAGGACCCCCCTTTGGCGACATACCTGGGTGACTGAGTGGATGATGGCATGTAAAATGGGATTGGCGAACACTATTGCTCTTGGGAACGGCATGTATCTATCTCTTATCAACCAAAACTGTCAAAATAGGTTTCTTCAGTTTTCAAGTTGGTCTGACTAGCTATGTATGTATCATGCATACAGGCTGCACCAATGGAGCTAGAGGCTGGAATTTTCAACATCTACTCCTTATTATGTCTAAAAAAAATTTTTTCTTTTTTAAAAAAATTCCCCCCTTAAATAGGTTTTTAGTGGGGGGGGGGGGTTCAATTTGCTATGTAAGTCTTTGCTAAATTGATCCCTTAATTTTTGTCCAGCATTCACATTTCCCTTTTGGAAATTCAGACTTTTTTGTGATCACTACCCAACAAAAAGTGAGAAGTAACTCGTTCATTGATCACCCCTTTTTCCAATTTTGTAATTGATCACCCCTAACATGGCATGCTGGTAAAAGACGTTGGTCACATGACAGTTTCTATTGAGTGACTAACCAGACCTGTCTTTTTTTTCTTTTTTAAATTCTTATATTTAGAGACCCCCAATGTGTCACTTCATTACAAGTGTATTGGAAATGGGTTTCTTGACTAAGAATAAGAAAAGAATTAAGAACAAAAAAAAGTATATTTGTTACTATAATTATTTGAGATTGGTCCATTTGGTAGAGCTGGTTTATAGAAATGTTTTATTCACTTCATACCTTTTTAAAATGAGCCAATGAACAAATTGACTTATTGAAAATATTTATTCAGGGAATATTCCTCTTTGTCTCCTCAATTGTCATAATGCAAAATTCTCTTTCCAAAATTGGATACAGTTGTAAAAATAGTGAAAACAAATAAATTTGAATTCTTTTTAGAATCCACAGGAATATTGTATTAACCTAAGTGTTTATATTTTAACATTTTAGAATTTATATTTTTGTCAATTTTGCTAGTACTGTACTAACTGCTTGAAAAAGACCATTTCACCCTTGTCTATAACCAATTTTAATTCTCTGAACTGAACTATTAATGAATACCCCATACCAAGTTTTTTAAGATGTTGTAGCTCGTAGTTCAGCACTCTATCATGGAACTAGAATTTCAAGATCTGTTGATTTAATTAGGTATGAAACTACAATCTGTGATGACTTGTTTTTGCTTAGGTACTAAATTGGCGAGGCTTGTAGAGAAAACTTATGGTTTTTATACTGCAGTTGAAGGAGATACTTTAGCTTTGGATGTTAACTACTAGTAACACACAATGACACAATAGCATAGATGCCAATGTGTATGTTAAAGTGTGTACATCATGGCTGTAAAATATACTAAATCCACCTCAACATCAACCATTGTTGTTGGATCATTGAAGGTATCCCAGGACTGAAAGATCTTGATCTGATCTTGAAAGAATTTTTTTAAAAAACAACATTTCTTAAACATCTATTGTACTTTATTTTTCTGATTTTTCTTTTCTAGTTTCCACCCCTTTTTTCTCCTGGTCTTTGCCTCCTCAAAGGAATCTTTAGCATTCTGATTTAATGAACTGTTTCACCTTGGTTTGGTATTCTGGATATAACATTGACTGTGTAGATATCTGTTCTTTTGTTAAAACTGGTGAAGAGTATTAGGGAAAGAGAGGGAGGACTCTGTTGACTGGTCTTTTTAGAAAGTCAAGTCTTAGTCTCTCACTAATGATAGTGTGTGAGAGATTGGCACCCCTGCAGGTGTGGAGTAGTTTATATTCACCCATCATTGTTTTGTTCTTTCTATTGAAAACTCTCTCCACTACTTGGCTCACAGATTAAAGAAGCAACCTCAATGTTTTTTCTCCTTTCTTTCATTTCACCCTTTCTTCTTGCAGGTGCCGGCTATTTTCAACTTTCTCTCTTAAGTCACTGAGTCACTCCTTTATAGCTTTTTTATCACAATTTTCTTCAACCTCATATATATTACACACACATACATACATACATACATACATACATACATACATACATACATGCGTATACATTCACAAAATTTTATTTTTCTAAATGTTTACTTTCTTTTTGTAATTGTCATGAATATTTAGGAGAAAAGAAACTTTCTCTGAATGAAAAATATTGAAAATTATTTTCAATTTCAGTGTTCTAGACATTATAAAATATTATAATACTGAAACTTCAAAATTTAAAAAAAAACCTTAATTTTAAAATTAACATTTTTATGAATGTAATTCCATCTTGTGTGATGGTGTATGTCTTATGATGTGTATGTTATGGCTGTTTAGGCCATTTTCAACATCTTAACTTTTAACCAGAATTTCTCTAACTGTCTTAACTCTTTCCTCCCTAAGAGACAAATTTGATAAGTTCCCTGCCTGCCGGACTCCCTTCTGTAACAATGTGCCTTGTTCCCTGAAACTAATATAACAGCCTGTTGCTGGCCAAAAAATACAATACGCAGTAAATAAATTGCTATATCTCTTAATATTAAATGTACACTTACTAAATTTTCAGTGATTATTCCCAATGTATCACTTCTAAATCCGGTGAAATAAAACCAGCAAAAAGTTAATTGAAAAAAGACATTATTAATGATTGATTGGCATTGTCATGATTTAAATTTAAACGCGTTTCCTTTTTTTTATCAATATTTTTTAAAAATTTTTGTTTATTTTCAATAATATTTAATAAATTATTATCTATAAACTGCTTAGCGGTATCAGGTAATTGTGTAGCTGGTCCACGAATGTCCGTAAACTCCTCAATATTTACGTTAGGCGTGAACAGGGAACTGGAGCATTTCTTTTCATCACGCTTCCAGCCGTTGTCAGGGAGGAACAACATTTTTTAATCCCGCCTGCAGGCGTTTTCAGGGAGGAATGAGTTAAAATGTTTTTACTTACCATATTTCCCTGGTGTCGTAGATGCTATTTTTACCCCCTTCGAAATAAGTCTCATATTTACTCTGTATCCTACAGGCCAAAGGTTCCTTTTTTTTTATAAGCCTATGTTATTTTTAAAATAAAATTTCAACATATTATTAATTCAAACAGTCCTTCGGACGATTGAACTCCTTTCTATAAATGAGCTCTGCCAAATGGACTAACCTCGGATCAATGAATAAGTTACTTCTCTCGCTCTTTGTTGGGTAGTGATCACTAAAAAAGTCTGAATTTCCAAAAAGCTAATGTGAATGCTGCCGGACAGAAACTAAGGGATCAATTCAGCAAAAACATACATTGCAAAAAAAATTGTTTGTGTTAACACAACGTTTTGGCCGATTCATTCTTCAGGTGTAATATCCGAATGTGATGGGGTAAACAGAAGTTTTTAATTTCAAAGGAGGCAACGCTTATAATGTAGGATTTGGATGTTACTTTATCCTTGCCTTGTCGGGTTGGACTTCCATACCATGTCCCTGTTGAGTAGTGTCCAAAGAACTATTTGAATGTTAATGACCCTTCTCACAAACTATAGAAAATATATTAATAATTATAAGATTTAAATGATCAATTTCAAGCATTTGAAACCATTTTAACACTAATAACCCCAGGGGCTACAATTATTAATATACTTCAAAAGGTGATGTTGAAAATGGCCTAAACCGCCGTAACATGTGCATCAGAAGACATACACAAGACGGAATTACGATCATAAAAACGTTAATTTAAAAATTTTAAGGTTTTTAAAAAACATTTATAACGCCCAGAACACTGATATTGAAAATAATTTTCATTTTTATAGTTTATTGTTGATACTTCAAATGATTTTTAAAAATGAATATTGCATGTGAAAATTATTATTTTTTTCTTATTAAAGTTTTATTTTCATCTTTTATTTCATTTAAAAAAAATATTAAATTATATAAATGATCGTTGTCCAGATCCCCTCTAAATTTTAGCTATTTGGATATTGTCTGAGAAATAGAATTAATGTATGTATTGTTTTGGGCTATTAGTATTTTTCAGTTTTGATAAGTAAAATCTTCAATACAATTAAATTTAACTTTAATGTTATTCATAAATGAATAATATTCAGTGTAGCATTAAACTTTCCTCCAATTTTCTTCTACTTGTGTACTCTACTCTACCAAATCCGACACATCTAATTAATTAGATTCCAAAATTTCAATTGAGGTTTTTGTAAATTATATCATTTTTTTTCCTTCCCTGATATTTTGTTGGTTTCTTTTTGCTCTGTGTTAAAAAGTTAGAGTACATCAAAGCAAAGTATAGTTGCTTCCCATATCGCAAGACACGTTAGGCAATTATTTTTTAATAATCTATCGAGATCCAATCATTGTTTCTTGTAATTGTGTCTTTATGAGGCCAATGCCCAAGATGGACTGCCTTACAGGGCTAAAGGGCTCTAACTGATTAAAGATTAAAGTTAAGTTGATTCAAGCCTTTCCAAAGGGCATTAGTGTGAAGTGAACACAACTATCCCAGCAGGGGTTTGATTCAGTTCACTTATTCCATTCTCTGTGCCATTAACTATTAGGCCACCCACACCTTCTTTTAGAGTACATCAATCATAACTAAAAGACATTTTTCAAATATTTTTTAAAGCAGTGTTTTGAAGATTTTTATTTCTTTAAATCAATTTTTTACTCATTTTTGTTCAAGTCAAATTAATAAGTATGTAAGACCATTCATCTTAAAATGTTAAAACTTGACAGGCACGGCCTGCCATGTTGTCCAGTAGCCCTGTTGAATCTCCAATTTGACAGCAGGCCAAGAACAGAGGCTGAAATATTTTAAGACAAGTCGGGCCACACAACACTTGTAGAGTCACAGTTGTGTATTTTTGCCATATTCAATGAGAATTTTAAATGCATGTTCAAACTTTAACTAGGCAAGCCAGTGTAATAACTGTCAATGATACATGGCCACCCAACAACACAACTATAAATCCTCAATTCAGATATTTATGAGGGGAAAGTTGCCTTTTTTTTGTATTTGCTTGTATATGTAATACATGAACATACATTGAATTAATCAAGATTCTGTAAAATGATTCTCATTACATCAATTGATACTTGATTTGAAACAAAATCATGGCGTACAAATAATGGCCTTTTTATGACAAAATTTTGAAAACTGCTGGGCACTTGGTATCATTATACACTATTTGTATTGCTTGGGGCCCTTAACCCTTATTTGGCAGTTTTATTTGGTAAAGATCTACTTTTGTTAACCAAGTCGAAAAAAATAGAAACAATTCTTTTTCGCCAGTAATATTTTGTGCTTTTAATCTGTTAACAATCTTCCTGGGATTTTTTATTTTTCAGAAAAAATGTTTTTTAAGGTATTATGAGGGGTGTTCTATTTACAATGTAACTGTATGGTAAATGGGACCGTTACTTTCCGCCCATTGTATGGAAGTGAGGCTTTGAAGTATTCGGTTACTTCCCTTGTGAGGCTTCTGTGATATTGTAATGATGATTTTTCTGTGCTTTCATTAAGGTTTTTTTGTGGGGGCCACGTGGGGCACAGAAGAATCGTCATTAAAATATCAAAGAAACCTAGTTAACAACCTTTCTAAGGGAAGTAACATGCTTCAAAGCCTCACTTCCATATAACAGACTGAAAGTAATAGCCCTGTTTGTCATACAGTTACATTGTAAATAGAACCCCCCTTGTAAAACTGAAAAACATTTTTTCTAAAGACTAACAATCTTCATAGAAGTTGTTAGGGTCTAATGTATGTAAAGTACAAAAGAATACTGGCAAATAAAAATTGTTTCTATTTTTTTTTCGACTTTGTTAACAGATGTAGATCTCTACCTTTTATTTTGTTTTAGCATGCTGGATAACAATGAAATTGAAGGAAATAAACAAATAGAGAATAACAATGGACATTTTTCTACATTTGTCTTTCATTTAGTGAAATCTTTCTCTTGTTTGTTTTGGTTAAGAGCAAAGTGTACTTTTAGTTCTTATAAATTCAACTAGTAGAATGCCCAGCATGGCTCAGACTGAAAAGTAACTATAAATGGCCTAGAATTGTTGCTAATGAAGGCATAATAAAATACTATTGGATTCCCCATGAAAAGTTCTTTCATTTCAAAAATGAAGTGGCTGGCCACTACATTTATAGCAGTCTGGTGTCCAATGTGTTCTTCAAGTTAGCACATTTTAGGGGTATCTTGATTCAATACCTCTGGCTACAATGCCTGTTTGGTAGGGGAAGAACATACACACACACTTTCTCTAATATATGTTAGATATATATTAGATATATATTGATAGATAGAAATCAGATCATTGTTATTTGGTTGAGTGTGAACACCGACTACCACACCAATATTATTAAGTTGCAAATCACCCAGATTTTTTTTGATTTTTTTTTAAGTTAGAGATTTTTCTAGGTATCCCTAGAATGTGCTATTTGTGATCTGATGACTGCACTTAAAATAACCTAAAAATCGGGATGTTGAAAATGGCCTAAACAGCCGTAACATGTACATCAGAAAGTATACATCAATCCAATACACAAGGTGGAACAACGTTCATAACAAATTTTGAATTTTAAAATTTGAAGGTTTTTAAAAAAAAAATTTGAAGTTTTAGAATTTTAATATTTTATAATGTCTAGAAATTGAAAGTATTTTTCATTTTCATAGTTTGTTCTAAAAATGATGTATTACTTTTAGACTTGTTAATATTCAAGGTACACAGAGATTGCATTTTTTTTATATATATATATATAATGACAGAAGTAGTAAAAGAAAAATTGAACTTGATACTAATATAAAATTACTTATATGTAATGATTATTTTGTGAGAAAATTAAAATTCTCACTACCTTTCGCCTTGTCCTGCTGATGCTATCTCTACACTCCTTATAGTTTTTGTTGTTGTTGTTGTTGTTGTTGTTGAATCCATCTTAAACTCATTTAATATGCAGTTATTTCACTGTAAGAATGCCCATCTCCTTTCACACTAAAAAAGCAATCATTGATTCTCTTTGGGCAATGCCTAGTGATATTCTCCTCCCACCTGAGCTGACTACCTTTCATGATGGGTAACCTACTTTGCTGCTCATTTTGTAAAAAGTCTTTCTAAATAATACTAATGGCAAGAAAATTAGGTACAAAAAAAATGTCCAGATTTATTCTGAATGTGTATTTATTTATGACGTTATTCTTTGTTGATTTTATAAGCATATGAAGAAAATTAACTTTATCTGGTAAAAGATAAACTTGCTCAACATTTAGATATTTACTAAACTTTGCTTAGTACGGCACAAGGCCACAACTTGCTTACAGTACCTGATGACAGGGCTTGAAATTAACTTTGTCCTGTCAACGGTAAAAATGTGTTCGGGACGAACAAATATCTTTCCTAGGACGCCCCCGGGACAAAAGTGATTTTTGTTTTGTTTTTTTTTAAAAGATCACTTCCGTCCTGGAGGCGTCAGGAAAGTTTTTTTATTTGGTGAGGATTGTTTTTCGGGATGGTTTACATTTCCTTCGGGACGGCTAAAATTGTTTTTCGGGATGGTTCCAGGACGGTTCCAGGACAGTAGTGAATAAAGTTAGTCTGGTGCCCTGTCTGTTGATACTACTAAGTGGTTACCCATCTAAGAAGAACTTGTCCAAAGTTGAGGTGATTCCTTTGAATTTTTTAAGTATTACCAGTTGAGCAATGATACTTCAAATTAGTTCATGCATTCAGAAAGTGTCTCTTGTTCTGGTTAGTAAATAGAGCAAAAACACTGGATATATACTGTACTTGATATATTATGCAACCCTATTATGCTACCAACAACACTGGTTTATTGCTGGGTTTAGGTTATTCATGTGTTCTGACATTTATATGTATCCAGGCTTTGCCCAGCTCTTACTGTTCATAGTATAAACCTGCACACATACTCCCCTCAATGAATAGGGAAAATGTTTTATTTGTGTTTTGAACCCCCCTCCCCCATAGGCTTTTAGAGGGGGGGGTTCAATATGTAATGTAAGTTTATGCTAAATTGGTCACTAGTTTGTATTTTTTGAAAATTCAGAGCTTTTTTTTTTTTTTTTTTTTTTTTTTTTTTTAGTGATTACAGCCCAACAAAAGTAACTAATCATTGATCACCCCTTTTTCAAATCTTTTAATTGATCACTCCCAACACAGCATATATGGGTGGCGGTGATTCATAATTTCCCTTGGAATGCTAGTTATAACTCTTTTGGAGGAAAAGCTTTTATTTATTAGAAACAAAGTTGGTCAAAGGTTGACCCTGTCTTGATCTTGGTCAAATCTTTCAATACCTATATATCTTGGAATCACCCTATTAGTATACTTGTAAAATCTGTGACAGAAAACATAGCTGTGGTCAGTAAAATGTTTGTTTATACCCGATTGGTATTGTGACATCTGCAAGAATTATATTTGCACCACATTTTACTTTAGTTTTCCTGTCACTAAGATATGCTGATAAGCCTCACAAATCCTGCACCTGGGATGTGATCTTATCGCCATCAGTTTTTTGCTCTCAGGCAGCCATACAGTTCTAAATTCTTGTAAAATTGGCAATGCTTAAGTGATATAGATCAGTGGTTACCAACCTGGGTTCGCAAAAGATTTCTTGTGGTTCATGAAAAAAGGGGTTTGTCAGTAAGATTTGACCAAGAAGCTTAATCAAAATTGTTAATATTAGGTAAAACATTAATATCGCATAAAACATTTTGGTTTTGACAAAAATTTCATTTTGTGAGCATTGTTGAACCATTTCTGCTCTCCGGAGATTGTTAGATATTGTTTATATTAACTTTCATTATTAATTTACAGCGGGCTATTTTTATGAATTTGTATAGTTTTTAATAAAGGAAAATGAAAAGATGTATATTCTTTCTATTATCAAGTTTAAGGGTTCTTTCAAAGTGTCTCAGTAATATTTGGGGTTTGTATAGTGAAAAAAAGGTTGGAGACCACCGTAATAGATATCACCCATTTTCAAGTTTATTTTGAATATCAAAGTATGTGTCAGCCTAGTGGATGGAATATCAGAGTTAAAAGGGGGAAAATGCCTGCCATTAATGTTATTTTCTGTAGATGTCCATGTGGAAAAATTGAATCTAAACACATGACCATATGATTAGAAAATAATAAAAATTAAACTAACTTAGATCAAATCCAACATGTGGTAAAAACTGCCTTGAAGCTGAAAATTCTGTTTTGTCAACAACTAGATGTCATGATAACAATAAAGATGGTTACGTAACATTTATGGTCATTGTATCTGATTCATTTCATTCAGATGCTGGTAAGGAACATATCAGTTTGTAACAAAAGTTCCATCCAATGTTTGAATTTATTTGGTATAATCAGAGTTGCCAGTTATGTCCAATTTGGACATCATGTCCCTTTTTCGCCCTATATGTCCGATTAAAAATTTTAAGAATCGAATATCCAAAATTGTCCGATTTAAGGCCCCACTCAGTGTTGCCAACTTTGATATTTTATATCTAAATTTAGAAATTGTTTTTAGATATCGGATATCGGTTCTAGCCACTTTTAGCTATTTATTTTCATTATTGTATTAATAATCTAGCTACTTTAGCCATCAATTTTTTCTGTCAACATTTGACTGATTTAGAGCAGGGTTGACCAAATTTGTCCGAATTTTGGAACACTCGTGTCCGCTTTTGAGAACTAATCTGGTAACCCTGGGTATAGTGGTGATTAAACATATACTTAATCATTAATATACTCTACTTCACTTTTGATAAGCTTATTCCAATTATCAACAAGTTTTTTGATACAAGATTTGTAAAATTCCTTTGATTTTGACCTGAAATAAGAGACTGATTTTCATTCTATTCACTAAAATTGAGTCTTTGTCCATGAAAATGGTTTTGCAAACTTCTAAACAAATGATAGTCAGTTGGAGCAAGGTCAGGAGAGTATGGTGGATGAATAATTTTTTCCACACAATGTGTGAGGACGTGCATTATCTTGATGAAGTATGACCCCTTTTCTGTTCACTTTTCCAACATATTCTTGTATTTTTACTTTTTAGTTTAGTTTAAAATTCAGGACGTATTAAGTATAAACAAGAAAATGCTGAGCAGCAGAAGAAAAAAATTTTTTCCCGGTTGATTGAACTCCTTCTTGTTTGTGTTGATAACACATTTCGGCTGATCCATTCTTCGGCCTTCTTTAGGTGTACTATCGAATGTGATGGTAAACAGAAGTTTTTCTCCAATGGAAGCAACGCTTATAACGTAGGATTTGGTGTTTTTCTTTCCTTACCTTGTCAGGCCTGGATTTCCATACCATATCTCTGTTGAGTAGCGGAAGCCACATCAGGTTGAACCCCGCACTTGTCTGACTTATACATACTGTTGATGTATGCTGCCTTTCTGATTTTTCTGTTTTCAACAGTGTTCCGTGTCAATCACATTCGGATAGTACAACTGAAGAAGGCCAAAGATGTATCGGCCGAAACATTGTGTTAACAACAAGGAGTTCAATTGTCTGAAAAACTATTTGAATATTAATGACCCTTCTCAAAACTATAGACAATATTTTTTATACTTGAATATACTTGAAATAGGCTTTTTTTTGACAGCAGTTAATTGTGTCATTAAGCCAGCTTCAGTGTAGTTGGGCTGGATTTAAACTAATAAGAAAAATGGTAGTTAAATTTGGTATGTCCAATATCAGAATAAAGATTATTTAAAAAAATATTGATATTCTCGGATGTGACTGTCTTTTCACTTACTTGAATATTGCTGTCATTTTTTGGCAGAAGGGTAAACTAGTTTGGAAAAGAAATGCCATTGCTTTGTGCTCTTCTTCAAAGAAACCTCAATGTTTTAAAGGTGATAAGATGTAAAGAGTCAAATGTGTAAGGTGAGTAACAGAAAGCAAATTTAGATTATTGTATAATGTCAGTATTTATATCTTTTGTTCTGGGAGGTGGGTACCTTTCTTTATTTATATGTGATCTTAATCCTCAGGTGTGTTCATTTATCAGTTTGAAATTGAAGCCACCTACTTTCTGCTCCAAAGAATTAGAATAAAAGAATATCAAATTTTGATTTCATGTGTTTTCATAAAATAGGTGTATCTGCAGTCATGAAAATGTCCACTTTGTTGTCTTGTGCTTTTTCTATAGGCTATTGTCCCTCTGGATTGCGTGAAGCCTATGAAGTGGAAATAGCTGTAACGATGAATTTTATTGAGTAGATTTTATTTGATTTACAGTATTGTTTAATGGATGAGATTAATGGTATTTAGCACATCTAAGAATAATTTTTAGGTCACTAAGATAATAGACTCAGAACAAAAAGTGATCCGTGTAGAAACTCAATTAATTTGGTATATAACTGGTATCAGCAAAACTATTACATTGTTGTATTAAATTAGCTACAAAAATGTTAGTATGCATTTTTGAATTTAACCTCTGATAAAGGAAGAAATGAGGTATGGGTGGCATAACGGTTAGCGGCACGGAAAATAGAATTGGCGAACCAAATTCAAACTCCAGCTGAGATAGTTTGCGTTCAGTTCACACTAATGCCCTT
>VCCN01003057.1:996237-1017851 GCA_006491835.1 Architeuthis dux | reverse complement strand
CGTTGTGAGAGGCTGGCAATGGACAGTAGGGAATAAGTTCTGGAAATTTATGGTTAACGGGGCCTTGGTGTCTGTTGTAGTTGATAACCTTCTGGGTATTTTGAACTAAACCCTTTATTTAATACATGGTGGTAGATTGTTCTCATTCATTATATGATGTATCAGTTAATTCATCCTAGTTACGACCCTGTCGGCTGGGGCCTAGAATACGCCAACTGCATCCCCTGCAGAGTGGTAGGACCTCCCCCACCAACCATGGGCCACCTGTTCTTTCACCAAAGTCGCAAGACTCTATTTAAAAAAAAAATTTTTAAACTGATTTCAACATTAAATGACCCAACTGCTAAACAAATCAATCGATCAATGCTAGTTAATTCGTCCTTGTGACATCGCTTGTCTGCATCTTCCACTGAACCAGAGTATATGACTTTTTTTGCACTACCTGACCCAGGGATTGAACTCACAGCTGCCAGGTTACTAGACACCTGAAGAAAGCCGGAGGGTACAACAGACGAAACATTGTGACTATAATATCCAAAATGAGGACACTAGTCAGAATAAATAAGTATAATAATGATAATTTCCCATCTCTGAAATTCAGACAAAACCCTCACATACTTGTATGCCAGTTTTAACAGGTGAAATTTGTAAGGCTGGTGCTGCAGGTGTGTCAGTTAGTAATTTATTCCAAGAGTGAAAAGCTTGTTACATAAATTTTGCAGGATGAGCCTATTTTATACATGATAATATTAGTGCAAATTTTAGGATTCTCTTTCCTGTTTCATTCAAGCAAGATTTTGATTTTGAACCAACACATGAATATGCAATCATTTGTAACCCCATCTGTTTAAATTCCTGTGATTTTCTTCTAATTTGTACAAATAATGTAAAATTGGTTACTGACACACAAAAATGATTCATATATCATGAAATAGATATTCCAGTCCACATTAAATATAGCAATGGTATTCAAATGGTTCTTCGGACGATTGGACCCCTTCTTGTTTGTGTAGTATGCACAATTTTTCAGCCGATCCATTTTTCGGCCTTCTTCAGGTATACAATCCGAGTTATATTTCTAAAGGGGGGGGGCAATCCTTATAGCGCAGGGCCTGGGTGTCTCTGTGTCTTTGTCTTGTTGGGTTTAGGTCTGTTGAGAAGTGGAAACCTCATCAGGTTGAACTCTGTGCTATAAAGGTTACCTCCTTTAAAACTATCACACTCGGATTTTACACCTGAAGAATGGATCGGCTGAAACAGTGTTTACAATACAAATAACAAGGAATTCAATCGTCCGAAGAACCAATTAAATATTACTGACCCTTCTCAAAACTATAGAAAATATCCATAGCAAAGGTAGTCGCATCACTTACACTTCAACTAATAAAAAGAGTTAAATTGGGTGGGATCATTTAAAACTTATTTACCCTGACTATAAAAGTTAATGAATTATTCTGCTTAATTTGTGTTTTAGACTGCCCCTTATGTACAAGAGGTTAATTGACATCATTGTCCTCCATGTCCGCTTGAAGCATGTACTGTTACTGTACACACAGGTAGGGGAAGTAACTGAATGAAACTATATGAATAATATTTGGAGAGAGTAAAAATCAATATTCTTATGAACATTTAGATGAAAACACTTTCCTGATGTCAGCCTTCAGATGTTAGGAAATACTGAACATCTCTTCTGTGTCTGCATCCCAGAATCAAGTGTTAATATGCTCACTTCAGCTATCAGTGTTAAGACAAGCAGATGTTGACTGCATTGGCTTAATCATATATTAAGATTACCAAGTGAAGGTTGTTTTAAGATGAACCATATCAGAGAAACAATATAAGAAAAAAAAGGTTAAAATATATGCTTGATAAAGCACAGCTGTTGAAATAAGGAACATTTTTGGTGTGTTCCAGAAGCCTTGGATAGATATAGAAAAGACTGATTGCTAAGAAATTATAGTCTTTCTAATGACAAAGACTGATTGCAATGTGTTTTAGGTATGAAAGAATTGCCTAAGTTTTGAATGACTTCTCTTTAATTCTGTCTTGATTGGGACTTGTTATTTTAATTAATTTAATAAGTATCCTCACGTTTTTTCTTGAAGAAATGTTAAATATTTTATTTTGTATACTTCTTTTTAATGGAATTAGTCTTCAAACCATGGAGCTTTCATAGGGTGATATAATAATTTGGCAAAGTAGGACGACTTAAATGTCAAAAATGGATCAGATCATAATGTTTGTTTTGTTTAATCACAATTTCACGGCAGTGTTATTGTTTACACATTGTGATTTTAAAAAAAAAAAAAATACTAAAAATTAAAATGAAGGTAAATAAGTCAAAAATTAATAAATGTTTTTTTTACTAAAACTCAAGCAGTCATTGCTGTGCAAGCTTAGTAAGAAAATAAAAAAAATGTTAGCTTCTTTAGCAGTGATCGGTCAAATCAGTCCTTATGATGTGATCCATTTTTGACGGTTGTCCTACTTTGCCAATGATTTTTTTAAAAGGTCTTTCTTGTTTGCAATTTGCTAAATTTTGACCTGAATACATTGCTCATATGCAACTATAATCACGACTCGTATTTATTTATTTTAATAAAACTCTCTCCTACTTCTCTCTCTTGCGTGTGTGTGTGTGTGTGTGCTTACCCAGTACCCTTCATTAATGCATGTTTTGTTAAAGCCATAGACAAGGAATGTTTTTTAATTAACCTTTGCTTACATACCAGAGAATGCATCTCTGGATTTTTGGTAACGTTTAGGATCTAGCTTTCGAGCATTCTCCTGGCCATAATCAAGTTCAGAGCTCTTCAAATTTGAGGACAAAAAATAATGGATATTAGTCCTTTTGAAATTTGCCATTGTAGCATTTGTGCATTATGGTGATGCAGCGCATGAGGCAACATACAAGTGAAATTCTCCACTGGGTAGAACATGTATCAGTTGTTAAATACATTCAATATCTCACTGTCCAAACTGAATATCTTATCAATTTTATTTTTTATTTTATTTTATAAAGTCTTCAAGAGTCTGAAGCCTCTTTTTGCAATCAATGTTGTATAGTATGTGTATTATTAATGAGTATTTGGCATTTGAAACACCAGTGACTAACAGTCTGTATTCATTAATATGAGCAAGAATGGCACTTTGATCATGTACAGAGAAACCTTGATTATATCAATTATCTGAACAAAATATGCCCTGCCCGTCTCGTTTGGATAATCAAGGTTTCTCTGTATAGTGTGAGTGTATGTATATCAATCTTAAAACAGATTTTATGAACCATATATACAATTTAACTTTTTAGTTTACATCTTAATTACATTTTCTTTTATAATGAGCAAAATAATTTTGAAATATACTTCCATAAATAAATGTAAACACACAGTGTGTGTTATTAGAAACTGTTACATTCCTTATTCAAATTCTTTTTCCTCAAATATAACTTAGTTTATTTTTTATTTAACAAATTCTATGGGTTATTTGTAACTATTTGATATTAACCTGATTCTGTAATGCTTTTATTAGTTTCTGGTGACGGTCTCTTGGCACTCATCTTTTCTCTAGGTCGATAAAGTGTTAGTACTATATATGCTGGTATATATGACACATTTAATTTAGAAAAAAAGCTATGCAATTATTACACTTCGTCCAATGCTCTGGTATTATGACTAGGGAGCTGTCTACCAAAGCTTGATATGGACAGTTATGGGGCTAGGAGTTGCAATTAAAGGTAGTCCTCCAAATACCCATGTAAACCATTCATCTAATGGTTTGGTATATACAGTATTTTCAAGTAGTCATATAAGTAAGTACTGATCAGCCTTGAAGTTGTTTAACATTGGTGATCAGACAAGAATCAATTATTTTCTATAGTTTTGAGAAGGGTCATTAACATTCAGATAGTTCTTCAGACGATTGAACTCCCTCTTGTTGTTTGTGTTGTTAACACAACATTTTGTCCGATCCATTCTTCGGCCTTCTTCAGGTGAACTATCCGAATGTGATGGAGAAAAACTTCTATTTACCACCAATTGAAGTAATGCTTATAACGTAGGATTCAGGTGTTTTTCTTTCATTACCTTGTCAGGCCTGGATTTCCATACCTTGTCCCTGATAAGTAGCTGAAGCCACATCAGGTTGAACTCTGCACTTGTCTGACTTATTTTCTATATTTTTGAGAAGGGTCATTAACATTCAAATAGTTGTTTGGACGATTGAACTCCTTGTTGTCTGTGTTATTAACATGACGTTTCAGCCGATCCATTCTTCGGCCTTCTTCAGGTGTAATATCCGATTGTGATCACATTTGGATATTACACCGGAAGAAGGCCGAAGAACAGATCAGCTGAAACATTGTGTTAACAACACGAACAACAAGGAGTTCAATCGTTCAAAGAACTTTTGAAAGAATCAATGTATTCAACAAAATGTGGCTATAAGCCAACAAACTTTAACTTTACTTTAAATATACAGCCTTTCTTTTCATTTTATGTCAAATTGATATCATAGATCATATATATCTGTATGAAATTTAAAAGTTAAAAAATGTCAAATTAAACCTGCAATAAAATTTTCTGCTTCTCTCCTACCCATAGCTGCATTGGTTGAGTTTTCCCCTGAAAGCACACTATCAAAGAAGTGGCAGTTGACTATTGTCAATAGGAATTATTAACCATAGGGGCCCATGTAAAGACCTTTTGTATATTGTGGTGAATAAGATGTCTAACATGCTCAGTGAAGACTTTTTGTATGCTTCAGTGAATATGAAATATGAATGGGAGAAACCGATTTTTTTCAATTTACGATCTCGAGCAATTTGTTCATCTCAAGTAGAGTGCTTGTTTGACAGTGCGAATACTTTGCTTCTAATGTTTGTAATAATCGTCATAAAATCTTTTTGAACTTCTCAAATATTCCCGAAGAGGGAGATATTGATTATGCAAGGTATTTTTTTCTTTTTTCGTTTCATATCAAAATGTGGTAAAATTATTTTTTCCTCTTTACTTGTTTTGGTCGATTATTGGCTGTGAAAGAGGAAGACATGATTTTTTTTATATTTCTGCATCGTTTTATTTATTTTATTTTTTGTGGTCCCATTAGTTTCTTAGTGTTTATTAGTGTGGAACTCTAAGCCCTGCGTGTCATTCCATTAAACATCCTTTCCTTTTAATTCTTTGAACCTTTATGGTCTGTGTAATGATTATTAAATAGAAAAATATTAATGTCTTTATTAATATACACTACAATCTCTACAGATTTTTTTTTCCCTATGAATTAATAATAATCAGATAGAGACAAATTTAGAGACTTGTGGATTAGGGGTTCCTGTTCAAAACTGTCAGCAAAACTGTCAACATAGGTTTCTTCAGTTTTTAGGTTGGTCTGGCTATGTATGAATTATCATTGTCTGCACAAATGGAGCTAGAGGGCTGAAAATTTAAACATTTACTCTTTATTATGTCTTGAAAAAATGTTTTGTTTTTTTTTTAGTTTGAAAATACCACCCCAATAGGTTTTTAGTAAATGGTTCAATTTGTAATGTAAGTTTTATGCTAAATTGGTCTCTTAGTTTGTGTCTGGCAGCATTCATGCTTGCTTTTTTGATAATTCAGACTTTTTAGTGATCACTGCCTGACAGAAGGCGAGAGAAGTAACTCACTCATTGATTAGCCCTTTTTCCAATTTTTTTAATTTATCATCCCCAACATGCCAAAAGACATTGGTCGCATGACGGTTTCTATTGTGCAACTAACCAAACCTGTTATATTGAGATAGTACTTGACATCACTTCATTGATGTAAATGATTTATTCCTTTTCATTATTCCTTTTTGACTAAGTGAGGAGGATTGCTAGCTCATTGATTAAAGCTTTGTATTAGGTTGTTACACATGAAATATCGTTTTTTTTTACATCATAGAGAATAATGCTAAAAGTGAAAGATATACTAATGTAATTGCATTTTTTTACAGTTTCAACGTAAATAGATATAATTCATTATTGGAGATTTTTGAGCCCTTAAAACAGCAATTGAGTCTACCCAAGAAATTAGACTAATTTTCAAATAAGATTTCAAATTAGGACATAATGCAGCTCAAGCCACCAATACCGTCGGCAAAGAATTTAGAGTGAACACTACTATGGTGTGAACTGTTCAGCATTGGTTCAATAAGTTTAGGTTTGGAAATATGGATACTTGTGGGAGGCCAAAACCTCTTCTTAATGATGAGTTTTCAACGGTAATGGGAAATGACCCACAAAAAATGGTCCAAACACTTTCTGGAGACTTTAGGGCCTCAACAATGACCATATCATGTCACCTTGCGGCTATAGGAAAGGTTAAAAAGTTGGAAAAATGGGCCCCACATGAACTGAATAAAATGCTCCATGACACTGTAAGACCCCACACCTCTCAGCTAACTTGTGTTTAAGCTTGGGGAATTGGGATATAAAGTCTTGCAGTATCCTCCATATTCACTTGATATTTCTCCTACAGATCTTTTCAAACATTTTGAACTTCATATCTGTAATAAAAGGTTCAATTATAGGGAAGCCATAATTTGTGCTTTTACTGAATTTGTGACCGCTAAAACTAAATGTGATTGGTTCAGTTTGAAATTGTTTGACCAATCAAAAATAATTTAATAATGCTCATGCCTACAAAATGCTTGCGAGATGTTCACACTGTTAAGATGTTGAAAATGGCCTAAACAGCCATAACATGTGCATCAGAAGACAGAACATTCATAAAAACATTGATTTTAAAATTTTATGGTTTTTAAAAAAAATTCTAAAACCTGAAATTTAAAAAAAAATTTTTTTAACATTTATAACGTCCAGAACACTGAAATTGAAAATAATTTTCGTTTTCGTAGTTTATTGTACTAAAACTAAAGATTTTTTATGAAGATGGCTTATTATTATTAGAGAATTGTTGGAAAAATGTTACTCCAATAACAGTGAAAGATATACTGTTTGGACCAGTTTCTCTTTCTTAATTTTTGATTTTCTTATATCCTCTTGTTGACTACATCAAAGGGTCCTTTTTTTCTTTCTTTCCCTGATTTGGTGTTGGGTTTTTAAAAATGGATTTGGAAAAATAAGCTTAATCCATTCATTCTTCATTGTTTCTTTCTCTTGCCTGACCAGCTATCAGTCAGTGACCACTGATTGCCTGTACAATGTATGTTCAGCCACTACCACACCTGGTTTGGAGAAAGAGATAGAAGATTTAGATAAATGATTAAATAATGACAGTCAACATTGCTGCTTAGTATTCAGATAGATTTAAAAAGCTAATCTTAACTTTGATACACTTGTTTTAAATCTATCTTTCTTTGTAATCTTTCGGCAACAGTCTTCCTTCCCTCATCACAGCTCTCCCTCCCTCTCCTGCTGAAGTTCTTTGGGTTTGTGCATGCCTACTTGTGTGCAGTGTTGCCAACTCAAAAAATATTTTCACACTAGTTTGACTGCTAAAAAGTGCTATTTAAAAAAATAATTTGTCAAAAATGGCCCAAAACCACCAAAAAAAACTAAATATGGTCAAAAATAACCAGAAAATTGCCAGAAACAGCCAAAATGTTTTAGGTGCAAACACGCCAAGAAAAGTGCTGAATCTAGCGTGAAATGCACTAAATTGGCAACACTGCTTGTGTGTATGTATGTGTCCTTATACATATAAACCGCCTGATGGGGCGAGTTTTCAGCTCCACCTTTTCTCCAGGTCCCCTTTAAAAATCTTCTTCCATATCTCTCTTAGCACTGACACTAAAGTTTGTAACTAATTTTATCTTTTTTATGAGGAAATATTAAAGACTAACTTTCTCTTTGTCATTTTGTCTTTTCACACTATACATTGTCTTTATTTAAAAAAAGATTTTCTGACTATGTTCTAGATCAAGATTAAAATCCAGAAGACAGAACACATTCTGTCTTTTCTGCGTTGATCTTTTTTGGTAGCCCCGTCTTGAACTATGGAAGTAGAGATTTTCTATTTGTTATTATTTTCTGGGATCTTTTACAAATTTTATTGTCAGACTTATGGGCCTGACCCCACTTGCTCATAGCAACACATTTCCTACAGCTTGGGAGCTCACCACCATCAACCAAAAGACTTTGTTTGTACAAGATGTACACAACCATGGAACAGCTAAGTTTGTATAAATAAAACTGATGATGCTAAGTAATTATGTCTGCTGGCATTTATGGGTCTCTGAGCATTTATCACTGTCTCCATTCTCAACAGAGCATTTAAAAGTGATGTGTTCTTTCCTTTTTATAGAGCATTATTATTACTTTCTTAAATGTACAAATTCATGTAAACTCACAGTAATTATAGGACTGTGCGTTTTTAATACATTATGGGGAGTTTGTTAGTCAAACTGTTTTTATCATAATTTTATCATCCAAACCATAGATTTTTATCAGGTGATTGTATGAAGTTCATTTAAAGAACCGTTGTAACATTGCAAACCCAACTCAAAGGATCGCTGTACAATTCAAGTAATACACTCTCAACTATACTGACTGTTTCTTATTTTAGTAATAATCTAAATAAATGATCATAAATATAAAAGTAGAAAATAAAGAATTTATTGAAAAACTTGACATTCTTGACATTAGCAAATTCTCTTCAGTGTTAAAACCCAGAAGATAGAACACATTTTTAAACTATATTTTTATTAAAATATTCTCTTGAGACTATTGACGAGTCAGAATGATTTAAAGGTGTTTTGTGAGTAAACTTTTAAATGAAAATAAAATATTTTGGATGAAAAATGTGTCAAAATTAACAATTTATATTTTCCTTTAACTCCCAATTTTTACTTCTTGGTTTTAGATGAATCTGTGTCTATTTCAAATAGAGACATTCCATAGGTGATATGTTTCAATGACTTACATTTTAAAAATATTTTCATACTGAATTTTGCTTTTTACTCAGTCCACAAATTCTACTTCTCTTACAAGTTTTTTTTTTCTTCTCTATTCTATTTTGATTTGTAAAAATTATAGTTTAGGCTCAAGAGTATTATCAGATTAATATTGATATGCAAATATCACTCCACTTTAATCTTTAAAAGTTCACTAAGATATCTTTTTCAAATTATTTTTATTTTTGAAGATTCAGGACAGAATGCATCTCTCTGTTCAGTAGATTTGTAAAAGAAGAATAGTTTCATTTATGGTTAAACCCATGTTTTTTGCTAACCATAAAACCATCTCAGTATAAAATGAAATAATGCTTTTATTTGTCATGAATATTTTAAAAACTTTATTTTTATACATTTTAATTCATTGATATTATTTTTCAAAATGGCACTTATTAAAATGTACATAGTTTCTTGTTTCCATTCTTGCAGTTGAACTCACTTTGTATTTTATATTTTATTACAGATAATCAAATCCAAATGATATTTTTTACATTTATAACTTTGGGTCTTCCTCCTTACCAAATTTACTGAACTTTTATTTTCTAAATACTGATATAAAAAAACATCAGATATTTTTATTAATGAAATGATCTCATAATTGTCTAAAACAATCTCATCTTCTACCTACCATTTTAAACAATGGACTCTTCCACTGAAACAAAGCCATCTACAATGTTTGTATTGTAATCAAGTAAATCATTAAAATATGCAGAATTGCATTTGTATTTAAAAATAGATCTTTTATTTATTCTCTTGAATGATTATCATATCTTATTTGCTATAATTTTTCCTTTTCAAATATAAAAGAGAAGTTATCTTATCAAAATATAAGAAATAGTCATGTTACATGCCACTGTAGAAGAAAAATCTTGAATTATGCAGTTCAGTGTTGCCAACTCAAAAACTACTTTCGCTCTAGTTTAGCACTTTTTTGTACAGCCAAAACAAGAAACGCACTAAATCTAACGACAAATGCGCTAAATTGGCAACAGAGTTCAGACATATTGAGTGTAAAAATCATATGTATTTTGTTTTAGTCAAGTAAGTTTTGTATTTTTGGGTATCTGTGATTCCAAATTCAATTATTTATTTAGTTTCAATTCAATGTGAATATGTTTTAAAGATTTGTTTTTAAACAATTAATTTTTAATTTACTTGGTAGGAGAATCAAAGAGTTGACATCAACAATTCCCCCAAGTGAATTTCTGTCATTATAAAATGAATAGTGTTGAATAATTAATTTTCATTTACTTTTTTTTATTTTTGAGCTTTTCATATTTAATTTTCAATTATCTGAATGAATTTTGCAGGTATGAATAAAATGGATGAGAATTTCAGCATGAAATTGACACTTGAGAAATTTTTAAAAATCTAGCAAAAATCAGCATATTATTCGCTTTTAATGAAATTTTCGATATTTATTTATTAAAGGGCGAATTTAAAAAAAAAGAAAATCCTGATTCCTACCCTACCTTTTATTAGTTTGATGATTTATCTATTTTATATAATGATGCTTTCATTGATTTTTTTTTTTTTTTTTTGTTTTTTTTTTTTAATCATTTTAGTTTTATTTGATTAATTATCATTCAGGCTTTTGATCTGTGAAAAAATTTTTTTTTTTCACTCCCTATCAATTTAAAAAAATATTTTTCATGATTTTTAGCGATTAATTCTGATATCTTATAAATTTTTGAAATGCATATTTTTTTATTCTTTCTATGTCTTGGTTCAACTGAAACTTATATAAAAATATTATAACAAGGATGAATAATTAAATATAGTGAAATAATGAAAAAAATATTTAACGCCTGTATTTTTAATATATTTTATTCTGTTTTTTGTTTATGTAAATTGACTGCTATTTCAAATTATGGGAGCTGCAGGCGATAACATGCTTTTTTGCACAGCACTCAAATATGTGTACTGCATTGTCTACCATACATTTTTAAAAATCAAATGTCGCTTACTCGCTTGAAATTTGTTTTCAGTTTTGTTCATTTTGTTAATACCTATTGTAAAAAGAATCATATTGGGATTTTCAGTTCATGTATTTAAATTCTTTTTTTACTTTTTAGTTTACTCAACATTCATACAATATGAAATGTATGTGATTCTACTTAAGTTTTTATTTATTTTATTTATTTATTTTTTAAAAATCATTCTGCCAGGAAAAAAAGGATTTATAATTATAATTTTTTTTTTTTTTTTTGGCTTAAATGTATTTCATTAAATGTGAAGGATTATTTTATTTGCCAGATTATCTTTAATTCATATTTTCTGGTGTCTCATTGTAAGTCTGGATAATGCATGGAGTTGTTCAAAATTCTTAATTGCTATCAGGTTTTCAACTGAACCATCTACCATCATCAGGACATGCAGAAAATAGGTTATTTCTTTATCTATTGTACTTGTGGATTTAAACATACATATACTGATTATTTAAAATGCTTCTGGGGTTGTCAAGGTGAGTTAAAAAACAAAACAAAACAAAAAAACTTGTTTACAGGTATACCTTGATTAGTGCAGCCAGTTCGTTCTAAAATTATTCGTACTGTTCAAAACCGCACTGTCTTATTATAATTTAATGTGGTTTTTTTTCCAGCTTATATTTAGTTACATTAATTTGTACAGCAATACTGTAACCCTTTATTAGGCAAGTGACTATATATGATCACCTGAGGACCCGCCAGCCACATGCAAATATTGTAGCCACAAAAACAACATAATCCGCACCAATGTGGTCTGCAAGCGTTGCAAATTACACTTGAACAAGTTTTGAACGGTTTTGAGGCAGACCACACCCCATTAAATTAGCCTGTTTTTGGTCTGAGGAATAAAATTTTAAAATCAACCAATATCAATTTTTTGGTATCTATTCATTATATTGAATCTTATTCTTTAATTCTATGTTTTATTTAACTTTCTACTTTAATTTTTAATTTTTTCGTCACTTTTTGGGTGAGGCATCATATATGATCACTTCATCAGAGGGGGTTTTGCCCCCATCAACAAACATTTTTTAGAAAACTTGCAACTGAAAATATCTTGTAATTAGGTCTAGTTTGACATACAAAAAGGTTGTTTTTATATCTAAAATATTTTAGTACACTATAAAGGGTTAACCGTACTATATGAAAATCAAACCACACAATTCAAGATATTGCTGTACCAAGTTTTAAGAGTACTGTAAAAAAAAAAAGGTGATCATGAACTTTTGAAAATTGCTTCTTAATAACAATGACAAGATTTTACTATACATAACAATGTTATGTAGAGTAAAATCTTATATTGTCAAAATAGAACATCTGTTAGTACATATAAAGCTATGTGCTAATATCAGAAAATGTAACTAAAAATAATGCATGTGCTGTATCTGTCTTTTTGTTTGTTTATTCCTGTAGACTCCTGGTGGAGCATAGGGCCACTTCTGTGGTTTCAGTAGCAAGTAGGTTTTTTACAGAGTGGAGATGCTAGCCTCACGCCCAACTCCTCTCTTTTATCCGGGCTTGGGACCAGCTGTGGCAACTGTCAAGCTGTAGGTTTTTTTTTGTCAGAGTAACCTTCTCTGTAGATGGACTGCCTTACAGGAGGCTAAAGGGGTCCAACTACCCTGCTATTTACCTTTTAGCTAGGGGGAGAGGTGGATTCATGCGTTTTCCAAGGGAATTAGTGTGAAATGAGCATAAGTATCCTTGAAAGAAACTTGAACTTGGTTTTTGTGTTGATAACTGCTATGCCACTCTGCACCTCTTGTGTCTGTATAGAAATTATATTCAATTTGTTATGTATAAAAATATTTTGAGGTACACTAATGCTTTTAGTATGATCATTTTGTTAATGAGTGAAGAAAACTTCTGTTGGTACCTAAGTATTAAAAAAAAAACCGAAAAGTAATGTTAGTACCATTATGCAATTTATGCTCCTTAGTATGTGTTTGTTATCTCATGTTTATACACAAATGCAATTAAGAAAATGCCTAATAAATTTTTTGAACCTAAGAAAAAAAAATTTAAAAAATTAAAATACGGTTTGATTTATTTTTTTACATTTTAATTACTAAATTTATTTGATATCAAATGAAAAAGATGTTAAATTATTTGGTATTTGTTGTAACTAAATTTGAAAAAAGAATTAATTTGATAAATGCCTTTTTTAAAATTTTCAAAAGAAATGACAGATGAGATATTGAAATAGAAGATGTTATTGCTTTTCATCTGATAACCTTCTTCTCATTTATCACATAAGTTATTGTAAAGTGTTTGTTTTTATTACCGACATTTAATATGCAGTATCAATGATTATATTGTATTGAACCACACAATAAGAGTCACATATTAAAACCACGATGCAGGAAAGAATCCATTTATTTTGCCAGATCAAAATTTGCATTATTTTTATTGTATAAATTGTTAATTTATACGAGTATTTTTTAATAAATTATATGTTTAAAACTCTTATTTGTCAGTGTATCAAAAAGATATTTTTATCATTTCACAAGATTTAAGAATTTCTAGTTTGATGTAATGACCTGTTGTCATTTAAAGATTTTAATCAAGAATGACATTTATGTACAAGTTGAGGCATTATTAATGAACAATTTGACTTTGTAGGTTTGTATTTCACTAGCAGCTCACATTGTCTGCTTATATATTTTATACTAAACTAGTTTATCCATGCTGTCAGAAAATGACTGCATTGTTTAAATAATTTTGCAATTGCATTGTACTTAAAAAATATCAAAAACATTATGTTGCTCTGCATTTTCTTGTTTATGTCCAATCAGAATGAACTCAGATTTTTTAAGCATTTAATAGTTATCTCCCTTGACAATTGTTACAGAGAAAAAACTATAGACATACATGTGGTCTATTATATAAGTAGATTGATTGTATAGTATGTGCGTCTATATTATTAGTATTATTCAAAATTCTGAAAAATTGATATAAGATAATTTTATAAGGAAAATGATTTAATTTTTTATAAAACAGGTCTGATTAGTCATTCAATAGAAACCGTCATGCGACGAACATCTTTTGGCAGCATTCCATATTGGGGATGTTCAATTGGAAAAAGGGATGATCAATGAATAAGTTACTTCTCCCACCTTTGTTGCATCACGTCTGAATTTTAAAAAAAACAAGCATGGATGCTGCTGGACACAAACCAAGGGATCAATTTAGCATAAACTTACATTGTAAATTGAACCACTAAAAATTTATTTTTGGGTGAATTTTCAAGAAACAAAAAAACATTTTTCTAGACATAAGGGGTAAATGTTTAAATTTTCAGCCCTCTAGCTCCATTTGCATGGCCTGTACATGTGACACACACACATATACATACACATCTATAGAATAACTTTGGTTTTTAGAGGTAAACATCTTCAGGGTCAAAACAATAAAATAATCTTCCCAAAGTTTCAGGTCAAGCAAAGTAAATCTGTTATTTAATTCATAAAGAATCAAACTGAAACATAAAAAGTAAAGAAACAAATTAGAAAACGTCAGCCAAAACTGACAACATAGGTTTCTTCAGTTTTTAAGTGATACTGGCTGGCTATTCTTTATGAATTAAATAACAGATTTACTTTGCTTGACCTGAGACTTTGGGAAGATTATTTTATTATGTTAACCCTGAAGATATTTACCTCTAAAAACCAAAGTTATTCTATAGATGTGGGCATGAAGGACTTGTGTAAGTTTTAGATAATAATCTCCTGATGCAAACATGAATCAGAATGTGTTTTAAAGAAACTCCACAGCATCTTCTCCTCATGCAGTTGTTAATGATCTGCTATAAAATCTAGGTGTTGATGTCTCTGTTTCTAGAAAAAACTACATTCTTTCCTTAGTATTAATGTTGATTCCAGTTCTGTAAATACAGATGGTTCTAAACTTTCCTAAACATATGCATAGCATTTCTTATAAAACTACTAACCTGCCCTCAAATTTATGCAGTTTTCTTTGGGTTTTTCTCAGTTTTTTTCCATTCAAATTCTTGTGTGGAGTCAGTTTCACAGTAGTTTAGAAGAATCAGTTGTCTTTACTAATGCTGGCTGTGAGAGTTGTGTATGTGTACATATATCTATTACTATAAAGCTGGCGAATGTTTGTTTATTATCATGTATAAGTCTTATAGCAGCTCAAATGACTGCACTCTGGGGGCTAATAATTTGTCTATATGGGTAACTCGACACCAGGATGCACATAGGATATGTGGCGCTGACCCCCGAGGTCCCTACAGGCCAAATTAGGGTCAAAACTACTTTTTCTGCCCCAATTTGTAAGCTTCTATTTAAAGTATATGTATTTCTAAAACAATTAGAAGTACCGATGGCCAAGTGTTTAAAAAGTACATGGAATGGAATCGGTTGACCGAGTTCAATATTATAATGTAAAAACTTGTCCATCACGGGCAACACCTCCTGCTGGATGGACCCACCATGCCGACATTAAACTGAATTTCCTTGTAAATCTCCTCTTCCTGTAATAAGCTAAACTCTCCATCCCTTCATATCTAACTTCAAAATGTATTCCCCTTTTATTGCATCATATTGTTTTAGCTGAATTTTTTATTTATTCCTCTGAGTTTTGTGTTTTTAATATTCTTGTTTATTATAAATCTCAGTTTTTGAAGATCTCTGTGGTTTACTTACCAACATCTTATTTTGGGATTCATGTTTTTAGTTCTCGCTCTCTCTCTCTCTCTCGCTCTCGCTCTCGCTGTTTCTCTCTCGCTGTTTCTCGCTCTCGCTCTTTCTCTCTCGCTCTTTCTCTCTCGCTCTTTCTCTCTCGCTCTCTTTCTTTCTTTCTCTCGCTCTCTTTCTCTCTTTCTCTCGCTCTCTTTTTCTCGCTCTCTTTTTCTCGCTCTCTTTCTCTCTTTTTCTCGCTCTCTTTCTCTCTTTTTCTCGCTCTCTTTCTCTCTTTTTCTCGCTCTCGCTCTCTTTCTCTTTCTTTGTGTGTGTGTATTATATATATATAAGTAAACTGTATCTTTATTTCAACCAGATTAATATATTTGTGAAAGATTCACTTTTAAAAAAACAAATTAGTGTCGAAAAAAAACCAAAACGGTTTCTATTTATTTTCAACTAGGTTAACAGATGTAGATCTTTATCCTTTTATAGTTATATTTTTGTTTAGCAACTTTTTTTTCTTAAACCTAAATTCACTTGTTAATGATTGTTAATACTCCACAGTGTATGAGTTCAAATCTGTTTATATGTAATTAAAGAAAGCACAATTTTGTTATGAAGAAGACACTGCAAACCTTATATTTATTTAATAAAATCTAAAATATTCAAACTTCTATTTTTCTCTTCTGTTTTTGGTATGTGAAAGTTTTAATGTTGTGTACATATGTTGGCATCTTTTATAAAAAAGAAAATGATGCATTTATATTTCTGTTTTTATTGGCCCTCTCTCACTATTTGATTGGTTGCCTCATGTTATATTCATGATAACCATCCTTAGAAATTGGTTCTTGTCCAAATAACTCGTACAAACAAATATACAAAAAGAAAATGTATCTTTGTTCATCCCTGTTTTATAGCAGAAAAGAAAATCATTTTATCAAATATCTTTTTTAAAAGAATTAATTTGATTGCAGCCTGGTATGATCTGAACCCATAACCCACAGGGTGGAATCTTTTTCTTCTTTCCTCCTGTGTTTCTCATTCATCTTAGTGCTACATAATTCATGAATTCTGCTCACCCCTGGCTCATGCGAAGGTGAGATGCCATTGAGATTGATGCTCCCAAACAGCATCCTCTCTTACAAACAACTTTAAAAAAATAATTAAAACTGATGACAATTTCGGAATTATTAAAAGTGCTGGCCAGTTGAAGAAATACTTGGTTCGTTATTAGTCTAAATCCTAATCCGATGAATCCTAATCCGATGATGTTGACAGCAGAGGTCAAAGGTGAAAGCAATGGCTCAAGGAATCGGCTTTTTTTTTTTTTTTTGTACATCCTGGCTCAATACCAGACTCAACATTAGAATATTTTAAAATGCCTTCACCTCCAATCATTTGGTCATTTCATAGTACTTTTAGGAAAAATTCTGAGAAGCTACTATTTAAAAAGAATTTAAACAAACTCACCAATAACTTTTGATAATAATGTGACTTATTATTATTATAGTAATTATTATTGTAGTTCTTGTTGAAGAAAATGAAGAAATTTTACTAATACTGTTTTGTTTGTTTGATTATGTAATTGTGCTTATATCAGTGATGGTTATATACATAGATACATGAATAAGTCCATAGACTAATGAAGAAAAAAAGCATTTTACACAAATATTTATTTGTCAATGTAATCTCCTTCCTTGTAAATGCACTTAATTCAATAGTGAATATTTATCACATAGATCAAACATTATACAGTGAAAATTTCAGATCAAAATTCAGCTAGTAATCACGTGTCAGGCTACAGGCTTATTGATCTACCCTCTTATCACGATATTTGTATCCAATAGGTTTTATGGATTTTACAAATACCAGGCGCAATTATAGGGTGGTCTTTTTTGCTTTATATGGCTTCATTTGTAGCAATGAACTTACCATGTCTAGATAGCCCTTCGTCTTTTTAGCTGTCTCCTATGTCAATTAGGCTCATATCCAACTGTATAGATGTATATTATTAGTGATTATCAGTATATTAACTTAAGTATGTCTGATATATAAGGTGATAGTAAAAATTTTGAGAAATTTAAACATGGTTGAATTCCTCAAACTTTTGGGGACCACCTCATATAATATTACACATACAAAGTTGAATCTTGCTTGTACAGTAGCTTTTAATGGTTCAAAATAATTGGATTTCTTATGAGTGAGATCCAGCCAAATTAATCTGGAATATAGGAGGGTGGATCAATAAGTCCATAGCCTGACACAAATTTATTAGCTGAATTTTTCACTGTATAATGTTTGGTCTATGTGATTAATATTCACCATTGAATTATGTTGAAAAATAATTATTTGTTGTGTAAAATAAATGCTTTTTTTTTTTTTCATCATTAAGCTATGAACTTATTGATGTACCTACATATATTTTTTTTATCACATTATAGTAAACCTATTTTCTATAGTTTTGAGAAGGGTCATTAACATTCAAATGGTTCTTCAGACGATTGAACTCCTTCTTGTTGTTTGTGTTGTTAACACGTTTTCGACCGATCCATTCTTCGGTCTTCTTCAGGTGTAAAATCAAAAAAAAATCAGGTGTAAAATCTGAGTGTTTTACATCTGATTTTTTATTTTATTTTACACCTGAAGAAGACTGAAGAATGGATCGGCCAAAACGTGTTAACAACACAAAAAACAAGAAGTTCAATCGTCTGAAGAATCATTTGAATATTTATTGATTTTATGGTTGATTTTCAAGAGCCAAGCCCTCAGCAGTGTAGACATTTTACTTTCTCTCAATATCACAATGCATCTTCAAAGTCTTTAACTCCTGTAAAATCTATCTATCTATTTTTTTGTATCACATTATACTAAACCTGTTTTGAAAAACCAACACTCTGTCATGAAGAAATCCAGTAAGTCTGGGATAGGTTTACATGTGTATAACTTACATAAGCAGAAGTAATAAAATAGAAAATGCAGGTACAATTCCAATTTTGCAACACCCTTAGTTCCAAAACTTTGCCAGGTTAATGCTTTGGCCAGATCAACTGAGTCAAGTGAATCCCGATTCAACAACATGCCTCGGATACATCAGATCTCAATTATGCTTAGTGTTTTTACTATTAGGTTTTTGCATATGAAATGTCGTTTTTTAATTTTTTTTATTAGTAAGACTAGAGCAGGGCCTGTTCCAAAGGTGCGTGTTTGGAAGGTGCCAGACTTTATGTTGTGTGGAGCAGCCTGCCATAATAGTCCTGTAAAATAATTTTCTGTCCATCTAACAAAACTATGGCTTCGAGGTAATTCGGTTACTTCTCTTTCAGTGTTGCCAATTTAGATATTTTATATCTAAATTTAGATCTATTACCAATTTAGATATTTTAGATCTAAATTTAGATCTATAATTTTAGATAAAAGATCTGTAATTTTTTATTTATTTTTATTAGATTTCCCGAGAATCACTGATAAAAAAAACTCTACACTGCACTGCCTTATGTGTTGACTAATATATCTGGCAAATGTCAACTTAGTACAATGGCCAGTTGTCGAGTAATAGCAGTACACACACACACACACACACAGAAAGATTTCTTTAATTGTAGTTAGTAATATGAAGGATTATATAAACAAAAAATGGTAAATATTTCATCCAAAATATGACCCATTTGAAGCAATAACCTTTTTCCAAAGATCCTCTAATTATAATATGCCATCTCTAAATTATTTAGGTTTAGTGGTCACAAATTCAGTAAAAGCACATTATGGCTTCCCTATTGAAACTTATATTAAGGATTTGAAGTTTAAAATGCTTGAAAAGATGATAATCTGTTGGAGAACTATATGGGGAATATTGAGGATGCTGCAAGACTTCATATCCTAATTCTCTAACCTTAGACACAATCAGCTGAGACGTGTGCTTCCTAGTTTCCTCCTCTGCCACTCATGTCCTTTCCTTCGTCCTTCTATTTGTTTCCTTTTTCTCTCCTCCCCACTCATATCTCCTTCCTCTTTCTCTCCTCCCCGTTCATATCTCCTTTTCACTCTTTTTTGTTTTCATTTTGCTTTTCTCTCTCTTTTTATGTCTTACACACGGATGTTTTTTTTCTCTCTTAGATTTCTTGCACCACCTTTCTTTTATGCCCATACAATTCTAAATCTTTTCTTTTTTTTTAATGCTCGTCTTTTAACTTTTTTTTCCCATTCACAATCTAATATTGTAGTTTAAAACTAGAAATATGAGCAATTTTTTGTTGTTGTTTCTTGACAGATTAAAAATGAAGTGGGGTTAAAACACTGACTTGACTCTTTCCCTTTGAATAAAAAGCAGTGAGTGAAATACGGAAAAAAAAAGATGGTGGAATGGCTGGTGCAAAAACAAAGAAAACATTTTTCTTGTTTTAGTTCCCTTTTTTTTCCTATTCTCAACTCCGCTCTCTTCCTGCTCCCAATATTCTTTCCTAAGTGGCCACTTTGTTTGTTTGTTTGTTTGTTTCCAAAATAACCTGTTAATTTGTCTACATCAGTGCTGCATACTTGGCCATTATTGCTGCAAGAATTTAATTAGTTTCCCACTGTGGAATTCTTCCATGACAGCTTGTTGTCTGAGACCTTTATCCTTTCTCCTTTGCTTTCTGTCTGTTCTGTGGAATCACTCTGATTATTCAATTTGTCTTGTGTGTGTGTGTTTGCCATGAGCCCCCTGTGTAATCTACCTGAGACATGATGTGTATTGCACTTTTTCTTTTCTCTCTCCATACAACAGAAATATACATAGATCAGTAAGACAACCTTTTAAAATCTTTTTCCCCCCCACCATGCCTTTTGTTGTTGTTTTTTTTTTTTTTTTTTTTTTTTTTTTCTCCAACCTTCCTTCTTAGAAACTTTCAACCAACACTGTCATAGGTTTCTTCAGTTTTTAAACTGGTCTGGCTGGCTATGTATGTATCTTGCATTCAGGCCATATCAATGTAGCTAGAGGGCTGAAAATTTCAACATTTACTCCTTATTATATATAGAAAAAAAACGTTTTTGTCTTTTTTGTTTTTTAAATAGGTTTTTAGTGGGTGTTCAATTTACAATGTAAGTTTATGCTAAATCGGTCGCTTAGTTTGTGTCCGGCAGCATTAAGGCTTGTTTTTTTTTTTTAAAATTAGGGCAAGAGAAGCAACTTAT
This sequence comes from Architeuthis dux, assembly GCA_006491835.1. Classification (NCBI taxonomy): domain Eukaryota; kingdom Metazoa; phylum Mollusca; class Cephalopoda; order Oegopsida; family Architeuthidae; genus Architeuthis; species Architeuthis dux. The sequence continues at coordinate 997,108 of VCCN01003057.1, read as the reverse complement.
TCATTGATCACCCCTTTTTCCTAATTTTTAATTGATCACCCCCAAAACAGCATGCTGCCAAAAGGTTTCTATTGAGTGACTAACCAGACCTTGTTTATTTTGTTTGTTTTTCCCCATTAACTGTATGATGAATCTGAGATTCAGTTTCAGTCATTTGAAAGATATTTATACTTGTGGATTTCCTAGATTTTACAAATACATAAATTGACTGACTTCATGAGATTTTAGCATTAATTTATCTAGGTCCTGTACTCTTACTTGGTCAACCGGGGACAAGACAGGGTGGTACAATTTGGTATCATCTGCAAAGATTTTACATTTTATAGATATTGTATCTGGTAGATCATTAATAAATATTAAAAATAGTACTGGTCCAAGCACTGACCCCTGTGGCACACCACTACTTACACACCTCCACTCAAATTTAGAACCATTACTGGAATATGTAGTGCTATCAACAGATGCAAATGATTTTAAGAAGAATTATGATTATTACACCACCGCAAAGGTTTAAGGATTGTTTGTTATGAGCATAGGGCTCATAACAAACAATCCAAATTAAACACTGATTCTTAGTCTCTATATTAATTTTCTTTATTTGCCACCCCACGGTGGCAGATTCTACACAAGGCCTTTTCTAGGGTGGTGTCCTGCCTGCGAACATGCAGGCAGAGGGGGGCGGGGGGTCCCAAGTTCCAGTGACTAATGTCCTTGGGGCAAGCTGGTCAATGGTCACAGGACGAATCCTGTGCATGAGACCAGAAGGCTTCGATATCCTGTGCAACCTCTCAGGATGAATCCTGAGCATGCGACAAGGACCCCAGGATGTATCCCGGGCAGTGTTTCTCTGAACTTTGAAGCCATGAAGGTT